>VXAX01003271.1:471606-690536 GCA_013399835.1 Leptocoma aspasia | reverse complement strand
GGGGGTGTAGCAGCCGCCAGCTCCCGCAGCCGTGCCCGGGCTCTGCCCGCTCCTGCTGCAGGATCAGATTTCCCGCGGCCGGGGCGGGCGGCACCGCCTCCCTGTCCCCGCCTGCCGGACCCGCGGCCGTGGGCAGCGCCGGCGGCGGGAGGGGCGCGTCCTGCACGGCCGGGGCCGCGGCAGAGCGGCGCGCTGCGGGCAGGTGCGGCGGCTGCGGCTGGAACCGGAGCCGGCAGTCCGTGCCTCCCGCGCTGCTCTCCGTCAGCATGAAGGTCAAGTTTGCCCCCATCAATATCCCCCTGAAGAGGAGGATCCAGACAGTCGCCGTTCTGCAGTGGATCTTCTCCTTCCTCCTGCTGGGTAACAGACTTCCTCCTTCCTGCCCCTGCCCCAGAGAGAAAAGGGCGAGAAGCGGCTTTTTCCGTGACCAGCGTTACCCGTGGGCATCGCTCGGTGCCAGCCGTGGCTCCACGTGGGTGCAGAAGCGGCCGGGGACGGGCAGCTCCCCGGCGATCCCCGGGCGGGCAAGAGCATGGCGCTTCTTTCTTTCCTCAAAGCTTTGGATGGCTTTTCCTCTTTCTTGGGGGTCTTTTTCTTTCTATGTGTTCTTCTTCAAATATGATCCTAAAAAGCCGGTGTCTGTGGCTCATCATTGAGACGCCCAGTAGGTTTCTGGCAGCAACTTTTTATTGAACATGAGCATAAAGTCTGGTGCATGACTAGTGCTGTTTTCATTCGTAATTTCATAAAATAACTTTATATGCTGTAGTTCAATTACATTCTCTTTTAACAAGGTAATGTAAATTAATGGGCATTGTCAGTGAATTGATTAAAATACAGACACTTCTGTAAATATATGAAAAATATCCTCACTGGCTTTGAGAAACTTGCTAATTCTATTTTGTAATCTTCTTCCACTGATGGTTCCTCTATAATTACTGCTCTTAATATCTTAATAGACACCTATCATTAAGTACCTATTCACAGCAGCAAATTGTATTCACATGGGTAGGTATCTCGAATTTGATGAAATTAATCACTTGATAAGGTAAGATAAGCCTTAACTCTATGACACTAAATCCATGGATTGTATAAATTGGGAAGTGGTTATTGAATAGTCTGTTCTGAGGTCCAGAGACACCTGTGTATTACTGGAAATTCTGGAACACTTCATGATCGTCTATGCTGTAGGATTTACAAGGAGAAAAGGAGTGTGCACATATCTTCCTTGTATGTCTTGCAAATATATTATCCTTCAGATGGTCTGATGTCTTTCAGATTTTTTTTTTGTTTTTAGCCCACAGATGAAAGATTTGGGGGAAGTATGGAGGGTATGAAGCATCTTCACAGATTAATCTGCAGGTGTTCTGTTACATCTAAATTGTATGTAGTTAAATGATAAACAGTTTATGTTTGTGGCTACATTGTAAGTAGTCTGTACTTTTAATTTTCTGTTATTGAATTAGGTCTTGGCATGAGCCATTATTTCAGTCTCATAAAGCAGTGGAAGTTCAGGGGCAGTGGAAGAAAACATTTTTTTTTTCCCTAATGTAGCAGTACCGCTGCAGAAAACCACATCTTCCTGTGCTTAGCAAGAATGTTTGATTAACAATTTGATTCTAATAATAATAATCTGCTTGTGCACCATGGGGATGTTTATCTTTAGAGCTGACCAGGGTGACCTTGTTATTTCGTAGGTGGATGTTTTCAAGCGAAAGGGCAGGCAGTGATCTGGCCAAAAAGTTTCACTTAGCTGCAGAAAAATTCAGGTGGATGAATCCTAAATGAATTCAAGCGGTGAGAAATGGGCTGGTTTCTGATGTTCTGGACTGCCCCTATGTCTGGATTTTTCAGCTTTTTAGCCTTTTTTCTTTCCTGAACAGATGCTGTTTGTTTGTAAGCTTTGGATTCAATAGTGACACTTTCAAATCAGGGAGGGGATGCCTCAGGACAAGTGAAATACTGAGTTCATAAAATAATTGGGTTGGAGGTTTAGGTGTTCTTTGGGGGTTTGTGTGTGGCTGGAACTAGTTTATGCCAAGCATGATCTTGATTGTCTGTCTTGTGTTACATATCTGCATGTGAAAACTTGAACAGATAATGCCCTATGACAACTAGTGATCCATGATACAGGTAGAGGGATTCTGTTTAGAGCAGTGAATAAATGGGGTACTAATGGCTTAGCTGCTAAAGTTGTCCATCTAGGTATGTTGTAACTTGCCATAGCTTAGTAAAATGAACTGTAGGACTAATAGGTGAAGTAAGATAACTCTGAAAATTAATGTCCTGAATGACAAAAGCTGAATTGGTCAATGGTATGCTTCAAATCTAGGGAGTGACCTGTGAAAAAGTGCTTCTGCACCCTGAGTAAGCTGTAAGGGGAATGTGAGCCTATTACAACTTAGAATTCACAATGTGACTTGGATAGAAGACTTTTGGGTTTATCTTCCTGGCTGAAAAATGTAAAAAGCCCTTGCTCTCCAGACTTGCTTTGTTGTAATGCTGCATGGTTTTCTGAGACTGTGGAATTGATGACTGAAAATGCCCTCTTACTTGTGAGACTCACAAGCTGGCCTGAAATACAGACATGCAAAAATTGTTGAAGCCTAAATCTCATCCCCAACGTAGAAAGAGTGAATCAGTCAGTAAATACTGAAAAAATAGCAGCAGCAGCCTAGTACAAGCAAAGGTCTCCTTCTTCATGCAGTGTACCAGCTTGGGCTGGATCTGCACTAAAGATCCATTGCTTCTGCTGTGCAGCGTTTGCCTCTGTCTCAAAAAAGCTGTACAGATGTGCACAGAATTTCATTATATACAAAAGGAGTCTCTTTAAAATTCTGGCTGTGAGTTCCTGTGCTTCCTTGTTCTGTGCTGCAAGCTGCCAAAGTTCACCCTTAAATGGAAAAGACAAGTTTTCATTGTAACAGTGATTTGCCTGTTCATTATCAAGGGGCATGACACCAGAAGCAAAAATAAGATCTGAAATACTGGGATGTGTATGTAAGAGTTTCTGGATTAGATGAGAGAAATGCCCATTGACAGATTCTCAGCGTGTCTTGGCTGAAAATGCCATGTGGCTTTCTATCTTATGTTCTCCAAGTGCAGCAGACCAGAAAAGTTTAGGTACAAGTTCCATGAAAGAGAGAAGTGGTTCAATTTGGCTTCTGTCTTTTGAAAGACAAGTGTTATCATTCTTGAGTCCAGAAAACAAAAGCTGTTAACTGAAAAAACTGAAAACTGGCAAATGCTAAAATCCTGCTATTTCTCACAGTATTCAGCACAAATCCAAAACAGCTTCAGGCTGAAGCATGATTGTCAAGCCATTAGTGTTTTACTGCTGAAACAGCAGATACATGAAGTTTTGCAATGTCGTAGTATCTACTTTGGGTAAAAGGCCGAGCCAGACAATTTTTACAGATGGTAGTTTTATGCCTGTAATTACAGTTATTGGAGATTCGTTCACTTGGCTGGGGGCTGACAGTCCTGGGGCAGGTCTGGCCCTGTTCCGAGCTCGGGCAACACCCACACCACGTGTGCTGGCTGTGTGCTGGCTGCTCTTGATCACTCTGTGCCATTGTCCAACCCAACCCCAGGCAGAAAGTCACCTGGAGAAATAAAATCTCCAAGCCTGTAAGTGTTGCTGAACTGACAAAGCACAGAGGTTACATAACCCCCATTTTTCTGTCATAAGTTCATTGTGCATATGCACTAAAGAAATTGTCACTGTCAATGAATGCAATGGATATGCCTGGTGTTTGCAGGAATTCTTTGTTTTTAAGCTTGGAAATATTTTTCTAAAGAATTTTGAATTAATTTTGCTGCATTTACCAGTATGCCTGGTAAGATATCCCTATAAGAGATATCCTCTTATTGGGAACAGGTGTAGGTTTTCTGTTTCTCACATAGCACACAGCAGTTGGGCATTTATCCTTGGTGTGTGCTGTGGGCTGTGTGCCTCAGTACTGCGCATCTGTCAGTGAGGTCCACTTTGTATCAGGAGGTGAGTAGGAACCAGGCAGAGGTAGATCAAAGGGTTCATTTAAAGGCAAAACCATTAAAACAAAGAAAAAGCAGTCGGATTTGGTTGAAGTGCTGCTTTCCCAGTGCTTTAGCCTATTGTTTTCCTTTTTCTCTAATGTACACAAATGACAGCGTTTTTGAAGAAAGTATATCTAGAAGGTGAGTTGGTGAGCTATGTGCTCCTGCTAACTTCTGTGCTCCTGATGTGAAAATGGACAGTGGAGTTTGAGCATGTACAAAATCAAATGCAAAACTGAGTGACTTGGGTGGAGTGGTGGTGTCTTGGGCCAGACAAGGAGAGAGGGAAATGAAAGTTCAACCCTCCAGCAGGGATACCAGGGTTTTTCTCTGCGAAAAGGTGATGGTAGGGGAGAATGGTGCATCTTCTAGGGCCCACTTTTGGGGCCCAGCAGTGTCCCTGGTCTCACTGGGGATTTAGGAAGTGACTGTTGTGCAGGCACCCCTGTATTTATTTGCAAAACCCTTAATAATGCAAAATCAGTATATAACACAGGGTATACTTTAATATGCACAAAGCCACAAAATAATATACTGAAGACATTGGTATATATTAAACTACATCCTGTTCTCTAGTGATTAAACTTCTATGCATGTAGGATGAAGCAGTCTGTTAATTGAACTTGCTGGAGACAGTTTTGAGTTGTGGATCTGGCTTCCCCAAAAGAATAGAAATGATGAAACATTTGCCACAGCGTGAGAGATTGCTGCTGGAATAATAAGTGGTTTCTGTGTTAAGAAAGGTGTCAGTGTAATGTGCTAAAGCAAATATTAACCTTTTCTGCAAACGTGCCATGATGGTTTGTTATCTGGTGCTGATTTAATTCATCAGCTATAGCTGGATAACTAATATAGTTTTGTTCTTCCACAAAGTAATTAAAAAAAAAACCCAACACTTTTGATGCTTAAGAAAACTCAGCTAAGCTCCATGAGCCTTTCCTAGCAAGCTGGCTGGTATTGCTACTTGTTTTTGTCACTCTGTCCTCATCTGTCCCTGAAGTTTATTGGTGGCCTATGGGTAGGGACTGAAGGGTGATCACAGAGAATAACAGGATACTTACTGACTAGTATTTCTAGGAATGCTGCCTCTGTTACCTACATCTTAGGGAGGGAATCTAACCATGTGTCTGTGTATATTTGTTTGTATCTCTCAGAAATAGTGAGAAAAAATGGCTCTGCTGTGTCAGGCCAGAGACCCTAGCTTGACAACCTCTATGTGAACATAAGTGACAGTGAATGCCTAAGGAGAAAGAAAAGAAATGGGAAATATGTAGACTAAATTTGGCATGCTATCTTGGGATTTGGCAATTAGTAACTTGGGGATTTATGGTATCCAGGCCACTCTATCTCCAAGTCAGTTGTGTGTAATGCTCTGTATCTCTAGTTTATCAGTATTTGCCAGGGAAGGTCTGGGTAACTTGGAACGAAATTTCAGCATAAACAGACCTTTAAAGCTTGGCAATTGAGGGTTTGTATTTGCTATCACAGCACTGCTGAGATACAGCTTCCTTGGTAGGAATGCTCAGGTATCTTTGTGGCTCCCTCTTGTAACCAATAACCTGACAAAGGCCCTCACAGGAGACCTATCCATATCCAATAAATGCTGGCTGCCTGACCACCTCAGTTCTGGACATGGCTACCAAACCTGGGGGTGCCAACAGTTTTCCAGTGCAGATAGTTTAAATAAACTCCCAGGTTTTTCTTTGCTGGGGAGCCCTTGTCTGCCATGGATAAAAAGTGTCAGCGGGTTCCCGTGTTGCTGGTGGAAAACTACATTGACAGAATTGCACAAAGTAGTGGGCTTTAAACAGGACAGTGCTAACATTATGTCTCCATTTTTTTAAAAAGAGGTTTTCTGTAAAAGCTGCAGAGCAATACTCTGCAGAGGCATGAACTTGCTTACTAATTCCCTTGGCAGGCTGCCTATTCTCAGGTGTTGCCTACTGTCTCAGGTCTTACTTTTTTGGGAATACTGGAGTCCATTTGCTGTAGTTGTTCCTTCATCTGAATTTGTGTAATTTTCTTCATTATATATATAAATAATTTAGAGAATATTTTCAGAAATTAAGGCTGATTAGTAGAGTGACAAATCCCAAGTTATTCACCTTTTGCCTGGAATTTGTTTATGAATTTAGCTAAATGGTTGCTATTTATTTACTCACTGTCTTGTCTGAAGGAGAAAACATCAGGTTTGTGTTTATAAGCTCATTGGTTTTGAGTCATCAGTGTTTAGCTCATCTTGCCAGTTGCTAATTCGTTGAAATAATGAGGAGGTATGGTAAAAGGAATTTGCCTCACATGCCTCATTGGGAATGCAATAATCAACTTTGTCCTACAAGATGCTGAGCTGCCCTTAGGAAAAGCTAACAGCATACTTATCTCCCCATACTTTGCATGCACTCAGGAAGGTGTCCTAGCTAAAGCAAAGCCCTGAGCTTGTTGATCTGGTGGATGTTTGTCTGCACAGGATTAAGTACTGATATCTGGGCCTTCTCACTGCTGATGTAATTAGCTCTCACAGCAAGGATGCTTGGCTACAAAGCACTTTTCAGCTGTTTGCTAGCAAACTGATAGTAAAAAGCCATGTGATTCTGTGTTTAAAAAGCCATGTGATTGATTCTATTTCAAGTCAAAAGTGCTTCTGAAAGGAAGGGTAGAAAACAGAAATACTTACTAAATTTTGCATAACAAATTAATTGATTTATAGCAGCTAGAAAAAACTTCTCATACTTGTTCAAACTTAAACCAAGAACCTTGGCATCCTGTCCAGAGTAGCATTCCTAGAAACTTCTATAGTTTCAGGATCTCTTCTTCAAGGAACAGGTAATGATTTTTCCTCAATAGACGTCTGTGCCCTATTTTGGTGTGATGCTATTGTGGGATTCCCTGTGAAATTCCCTGTGGAATTTGAGTGTCATATTTCACGCATGTTACTTGTCCTGCATTAATGATGTTCCTTAGAACTTGTTTCAGTTCTTGTGAGGTTTCCACATTGACTTTGGGCATCTGTGAGCCTCAGTCAGCTGTGGTGTTTTTCAAGAGCTTTTGCTCAAGTGCTTTTCTGTGCAAGACTGGGGTTGCTTCCTTGAGGAGGAAGCAGTGAGCTTCTGTACTGAAGAATGGAGTATCCTTGAAAATGGTAGGTTTTATTCTGCTCCTGCTTTTGTTTATGGTCATTTCCTTCTCCCTTCCTCAGAGCAAATGCAATTCCTTATTTTTCTGCTCATATTCCTGCTGGAAATGTGAATGTTCATCCCCTTCTAGACAAGATATGGAGTTCTATTCTGAAGGCACAGGAATAAGCTGATTGAAGTTCAGAAAACGTAAATATTCAGGTTGGAGGAAATGCAAGTCTGCCTGTAGACCAAGTTGAGATCTCTGCTCGAAGCCTAGGGAAGCATAGTCTAGGGAATCTGCTGACTTTTCGACACCCAAACAGTATCTCTCTGTAATGAAGGTGATATGAACTAGGATGAGTGGGTTTTACTCTTGGTTCATCTGCTTATTCTAAAGTTTTCAGTTCTGGTGATATTTTATGTTGTATAAGTCAAATTATTGCCTCAAGTGCTTCTGTTGTTTCTTTTAAAATCTGCTCTATTTAGTGGTGTATTTAGCTCAGTACGTTTCACTGGTATAACTTCTTCTAGGACTTCACAGGATATTGCCCTCATGAAAGCCAGTCAATTGTGAGACATAAAGTATTGCTTCTGCACTGTAAAATATCTCTGAAAAATACTGGGTTCCTGCAGCTCTGCCCATTGAGTCTTCCAGTGAGAACTAGGTCCTGTTTTGCTTGCCATTGTATAAATTTGTGATGTTAAAGCCCTGGCTCCCTTGCAACCTGGATTTCAGCATCTAATCCATGAGCCTGATGGGGTTTGTTCAGGAGGTGGCAGGGTGAGCAGGATGCTGCAGGGGTACCCCAGGGCAGAGAGCAGCAGCTCCTACTCCTCAGACATCTCAGACCAGGGCTGCTCAACATGCTGCAACACTAAAATTCTGCAAGTTCTACAAAGATAAAGTTTCTCCATAGATTTCCCTGAGTGATTATTTCAAGGCTGAGCCCCAAGTAACACATTATATTTAACCAAACAACTTTTTCTTGCTCTTTGAATTGTGTATAATGCAATTGTTACGTGTCACTATTGTAGCAGGATGTTACAGTTCTTACTTAATTGGGTTTGAAAGTACCAGGATTTACCTGCTGTTGTGTTCCTATAGCAGCACTGAACATGTTTAGTGTTTTGACTGACATGTTTAGTGGCTGAAGTGGAAGCTCTTCGTGTTTTGGTCTTGTCTAGTGCATCTCCTTGGCCAGTGACAGCACTTTTGGCTGGGAGTAGAACTACTACCCCCATATTATAGGTAGAGAAACTGAGAAAGAGAATAGAAGACGATTGCCCAACATCTCTGTAATTAGAAAAGAGATGTTGCTATGGCTCCCTTTCCCTTCTTTCCTTCCCCAGCTTTCCTTTCTTCTCACTCCTTGAAGCATTACATCCTTATTAGCTCTTGCTGTCTCCTTTTATTTTGCCTTAGGTAAACCAGATGCTCTCTACCAAACATCCAGTTGTGCAGTAGAGGGAGAAATAATAGACTGAGGTGATACACCCTTGTGATGTTTCACCCTCACTGTAACAACACAATGTGGAATAACCTGAGTTCAATTTGTGTGCATTTTGAGTAAATCTGTAAAAACATATCAGGGCTGGGCGTTCAGGGTCTTAAAAGGACACGGATGTGATTAATGCTTGCTATGCTTTCACTTTTTGTCTCTTGTAGCAGAGTTTTGCTGGGGATTCTTCTTGATCCTAATCCTGGGCAACTTCTGGTTCCTTGCTGTCCTGTATCTGCTGTGGCTCTACCTCGACTGGGAAACACCATGTGCTGGGGGGAGGCGGATCCAGTGGGTCAGAAGCTGGACTGTCTGGAAGCACTTCAGGGAATACTTTCCCATTCACGTGAGTAAAAGGTTTCTCACAAACAGCTTGAATAAGCATGGGCATGCCCATAGGCATGGGCAAACATCTAAGACTCATCTTTGCTAAAATTCTAATACTTGCTCCAGGGTGAATTTAACTTCTTTTTAAAACATGGGAAATCTGAGATTTAGTGACAAAAGGGGACAGGGCCTGGTTTTCTAGTTGGACTGTTGGGTGACAAGGTAGTGCTTCAGCACAGTAAATGCTAGACGTGGTATCCTGACACATCTATTTAAGCTTTTTTTATCTGTAAAGCAGGACACTAGTTTTAAGTGCTCAGAAGGAAATTAATTGTTGTTGCTTCAATGTCCTGTAAATGTGCAATCTCCATAGCTGTTGTATTTGAGATAAATATTATAATGCCCACCACTGACTCTATTTTTCAGCTTATAAAAACTTCAGAACTGAACCCAAATCACAACTACTTATTTGGCTTTCACCCTCATGGGGTCCTGGTAGCTGGAGCCTTCGGAAACTTTTGCACCGATTCTCATTTCAAAAATTTATTTCCTGGGCTTACTCCATATCTTCATATCATGCCCATCTGGTTTGGCTGTCCCTTCTTCAGAGAATACGTAATGAGTGCTGGTAGGTAAAAGCAGAATGTCTCAGCTGTTGCTCCATAACTTAGCTTCTGTTACAAATGTAGAGTATATTCCTCTACTTATATATGGTGGGTAATTTCAGAAGGACCAGTGTTGGTGCTAAATTTAACCTCTATTTTATGATGAACTGTTGTGGCAAAAAAAAAAATGGAAGGTTTTATTAATAGTTTTGTAACCTATATCACTGAGTTGTTTTTTCTTTCTGAAAAGAAATTGCTGATTTTCCTTTGAACTATGAGACAGCAGTCCTGAGTGCCCTTTATATACAAGAAGAGAAGGGCACAATAATGTGTAATTTTATTTAGTCATTAGCAGGCACTTGTAAAACAAATTCAGGCTAATCTTTTACCTGAAGGGCTTAGTCTTATACATTACAAATATCTTTATACTCAGAACTTAATTACCTGCTTCTGATTGAAGTTCCATGTTGCAAATTTGTGTAATTTTAATTGAGATGTAAAGTCTAAAGAGAGGGACCTTTTTTCTCTGTTCTGAGAAGCATTTGTCATAAAGGGGTGATATTCATGACTGGTACTACAGTTATAAAAGATAAAAATAACAAGCAATTAAGTTGGGGGAACAGAAGAATGAGAAGAATGAAATAAGGACTTGTGCTCCCCCCCAGCGGTTTAATATAGGAGTTATTTTACTAAAATTCACTCAGCTAGAGCATTTAAGCATGTTCTAATACACAAGACTAAGTTCAGGGGACAGAGATCTAACTTTATTCATGACTGCAACACAGACGCTGCAATCTCAGAGAAGCTGTTCCACTGCTCCATTCACAGAAACATGCCTAGGATGTTGCCCAGATTAATATCAGAATTACTTATCTATCTACTTATTTATCTATTTACTTATCTTCAACACATCAGAGAATGCCTTTCTATGCAAACATAATTTCTGAGGGCGTTCTTTGAGGCTTGCTAAGTGAGGGATTGGCAGTGGTAGAACATTGCAATTTTAAACACTGTCTTTTAATCATTGTCTGGAAGTCAGATTTACATGCTTTTGGCATCTTGAACCGTGAGAACAAATATTTACCTGCAGAATGAGAAATAACTGCTGTAAAAAGCACACTAAAGAGCAGCCAGCATTGGAGCTCGGTTTTCACAGGTAGGCAACTGATAAATGAGAGGTGACCTTTGGTGTAATACAGGTCACCAGTCAAATCATAAAACCCTTGCAAAGTCTTCCATGTCCTGAAAGCCATGCTCCTGGCACTGTGTTTCATTTCCCAGTCTTTTTCTGCCTGTCTCTGAAACGTGCAGCTGTTGGCTCTGGCAGCGCAGCTGCAGCACTCCAGGGCTGCAATGTGAGCATGGAGCAGCACCCTGCCTGCAGGCTGACAGCTCAGCTTCAGCACCAGACACATTTCTGCTGGGGAAAGGCAGCGGCTTCTGCTCTCCTTTCCAGGGAAAATGCATGCTGACATGAATGAGCATCACTTGAATTATTTGTAAGTCCCAGTCAGCTGCATTTTCAGAGTAACAGTGACTGTGAAGGCATACATGGCAAATGGATGTAGCTTTTTACTGAGGTCTGGATTGCTCCAGTTGCAAGCTATTCCTCTTGGTGGCCAGCTCTCAAAAGTAGATTACTGTCATCTTCCCTCTCTTACAAATTTTTTATAATCCACATTGTAATGTCCCTATTGGAAAAAAGACAAGCAGGGAGCAAGGCATCCAAAAGTGTGCTTTGATACCAGCTCTGTAAAACCAACAACATGAACTGGACTTGATCTCTAAATTGTCACTTAGATTATATGAATTCAACACAGTGTAATTAAACATGGCTTCTGGGTAAATGGGAACACTATAAGCCTTTGAAATAAAACTTAGGGCAAGAAGGAAAAGGAGCCTTTGAAAGACTGGGTGCATATCTGTTGGAAAAGGGATTTTTCAAAGCACCAAATCCAGAGTGAGACCTAAGGAGATGAGATAAAGTCTTGTACAGCAGTGTGCCTCTGATTAGAAGTATCTGTATTAGCAGGAGTACCAGAAAAGCTTAATATAATCTGCTATTTTAGCCTAAATATTGATGAGTGCCTAGGCCTGGTTAATAGAGAATGAGCTGATGCAGTTATTAGGAATGGTAGAAGTGAGTCTTTTCTGCTTATTCTAATGCTGTCATGCCATTGCCTTAGATGGAGCTGCTGCTTTATAGCTTTGAAAATAATGGAGAGATCTGCTTGGCACTGTAGCTCCATGTTTGAGTTAACAAGTCCTCTATACATTCTGTTAACCCCCTCTGTGCCTGTGTTTATATGCACCTGCTGTACAGCTTTAGCTGCTGCCTCTCAGCAGTATCTGCTGCCATTCACCTCCTCTGTTCTTGGGCACAGAATCTCTCTGAGGGGGAGTTAAGTTGCCAGAAGAGCACACCCTGAAGAACTCAAAACTCTTGCAATAGGCAACAGCATTTAACTCATCAGTGTGAAATCAAGCACATGCCCAAAACCAAATCTGTTGCAGAGTGAGGAGGTTGAACCCAAACCTTTGAAATCTGTTCTGTGCTGTTATAACTTTGAAACATCATTTATATATTTAAAAATATTCTTGAATTCCATACTTGTACATGAGGATCCAGTGGTCACTCTTAAAATGTTTCTTCCTGAAGGAATGGTTTCTGCATCCAAGGAAAGTGTCTCATATGTGCTGAACAATGAAGGAGGTGGCCATGCATCCATCATTGTGATTGGAGGAGCAGAGGAATCTCTGAATGCCCATCCTGGAAGTCTGACCTTGAACATCCTCAAGAGGAAGGGCTTTATTAAAATGGCCCTGAAACATGGGTAGGTCTTCCATGAAGCATGCTTTGAGTGCAGATTTATTCTTAAATACAGTTAATATTATATAAAATCAGAGAATTTGCAAGAGTCCAAGTGTCTAAGAATGTGCAGATATCTGGCATGGGAGCCAGTCTGTCCACCTAGATCCAGTCTGGGACGGTTGAAAACTCCCTTTGACTTTGATAATTTGTAACAGTAGGTGTTATTAGCATATTTTGTTTTATTTCAGTTGTTTCTTGCACTAGCAAAGAGTAAGAGTTGTGAAACAATATTAGTAAATCTTGGCTGATTTTGCTGAGTAGGGCAAACATTCTGCTTTCTGTTCTGTAAATTGAAGATACATTAAGGTAGAATTTTCTTATCATTTTAGGTAAGCAAACAAACAAATTGGATAGTCAGGCCCTGTTTCATTAAATCACTGAAAATTATGGTCTAGGAAGATTGGTTTTCACTATTATTTCACTATTAAAGACATTCTTTTGAAGCTTGCCATTTGCAAAAGTAAATTCCTGGGAATTTTTGGTGAAAATTTCAAGAAAAACTAGGTAACTTTTTACTATCAATCAGCTGTCAGTGTGTAATTAGACAGAGATGGTATCCATATCTTCTGAGTGATTTACACAGTGCAAGATACTGTGTTTGTTCTGGACTGGTCTAGGTGGTTTGTGTATTAGAAATGTTGAAACCAATGATCTGTTCCAGCTACATGTTCTGAACAGCTCCTAGGATTATACATTGACTGTGAAGCAATGAGAAAAAAATACTAGTCTTGAGAAATCTGTAAGAGCTTTTTAAGCTATGAACTGTAGAAAAGTCCCTCCCTGAGAAGAGGGACTCTCTGCTTTTACACAGAGTGCAAAAAGCTAGAAAGTGTTCTAGAAACTGTTCTGTGCCAAAATTCCAAGGGTGTTTCTTATACGTATCACTAGGATTCTCATAAGGAATTTGTTTGCCAACAGAATGTAACATTTTAGTCTAATTTGTACCCAGAAAAAATTCTTGTGTGTTTGAATTAGGAGTTTACTGCCTAAGTGAGTCTTTACTCAATTTTTGCTCAATTGCTGATTAATTCAGTGGGATCCTCAACACTCACTACCTTTTATTTGTTTTAACCATAAAGATTAGAAGAATACTTAGGTACTTTTTTCTTCCAAGGATGTTTATAGATGTCTGGTCTGTCCTATCACAAAGGTTGGTGGTGGTTATCTCTCATCTAAATTGATTTGGATTGAGAAATCAGATACACCTGTGCCTCTCATGACATAGATTTCAAAAGTATCTCCAACACATAACAGCAAGAGTGGGACACTTACAAAACACAAGAATGACCCCTTTACCCCTTCATTCAGATTCCAGTGATGGTCCTCATCTTTCTAAAAGGGTCATAGCTGTCTAGAGCCCTCCTCTGGATGGCAGTCCCTATCTCTGCCTGAGTGGCTAAGGGCTACAACTCACGTGGTCACTGTGACCAGCAGGCTCCAAGTCATTCCTACAAACACCAGCACAAAAACCTGCTTCTGTGTGAAGCATAGGAATTCTGACTTCTCATCTGTCCAGCAGGGCTGTGGGACAGTGTGAGTCTAACAGAGCTCTTGTCCAAAGGCATCCAGTCATTGTTTCTGGTTTTGATGTCTTCTTTTTAACAATTAACAAAATGGGAAGAAAACTTCCAGCTCAAGTGGAAATGAAAGGGCAAGGGAGACTTGTGGGATGCAGATGAGAAGAGCCATCTGCCACCAGTGCCTGCACAGATTGCTGATGCTCATGATCTGCAACAGCAAATACCAACACAGGAAGGAAGGGGCAATGCAGAGGGTTGTGCTCTCTGGCTCTGGCTCCTGTGCTGTCAGCACAGAGAAGCTGTGTTCCTCAGCTAGGAGCTTGTCAAATGTGGCCTGAAAATGTCAGCCAAAGTCCTCTGCACTTCTGCAAAAGACATTTTGGTCCAAGGTAGTACAAATATCTGATATGAAGTGAAGAAATCCTAAAGACACAAAACAAATGATGAATCAGATAACTTATCATTAATTTCACAATCATAAGTTACTTATTTGTCTGCCTCAGCCTCCTACATAGCATCTTGCAAAAGCCTTCACTAGATTAAAGCAAATCCCAGAGTGTCAGGGCACCACAAGACTGCACCACAAGATGTTCCTGTTTGTCTTAGTGTTGTAGTTAAAAGTCAAGTGTTTACACAGCCACAGTAAGTACCAGGCTTTATGATATTTCTTTTACAGGTGGCAGGGTGATAAATCCACTGGAGAAAAACTTTGAGCAGACACTACTCAGAATAGTATGTGGGAATGATAGTCTGTGTGAGTCCTCAGGCTAAAGAAGCTCTTGAAGCAGTTGTTTTTTACTGTACAGGTGGATTTTGACCGTCCACAGTGCTTTCCAGCCAGCTCTGTCCTCAGTGCATCCTCCTCAAGCATTCACAGCTCTGGAGAAATTCATTCTGACAATGTTCTAGCAGTACTGCTATTTTACAGTAAGGTTTTTCTGAAAGGTAGTGGGGACAAAATAGAGCTAAGATACAGAAACTAAGATTTAAGTAAAGAAAATAAAACATCCCTGAATCCTTCAGAGACTGCTTAGGATTACCCTGCTTTTTTTTTCTCTCAACTTCGTAGAATAGTTAATGAAACTAAGCATTAATCAAAAACCATACTGCAGCCAAGGTTTTAAATACAGTGGTGGGTTTACCTGCTGGAGACAACTGCACTGATTCTATCCACTCACATTGTTTGTCCAGGAGCTAGTCAGTGCCTTTCCTCCCAAGCCAATTCATGAACTGAATGAGAATTCATTAGGCTGTGCAAGAGCCAAAGTGGGTTCATGTAATTTCTGTGGGTAAGATGTGACCTCTGGTAATAATGGATTAAGGCTACTGTTTTCAAAGAAGTCCAGAGGAAGCAGGGTTTCACTGGGAATTGGACAGCAGAGAAGGAATTTGGCATTGCACTTGTGTCTATGAGGGTGTCTGGTTTTTATCATGGTTTTTGTGCTAAAATCAAGGGCATGCATTACTCCGGTCAAAAGACAAGGGAAAGCCAAGATCTGGTTTTGATGCCACCCAGCTGGGAGCATTATAAAGTTAGAAATGAGGGTTCTTTGCTTGCTAAGGGAAAAAATGTAGTGGAACAAGGGTGGACTTGCTGAAATAGCGGTGGATAAAGACATACTTATGATACATGCAATTCCGAACAGTCACAAATTGCAATAGGTACCAACCAACTAAATACTGCCAAAAGCAAGTTGCTAGCTGTGTGCCAATCACTTTTTTTTTTTTAAACACCAACCAGCCAAGGCAGCCAAAAAGCTGCTGCATGTGAGAAGAGCTGAATGCCTGTTGCTGATGAAATCCAAAGCTGCTGCAACTCTCTGTGCTGGTTATTGTGAAATTGTTTCCATGCTGCTGATGTGAACTGCAGTGCAAGTGCAGGCTGATGTAGAATTCTCAGTGTCCTCTTTGTTTTACAGGGCTCATCTGGTCCCAGTGTTTTCCTTTGGTGAAAATGAACTATTCAAGCAAGTTGCAAACCCCAAAGGTTCATGGCTCAGGAACGTACAGGAGAAGTTGCAGAAGATAATGGGCTTTGCTTTACCACTATTTCATGCTAGAGGAGTATTCCAATACAGTTTTGGCTTGATACCTTACAGGCAACCTATTCATACTGTTGGTAAGTTCCCTGCACCTTTTCTAATGTGTTTGCAGATGTTTAGAAATTCATCAATGTGCTGCTAATATCTGTAAATTTATAAACCTGTTCTAACAGAATTGATTACTGTGCATCCAAAACAAGTATGCAAGGTTTACTGTCCTTCCCAGTTAAAGGGGGCAGTTCTTTTCTCCCTTTCCCCTTTCTGTCCCAGGTCAAATCTTACTCTTCATTCTATATTATCCATAGGCTTCTATCCTTGGCAATCCATAAAGAAATCCAAGGGGTGTCCAGTTTTTATGAGAGGGCTGCCATAGCTCTGCAGCTGTTGCTGTAGAGAGAAGTAGCAGTTGGATGTTCCAGCTGATGCACAGCCAGCCCAGCAGAGCTCTGGAGCAGGGCTGCTGGAAGGAGCTTGCATGGTCCTGACCTGGTGCTCATCAGGACAGAGGGAGAGATAAAGAGGAAAGGGAGAGGTCATGTTGTGGTGCCACATCCCTTGGGCAGACTGCCACTTAGATGGCTTTGCAGGTCTTTAGGGTGTTCCCTTCTCTCTTGGTTTTTTCCCTTGGAAAGATGGTGTCATGTTGAATTGTGAGTGTGCCTGCCATGTCAACAGGCAGTTTGGGAGAATGTTTTTCCCCAAAACCTTTCATTACTGCTCATCTACTCTCACTGTAGTGTGGAACTGAACATATTTTTTATGGTCTTACTAGTGCTATTGACAGCTACAGCTTTACAAATAGTTTTTTACAAAAAACCCTGATGCTGGGTCTCATGCAAAGGCAATAGCTGTCTCTCTGTAAATTTTTTAATAAATCATTTTTAGCCAGATTCTGACCTGAATGAATTAAAGAAAATTGACAGAGCATAAAAAGGCCCTCCCTTTTTATGGGGTTGATTTGATTATAGTATGAAACAAATAAAAATGTTTAAGACAAAAACATAGTGTTTTTTATGTTAAATTTCAAGCAGATCTGTTCATAGAGTTGAATATTTTGAAAATATTTAATTTTTAAAGACTGCATTGTACACAAGCAGGCTAAAAATGTCACTTATTTTAAAGCCAAAAAGTTATCAAGGCTTTGGAATGAGATGTATTAGATGAGATCTATAATCTGCATTTTTTGGAGGGAGCTGATGACACCAGGACTGTTCTGAAGCTTAAAATGTCTTATTCATTGAGGCATTTCTTCATCATGACAAAAGCACAGGAGTGCTACAAGTCAGCAAGACCAGAGTCTTGCAACAGAACTTGTAAGACCTCATGAGGTCCTTTGCCTTTTGTGTCTCTTCCCCCATGTTTGAGAGCTATCACAATGTCCCTGTGTCCTTGGAAGTGTGTGGGGTGTTCTTGGTATGCCTCAACGTGGCTTTGAAAGCATTGGCTCAGCTCCTGAGAGCTGCAGAGGCACAGTGAGCTCACCTGAGGTGATGACCTGTGCTGCCAGTGTGGCCAGGTTTGGGTGATTTCAGTCCTGGTTCACCAGCCATGGATCCAAAAGCCATTCAGCTAAGCCAAGATCTGTGAAGTTTGAGTGTTCTGGCCTTGATGAGTGCTTTTGTTTTCCTTTTCTTTTTTATTACTGCTTTACAGAAATAGAAACAACTCTAAAATACCAAATTAAGCAAGTTCCTTGAAGCTGCACATAATATTAGAGAGATGAGTGTAGTTTTCAATCCCACAAGAAATTTTCACTCTTGGGAGAAGAGACTGTTGCAGAAGAGCTTGGGGACTATTTGCTGTTTCCAGTCCTGCCTCTGGAAATCCTGTATTGTATGTATATTGATTTCACACCCCTCAAAGGTATTACTCAATCCAGGGCTGGGTTGCCACCCCAGCCATGGAAAGGCTGAGTTTCAGCATCACACAGAGTCTGAAAGCTGGTGGCAGCTGGAGCTGCAGCAGGAAAATGCAGGTTCAGCTCTTTGTGATTCTGGCTAGGCTTCTCTTTAGTCACCATCCAATCTGAAGTGGCAACACCTCTTAAAAGGAATTTTCAGGTGCGTTTGGAGAAGTCCTGAAGGTGCTTTTAGCTCTCTGTTTTTCTAGGCTCCCTCTGTAATCCCAGTTGGTCAGTTAAGGTCTTGGTGCTTCCAATGGAAGAGCAGCTGTCAAAATCTGGGGATTGAACAACACAGGAAAGACTGAGATCATGGGAAGCTTGTTTTAGCAATCCACTTTTTAGCCGTAGCTTTTTGGGGAAGAGAAGGCTGCCCTTTGATTTCCATGGAGTCACCTCCCATGGAGCAGGTAGCAGGCTTTGCACAGTGCCTGGAGAACATTTTGGTTCCAGTGACATTTGTGGGCAATGGATGGCTCGGAGACACCTCACAGAGTTTAGGGGATTTACATGTTATCCCTCCCTAGGCTGACATCACCAACAACATTTCTGGTGCAATGATACTCATTTTGGGTAGTGATACCCATTTGGAAGATAAATATTTCCTTCAGTCCTGTTCATGTGACTGTGTGGTTGAGGGCATCACTGTCCTCTTAAGCGTGTTCCTCACACTGAGTAGTTTTACTATTCAGATCAGAACAGAAGACAGTGAGAAAGTACATTTTTTTAAATACTGTGTTGAACTTGTAGACAGTACATAACCCATAGGATTGTATCTTGAAGTGTAAACTGCTCCTTCAAGTTAGAGCTTATCACTCTTCTCATTTGCTCTTTTGCTGCCAAACTGAAATGTTTGGGTTGGGGGGGTTAATTCATTTTACCTGAACTTGAACAAAAGGAAGTGAAAAACCAGACCCAGGACTCAGACTTGTCTGAGGCAGGATCAGGCCCGAGGGTAAGAAAATTGTGCTGTGATTCTGCCATCTGGATGGGAGCTGTGGTGGAGCTCTTACAGAAGGGACAGCAATTCTGCTTAAAAAGAAATGTCAGTGAAGCTAATGCTGTTGTGTTTGATTTACAGTGGGAAGCCCCATCCCTGTAAAAAAGAACCTGAACCCCACCACTGAAGAGATTGATGAGTTACATGCATTGTATCTACAGAAACTAAAGAAATTATTTGAAGAACACAAAAGCAATTATGGCATCCCTGCACATAAATCTCTCATCTTTGAGTAGCAAATTACAATATGTAATTCCGAATCTCATGCAAAAAAACAGTGTCTGCTGAAAGATGTTTCTTGCAATCCATATTTTGCAATCTATAATTATCCTTATGTAAGGAATACTTTTAAGAAGGGATTATTAGATGATTTATTGATTTTTATCTTATTCTTGGGCAGTGGGAGGGAGGGATCATTGGGATGTAAGCCTTGAAGCCAGTGCTGTTTTGAGTTGTCCTTTTAGGTTCATGTGTGCCAGAAATGAGAGTGAGAGACTCCACACAGATGTTCTTACCACAGCTTGAGCACAGGAAATTGCCCCAGCATGAGATCAGTAGCAGAAGTATAAACCCAAGAAGTCTTTGATTAGAAGTTGAGAGATTTACCAGCACTTATCAAACATGACATCAGATTGTTCTCTGAACATCAGAAACCCCTGCTGCTCTTCCACAGGAATGAAGGTGTATGTTTTCAGCAGATGGCTACTGTAAACCTCTTACATGAGAATTCAAGAATAAATAGGAGTCTTCAGCCCTGAATTGGATATTGGCAATAATGGTTTGTCCAAGTCATGGAGCAGAGCAAACCTTCTGTTTGGAGAACAATGTGTTGAGATTTTTGTGTGCATGTGTATGCTGGGTGGTGGGAAGCACTGAATGATGTGACTTTTCTGGACAATCTGTGCTTTGGATCATAAGTTTGGAAGATGAAGCAGCTTTGGTAGTTTCAGCCTCAGAAGAGATGGCAGGCACAGACAGGAGAAGGAGGGAATCATGTGAACTCTTCATCCTGTGCAAATTAAAAATAAACCTATGTCAAGCACTTGCACAGAAGAAAGGGGAGCCCAATTTGTTCAGTCAGCTCTGAAATTTCACCAAGGAAAGTGTACTTGATAATGCCTTTTTTCCCCCACTGACACATGTGGGGAAGTGTGTGTTAAGCTGGTGCTGCAGGGTGACAGAGCTGCAGTGCCAAGGCAGTGTGAGCATAGCTGTAGGGTGCAGCAGGTTAAGAGGATGCATTGTATATAAACCAGGTGCCTGAATTTGAGAAAAGGTTTATCCTAAATGTGGATATCCACTTCAGAAAAGAAGAAAAATATCTTAGCCAAACTCTTTTTCAGTGAAAATGCCTAGGTCTTGGAGATTATTGTGTATGGAAAGAATTGTAATATATTACTGAATTTTTATGAGATAAATTCTTGTATTTGTACATGCTTTCTGTCTGCCTGCAGACTTTGCAATCTGATGTTAGTGAAGAGTTTGCTCTGCTTTAAGCAGTTTTGCTGCCTGAATACTACATCAGTTAGGTGCTCTGACAGGTCATGCATGGGCTTGTCAGACAGCCTGGGCATCTTCAGTTGGCTCAGCTGAACACTGAGGTGCTCCAGGAATAGCAGTACTGGACACATTTTGTGTATTTGATGGGTGGGAGGCTCTCAGAAGAAACACAGCTGGGGCTTTGAGAACAAGGTAGAACTCTGGAAAGAAAATATCTTAGCAAGATGAAGGTGTTTAAAGGAAAGAGTGGAAATTACTTCTATGGAGTGAACTCCAACTGAACCAATGCCCCAAAGCCAAACAAGTATTTGCCAGACAGAGCAGATGTATGTGCTGCAAAAAACCCTCCAGCAACAAGTAGGTTTCCTTAAGAGGGCTCTTCCTTCTAAGTGCCTATTTGTCATCCCGATGTAAACAACACTGAGCCAACACTGACTCGTGCTCTCATTTTCTCTACAATGACACGATCCTTCTGGGAACCAGGGCTGGAATTTGCAGTGCCTGAAGAAGCCCCTCTTCCCTGACAGACTGCTGTCAATGTGCCCACAATTCATGGCTACCTGAGTTTTCTTGGTGCCATGTGTGCTTGCTCTCCCTTCCCACGCCTTTACTGATCACTGATGATCACTGTGGTGTAGGCATCTTGCTTCCTCACTTTCTACCCACCTCTCCCTGGGTTGAGATCTCTTGTCTCTATGCATGGAAAATACTGAGTGGTGGCTTATCATTCAACAAAAGCGGGGTTTAGGAGCAGGGTTTGAGAAGAGGAAGCACTGTGGCTGTGCATGTTTGACACCAGCTTAAGATCAGCTCTGGAAAGGGCATGTTTCTACAGAGGTTGGACATAGCAGGTTTATTACCTGGGAAGAGGTCTCAGGGTCCTGAGGATTGTACAAAGTAATGATCCCTGAGCAGTTGCTTTTTATTAGCGAGCTATATGAAATTTCCTTTGGATTTGACTCTTTATTGCCTGCCCTGATGAGTACTGAGGATTATTCATGAAAGAAGAATTTGGAGTCTATGTCAGACTAGATCATCTGCTCCAATGAGATGTTTCCTCTCATTTTCAGTCTGTTCTTTTTACATTACCTTAATGATACAGAATATCAGGCTATAAATTTAAAAATATTAGCATTGGGTTGAGGATGGAAAGTAACGTTGTTTTTTTATTGATTAAATTAATCAAAACTTCTAGGGAATATGTGGATATTGATTTTGGGACAATATCTGGTCCAAAGGGTACCCTATAAACAGGCTTTCCTCTGAATTCCATGAGGAAATTATCTGTGGGCTCTCTGTACCATCCATAACTGGCTCACGTAGAGCAAGTAGGGATTGTGTTGCTATGGTTACTGATATTTACATTGCTTTGTAACAATGGAGATGGTAAAAAACCCAAAACCAAAAACCCAACAAAAAATAACAAACCAACAAAATCTCCAAACAACTCAAATATTTATTGTTGCTCAGTTACCACTGCATATTGCTCATGATGGTTTTTCCAAACTACCTTTTATTAACCAGTGTACCCAGGACTATTTAAAAATAGAACTTCTGTCTCTAAATGTGATAGACATGGTGTCATCTGAAATATTTACCTCTGTGTTAGTGTGTGGATCTGTAAAGCAGCCCTGCAATCCTGAGCCTAAAGGCCAGAGCCCTGGCAACCATAGACCACTTTTGGCTACCACAGACACCAGCCCCAGCACTGCTGCAGGCACAAGGACACTGCCCATGTTTGTTGGAGCAAGAGTCTTCAGTTGCAGCTCATGCTGGACAAAGCAAGAGCGAGGAGCTGGTAGGAATGGTGACACACCCTCCCTCAGCTGCAACTGGAAGAACTGGGCACCTCTCAGATTCCTGGTGGGATGCCATACTGCCTGAGGCCTGCTTCGTGGGGTGTTTGTGCCTTTTAATGCCACAGGTAATCCCAGGGAAGCCATCCATCCATCAACAGGAGAAGCTTTGCCTCTAAACCATGCAAACACTGCCTGCCTGACGTGCTCAGGGTGAAGTTCCTGCCTGTTCCCTCGTGTGTGAACACCTCTGTGCCAAATTCTCTTGACGGAAAGTCAATCCTTGAGTATTTTTACTTTGTGAACTGCACAGCATAGTTTACACTTTGTAACTTTTTATGTTATCTGTAAAATATGAATGTCAGTTGTTTCAATGATAGCTGTGGCAAGGAGGTGTGAGATAATAAAGATTTGTACCGAAGTGGGCTTGTGCTGACTGGAATTCAGATACTGGAATTTGCTGCTGTTGGGTGAGGATCCTGGCTGAACTCAAGGGGTCACATTAGCCTGGCTGTCAGGCTGTGCTCATATCACACTGAGAAATCTGCATGGATTGGTTACTGCAGTCTCCTAAGGAGAACCTGAATCCAGGTTCCTGATGGGGTTCCAAAGGGTCTGAGGAAGAATTGAACCACAGCAGGGAAGGGCTGGGCTGCAGCAGCCCTCAATCAGTGCCAAGGGGGCACAGCAGGGATGCTGGAGCATGGGAGGGTGGGCAATCTTCTGAGGATCTGGTGATATAACAGCTTTTGGAGTTTAGTTCAACTTCAGTTTGAAGAAAGGTTTGAATTTTAAGAGAAAGTTGCATGGAATCCAAATCTCAGTAAGAGTACCCTAGAGAGAAGAACAAACCCTGCAGAGGCTCTGCTTCATGCTAGGAAGTGGGGAGCTAAACAGCTGTTTGGAGTAAAAAATGGGTTACATTTGTCTGTTGGGAAGAGGAAAACCACCCACCTGACAACAGTGATGTATTTAATGGGATTTGTTTGTTTGTTTGTTTTAAAGTATGGCAGCTTAATGCAGCACTAACAGCTGTAGTGACAAGTACCGATTCCAAAGACTGGCAAAGGCTAATTGTATTTTGTTACTAGCTTAATACTTTTTTTATGGAATGATGCCACCTTGCATCTCAGAAGAGTATAAAGAGGAAAAAATGGGTTAAAAGTGGCCTTGGGTTGTTTTGAAGTAGTCCCATTATGTGTGTGCACATGTGTAAATCGGAGTTGCGTCATGGTTCATCAATGGATCAACATCACATCCCGGTCTTGCTGAAATACAAAAAAAGAAGCAAGTTATACCTGTAAAGCAAGAAATTGAGAAAAGCAAGGAATGGAGAGGAACTGGACATTCATGCTTCCCAAGGTGCTGCAGCAGCACTCATCACCATTGCTTGTGATAGGTAAGTGATGTTACCTCCCCAGCCAGGTAGGGGGTTCTGAAGGCAGCTGGGTGGCCTGAGGGATGTAGATGGTGTTTCAGCTGAGGTTTTCTAAGGTTGGTATCAATTTCATGTCAGCTGAACTGCTCGAGCAGTGCCTAAAATGCAGATCCCAGAATTCCCTTGTAATTTCCCAGTTTAATAGACAGAATAGAGCTGCAGAAAAGGATGAGGAGAGGAAAAAAAAAGGAGGAAATAGATTTGCTTAATGTAGTCATATGCTGAGAAATAATCTATTTTAAAAAGTACCTAAGAATCATAGGTGAGGAACTATATCCTTTATGGTTGCTTTTCGTATCCTAACATTAAGTTTCAAAAATAGCACAAGCTTGGGAAAAGCCTTTTTCAGTGCAAAGAGGATGAGATTCCCTTAAAGCATTTTGGGATCAATAAATACTTGTTGCCTAGTTTGGTGGACATCTAGTCTGGATCCTTTTCCATCTTGGACAGTAGTTACAGCTAAAACAGTTGGCCAGCTGACACCTCTGTGTCCAATTTATTTTTAGTTAAATTTCCCACTGGCACAAATGGAGCCCCATTGCTTTTGGAATGGCTATGATGAAATTTAATGAACAGTCCAAGAGCCTGTCACACTGGCTGTGAACTTTTCTTGGCTAACATGAATCAACAGTGGGCTCAGTTTCCCTTCTGCAGTCAGCAAACAGTATTTAATCCTAGGGAATAGGTGTGTTACCTGGAAATCTGGCATTCTCCCGATTTACAGAACAGAGACTGTCCTCTAGAGAAGTGAATTACAGAGTTTTCCAAGGAAAATTGTTCAGGACTAAGTCTTACACGTCATAATATGGATATGTATGTGCTTGAAAACGCACTGAGGTCCACGTTAAAACAGAAGCCAGGTGACTGACTTATTGCTAAAATTTATGCTATTTCTCATTCCAGTGGTGCTTCTGGTAAGTGACATAGCGCTGGCTTTTAAAGTTTAAAAAACGTAGGGAACGCTGGGCTGCGCAGGGTGCGCGGGGCGGAATGGAGCAGGGGCGGAGTGGAGATGCGCGGGGTGCGGAGAGCCGCGCGGGGCGGAGCTGCGCGGGGCACGACGGGGATGCGCGGGTCAGGACGGGGATGCGCGGGGCGCACGGGCGGAGCCGCGCGGGGCGGGCGCAGCGCAGGCGCAGGGAGCTCGGTGGCCGCCAGGTGGCGCCGTCGCGCCGCGGCCCCGTGAGGGGAGGGCTGTGGCCGCCGCCGCCGCCGCCTGGCAGCGGGGCCGGGACTCGGGGCCGGGATGCCGAGCACAGCCGGTCCTCGCTTCCCGGGACGGGGAGGGTGCGACGCTCTTGAGCTTGCGTCCCTGGGTATCAGGACTGTGGCACGTGCTCGTTCGAGGGACAAAGTCGTGCCCTACGGTGCGCGGCTTCAGAGTGCTTCCCTCCTGCCCGAGCAGCGGGGGAGGCGGGCGGGATGAGGGGCACAGCGGGGAGCCGAGTCCGTGCTGCCGCTGCTGCCGGGCCGAGCTGGGCGCTGCTGCTCCTCCGGCTCGGTGGAGCCGAAGGCAGGCTCTGCTCGGATGCCTTTATTCGCTGCCTGTTTTCCTTCTGCGTCAGTGTCTCACCTGAAAACAATTCTGTCTACATATGGTTTTGTAGCCTGACGTTTTAATTGCTGAGGCTGGGAAGAGGAAAAAAGGCACAGAAAATTAAAACAACCGTTGCTGCTCTGGAAGCTATTGAAATATGTAACTGCTTTTTGATCTTCAACCAAAAGAAAAAAAAAATCTGTGAAAGAAATATTTAATCTTTTAATCTCTCACCTCTTTTTCCTGCAAAATCTAATTTTTCAGAATACAAATTACTTAGATTTCTAATGTAAACAAAGGATTGATGTGATTTAGATTTGGTTACACTTTTTTAAAAGTAATTATTAAATTTTACTGCATCTGTAAGTCATGTGGAATAAAAAGGGCTTTTAAAGGAAGTTTAGTGTCCCGTGCCCTGACTCTCAGCCAGTGGCAGACCACCTTATCACATATTCTGTCATTCTTACTTCCATCAGTCAAAGTTTTATCAGCCATGAACCAGAAAGAGAAAAGTCTGTAATTTGACTGTAAAACCTGCTGAGGTGGAAAACATTTGCTTGACTGTCATATAATGCGTGGGTTGAAAAAATGGATGTTATTACTGTAGCTGGGTTACCAATGGTGTCATGTGAAATGCTGTACTCCTGGCTACCTCTTACAAATCAAGACAACCCATATTATTTCACTCTTTAGAACAGGAAAAGCTGAAATCCTGAAATACCACATGCCATTAATTTTTGGGATGTTTGTATTATGTTTGTATTATGTTGTATCTGAACACAGTGAATTTGCACTCTTTCGGGGAATAAGCAGGCNCAGGACGGGGATGCGCGGGGCGCACGGGCGGAGCCGCGCGGGGCGGGCGCAGCGCAGGCGCAGGGAGCTCGGTGGCCGCCAGGTGGCGCCGTCGCGCCGCGGCCCCGTGAGGGGAGGGCTGTGGCCGCCGCCGCCGCCGCCTGGCAGCGGGGCCGGGACTCGGGGCCGGGATGCCGAGCACAGCCGGTCCTCGCTTCCCGGGACGGGGAGGGTGCGACGCTCTTGAGCTTGCGTCCCTGGGTATCAGGACTGTGGCACGTGCTCGTTCGAGGGACAAAGTCGTGCCCTACGGTGCGCGGCTTCAGAGTGCTTCCCTCCTGCCCGAGCAGCGGGGGAGGCGGGCGGGATGAGGGGCACAGCGGGGAGCCGAGTCCGTGCTGCCGCTGCTGCCGGGCCGAGCTGGGCGCTGCTGCTCCTCCGGCTCGGTGGAGCCGAAGGCAGGCTCTGCTCGGATGCCTTTATTCGCTGCCTGTTTTCCTTCTGCGTCAGTGTCTCACCTGAAAACAATTCTGTCTACATATGGTTTTGTAGCCTGACGTTTTAATTGCTGAGGCTGGGAAGAGGAAAAAAGGCACAGAAAATTAAAACAACCGTTGCTGCTCTGGAAGCTATTGAAATATGTAACTGCTTTTTGATCTTCAACCAAAAGAAAAAAAAAATCTGTGAAAGAAATATTTAATCTTTTAATCTCTCACCTCTTTTTCCTGCAAAATCTAATTTTTCAGAATACAAATTACTTAGATTTCTAATGTAAACAAAGGATTGATGTGATTTAGATTTGGTTACACTTTTTTAAAAGTAATTATTAAATTTTACTGCATCTGTAAGTCATGTGGAATAAAAAGGGCTTTTAAAGGAAGTTTAGTGTCCCGTGCCCTGACTCTCAGCCAGTGGCAGACCACCTTATCACATATTCTGTCATTCTTACTTCCATCAGTCAAAGTTTTATCAGCCATGAACCAGAAAGAGAAAAGTCTGTAATTTGACTGTAAAACCTGCTGAGGTGGAAAACATTTGCTTGACTGTCATATAATGCGTGGGTTGAAAAAATGGATGTTATTACTGTAGCTGGGTTACCAATGGTGTCATGTGAAATGCTGTACTCCTGGCTACCTCTTACAAATCAAGACAACCCATATTATTTCACTCTTTAGAACAGGAAAAGCTGAAATCCTGAAATACCACATGCCATTAATTTTTGGGATGTTTGTATTATGTTTGTATTATGTTGTATCTGAACACAGTGAATTTGCACTCTTTCGGGGAATAAGCAGGCCCTATGTAAACACAGCTTGCTGCCAAGGGGCATTTCACCTGAGTAATGGCTGTAAATTAATCCTGTTAGATTGGAGTCAAGTTGAGAGAAGTGGAAGTTCCCAGGAAGGCCTCCCTCCCTCCACCTTCCCACCTTCTCCTGCCCAGAGGGACAACAGGCCTTCCAAACTGGATGGTTTTCTGTGACCTCTTGGTGTTCATTGTGAAGGAAATGTATTAGGATTTTTTATTTGATATGTAAGTAGGGTATAGTGGCTTGAGTTCACCCTGACTCATGTCTTGATGTCTTTTGTGTATCTGTCTTCTGGAACTTAAAATCTTTCATCACAAGGTGCAGAAGTGGGGCACAGGGTCAAAGCTGACAATTTCCTCTTGAAATGAAGGGGTGATACCCTTCCTAAACCTGCCTGGTTTTCATATCCAGCTTCTGTGCCCAACTCCTCCATTCTGACAGCAGCTGGGGAGCAGCACAAGAGGTTTCTGTTCCCAGCTCTGGTCAGCATCTCCTCACCCTTGAGGAGAGTGGTTTCCCTGTGGAAGGGCCAGCCCTGTTACATCAACTGCTGTCCCAACAGTAGCTGACAGCACTAATCTGCATTACATGGGATTAAACAGGCACAGTAATTAACTTGCATAAGCGCTTTAGCAACTTTCGGCCTTTGAATTGCAGCCTGTCCTGTATATGTGGGGTAGGGCCTCTATAGGCTGGGCACAGCACGGGGAGAAGTTGGGGAGAAGCTAAGAGATGAAATTTCAGCTGGAAACAATGAGCAGGAGAGGGGAAGCACACAGGGTCACAATGAAATAGCTGCTGTCATTTTTGTAGGAGTCAAGGTGTGCTGAAAATCATACAAATGTTGAAAAGGCAGGATGGGCATTGGTATCCACAGCTCTCACTGAATCCACACAACTATGGAAGAAATGTGTCTGTTTCTAGTCCTATGTTGTATTATTCCTATGTGAGAAGTGAAGCTGGACCTAGGAATTTGTTCCTTTAGTTTTATAGTTTTTACTCATCAGGAATCATACCTTTAACTAATTCTTACTGCTATGCTTGGGAGATTCAGTTCAAATGTGCAACCCTAAGCTGAACCAAAATGTAGATATGTCCATAATCTCCATAGTCCTTGAGTGCTGGATTCTGGTCAGTGACCAAATGTCTGTAGACTTTAAGGCATCCATCCCAAGAAGCACTATGGAGATAAGTCCAAAGCAAGGTGTCTTTCTCTTCACTCTTAAATATATCTGATGCAGCCAATTCAGATCTGCTTTGAATCAGAGGATCAGCAGGGAAGACTGAAATGCATTGGCCTGTAGCAATTTCTCTTTCTTTGAAAATATATGGTGCCAGGGGAAAGGTCTCAAAGTCAGCAGGAAAACTTGAGAAGATTTCACTTTCCCACTATACAGTGTGTTATCCTAGGTCTTCTGTGAAGCTTGTTTTACTTTTACATGAGACAAAAGTGAGGAGTCACCACCAGGTCAGCTGAAATTTCTACACCTTGAGGAAAAAGGGTTGATCCAGTCTGCCTCGAAGACCACATAGGTTTCTTGTTTGTTTGACTGGCAGACTCAGGGTCCTCCTGCAAACCTCACAGGAATGTGTTCTCAAGACATTTTTGCCTTTCTGGGTGTGTTGTCTTCAGACATTTTCGAGCAAAGCACTGCAAATTTCCTCATCACCCAAATAATCCCGTAGTAGTCCAGATACTTTAGGAACTATTGAGAAATGTGCGCTGCTGAAGTGAACAGAACCCTTAGGTATGATGGACCTCAGACCAGTGTCACAAACCCTGTGGGCATGAAGCACATCAGAGAGGCATTTAGTCTTGAAAACCTGTAGTGACCTTGGGAGAAGTTACTGCCAAGAAATAGTCAGCTCAAGAGAATTCTGCTTACAGGTGCTGATGGTGCAACAATTTGCCTGAAGCATGTGAAAGCAAATACAAAAGGGAAAATTATCCTCAATCCTTTTAACCAGCTAACAGTAGGTCTGGCCCAGTAGTCTAAACATGGTCTAGAAGTCAGGACAGTGTGTTGGCAAACAGGGAAGTGGTTGACAAAGGACTAACCATTTTGTAAAAAATCAGAGTTCATTAACTGATTGCCTTGGGACTGGGAACGGACCCTCATCCTCTATGCCTGGGCAGCATGATTACTGCTGTTACATGATTACTGCTGCAAAGTGCTGGAAGTTTATAGCCAGATCCCAAATCCTGCTGGCACTCACTGGCAGGAAGGGCTGTGTCACAGCTGCTTCCCCCATGGCACCTGGAACCCCACTTCTGACAAAGAGTCTGTACAAACACTGGGGTGAAAACTAGAAGAGAATAAGGTATTTTAGTGGCTGAATTTGCTTGTCTCTCAAAATCCAGTGCTGAAACCCTAACCCTCACTGCAAGGTGAGCAGCCCTGCCTGGAGGATCTTGAGAAGCTCATTCCCCTCTGAAGAAAACCATTCATGGGTGTGAAATGCTCTGATTATTATCTCAGTCTGAACATGCTGTCAGTGGAGGTAAAACTAGTAAGTGATACTGTCATCAACTTGGATCTTCTTTTCTGAGTGCTGAAATTTACCTTCATAGAAGGGAGACTTCCTAGATTCCTCTTTTAGACAATAATTTTTATTTTAAAAGCTGGTATAAACTCTATATCTGCTCTTTTATATAAGAGATGGAAAAATTAAGTGGACACATTATTTACATTAGTAAAATAAAATAGTACAAGAAAATGATCCCCACTTAAAAGAACAAAACCAAAAGTATGAAGGTAATAACATGAAATGACTTTGAAGTTCAACTAATTGTTTTAGAACTGGAATACTAAACCCCATGTCTTGTTTCTACAAGAATCTCTTCACCTGATTTTGTTTGATGATAGCCTGGCACTCTAAACCTTTGGGAAAACCCTAACTGGTTTGGATACCTGCGTGGAAATTACCAGTTCTAAAACTGTTTATTACACTATTTGTCTTAAGTCCTTCATGGTGGCAGCTGAATAATAATGATGACCTGCTTGATATTTGTATGGCATTATTACAAATTTTGCTCAAAAGTTTTTATTTTAACATATGTTAATGTAAATTTTAACATATGTGATATATCCTTTTCATTATTGGAAGGATATTCTTCTAATATTGCTCGACTGTACTGCTGTTTGCTGTCTAGGATTTCACAGTGCAGGATGGTAAGAGCTAGAAAATATAGAGAAGAGCATGCAATTGATCCTTTCCCTGTGAAATTGCTGATCACATGCCATTACAGTTTTTACACAGTCGCATCAAAAACATCTGATATTGCTTCCGGTGAAGATTCACATTGCAGGACCCCTGTGACCCTTTCTGATATAAACACAACTTCTTTGCTTAAAGCAGAGTGGTATGTGTGAAGGGGTGTCCTTTTAGCTGTGTGCTGAGATTTAAGGTGCTCCTCAAAGGCCATCTTGGGTACGATGTTTTCTGCTTCATTCACAATTCCTGTTCAGCTTGCTGCCACTCCTGACCCATCTACACAACGGGAGGGCTGCTCTGCCCTTGGTGGTTGAGAGGTCAGGCACAGCCTCCCCAGCTTGGCCTGTCTTACAAAGGCCTCTGCCTTGCCCTTGCCATGGTGGCGTCCCCTGGAGTCACCTCCTGCTCCCTGTCAGCGGGTGGAGTGGGAGTGGGGCTGGGCCAGGCACTGGCTTCAATGGGAAGTGGTCTCCGTGGGCTCTGGAGACTGATTGGCTTTACTTAATCTGGGAGAAGGCAAAACCAGCTGTCATTGGGTAGTGCAGAGGGACAGCTGTGCTTTTAATCACTTGCATTAAAGAATTCATGAAAATTATTTGGCGTACAGTGTACCACTGGCCCCGGTTTTGGTTCCTGGGCTCCACTGTGGCCACCTGCTGGCTTGTCCCCTCCCCAGCCCTGGCTGCAAAGGAGGATTTGATTCCTTCTCTGTTCTGAGCTATACCCTTGATTGCACATGAAAACTGCACTCTTGGCAACTGTGCAGAGTTGTAACCTTGTTGCCAGAATTTATTAAAAAAGCCCCAGCCGGCCCTTTGTATCAGTTAATCTTTTCTCTGATCATGAACAGTACAGAGGTGCCTTTGTAATGCACCAGCACTGTTTGATGTAATGCCAGTGCTGCTATGGGCTTTCATTATTACTTGGGATAACCTTCAATTAAATTTTCAACAGAAAAAATAGCTTTCTATTATGTGTTCACTGGCAATATATTTGAATTTATCAGGTATTGAAATAAACAGTATTGTTAAAAAACAGTCTGAGCTTAGGTAAAACATGATTTCTCTACAGCACAGTCAGCTAAATCTCCTATTTTAATAATTTATGTGAATTATATAAATAATTAAAATTATTTAATATAATAAACATTTGAAATACAAATAATTAGAACATAATTCCAAGGTCCAGTTAATGTTTGAAAAGGGATGTATAGCCACCCTAATTTTGGATTAGGGGATTGCAGCAAAGGAGCTACAATGGATAGGAGATACAAAAAGTTAATTAATGAGTAAATAAGTAGTTCTACATGCATGTGTGTGCATATGTGTAATAAAATGACAGAACTTTCTGTAGCTGATTTCCACTCCTAATAGCTCTTAGAAATTTTGAATGGTGCTTTTCATATCTTGGGTTCTCTGTATTCTCTCATGAAGCACTTAAGTCTAACTTACTGGAGTATAAAGCAATGTGAGGGCTGTGATTGCTCTACAATAGCTTAGATCAAATTAATACTGAAGGCAAGGTTTTTCTTTTTAAGTGTGCGTTAGTTCCAACAGCATTCTCATCATCAGTCCCAGACTTGTTTCATTTTTTTACAGGAAGTGCATATCGGGATTCTCAAAACTATTACACTTAGTACAGCAATACTGATGGCATTAAATGGAACGTTTAAAAATGTATATATACACAAAATTCACCTGGATTTCTGTTCTACTGAGATACCTCAAACATTTCTTGATTTATCAGTAATTTCAAACAAATCTTTCCAACAGAAGAAATAGGCACAAAGAACTGGAAAGGGGTCGAACAGAGGTTTTCTGATTTGAACTTTGAAGAATACATACCCAGAATCCGACTTCACAGCTGAAACCCATGTGTACTTGGGTAACCCAATGCCATGATCTCAGCTGCTTTCAAATTATTCCCCTCCACGGAAAGCAAGTGAATGAGGACTGAACAAATTGATTCAGTATGACTGATTTGTGGCTTTAATTACACGTGGTGTAAGGTAATGACAGTCTTGGGCTGTGACAGCAGGGTGCTGGTATTCTCACTGCTTACCTGCTGCTCATGCCTCTTCCCCACGGAGGAAACTCCATTTTGTTTATTCCCTGTGCTGAATCATTCCAGAAATCTGGCTGGGAAGGCAGTCATAGCCAGAGGAGCCAGAGGAGCCAGAGGAGCCAGAGGAGCTGAGAGGGCTGAGCAGAGCTGAGGGCACAGCAGCTGAGCGGGGTTTCTCGGGAGCCCCTCACGCTGGAGGAGAGGTTTGGTGGAGCTGCAGCCTCAGATGTGGGCCAGGAATGCTGCAAGGAAGGTGAGGAGCAACGTTATGGATTTCAGCAAAACACGAGAGCCACCTCTGGATCTGCACCTACCTCAGCTCCAAAGGTATTTGGATATAGAATGAAGCCTTCATCCAACAGATGTTAACAGAGATGCTCTGATTTGTGAGGGAAGGGGGTTTACTCATGCTGGTTTTAATGCAGCAGTGGGAAAAGGAGTGCCTAGCTTTACTCTGGAGCTATCACTGCCCAGGTGTATCCCTGATGTCTGTCAGGGGCCCTGGCTCGTGCTTAGCCCTACAGCCCAGAAAGAGGTTTCCTGAGAGAGGTCTGGAAACCTACAAAGGTGTTGGGATTTGGTTGTTAGTAAATACAGGATGTCTTTTTGTTTTGGTATGTAAATCTTTTTATTTAATGGGCAATAATATTGCATAGGGACCTAGCAATGAATTGAAAAACCCAACCTCACAAAACAGTTTCACAGAAAAAAACTCCGTAGATGTGTTAGGAGCATTTTTCCTTATTGCAAGCCTCTTCATGCTTCTAAGACCTTGTCTGCAATGGGCTTTTAGTCTCTACTTGCATTATAGCAGTGATGCGGACTGCTGGTACAGATGTGCTGCCACTAAATACGCAATGGCTGGAGCAGCAAATACCCACTGCAAATGCAGAGTATGGAGGGAAGAAGGGAATGGAGCGTGCATGGGGCAGGCTGTGAAGTGTAGAGTCCAGTGGTAGTTTCTGGTGGTGTGTTGGTTTAATTTTGCTCAGGAGACGAGTAAGAGAGAAGGCAAACAAGCACCACCAGAAAGTGTGGTGGTGCCAGGCAGGTGGTACAAGAAATGGTGCAGAGTCACCTGCCCTCCCACAGGCAGGGATGTCAGGCACTGGCATGCAGGGAAGTGTCTGAAATGAGGCTGCTGTGCCTCTGCTGAAGCAAGCAGGCACACAGGGCATGTCAGCCTCCCAGGTATTTACCCACATACCTCTGGCTAGGCGTGAATTCTTCAGTTCAGCAGCAGCCAACACCCACTGAAGCCAAGGGCAGTCTAGCTCAGGTGAGAGGGATGTGATTTTGCTTTTCAGTTACCAAGTATTGTATCTAATTGAACCTGCAGGGGAGAAAGGCTGATCTTAAGCTGATAATTCCTTGTTTAGATGTGACTTAAAATAACTGGCTTTGGGGAGCAGCAGTGCCTCCACTGATCCTAGTGAGAATTGTCATCCTGCCAACACTGGCTGCAGCTCCCAGAATTACCACTGCCAAAGACATCAAATGCCCACTGTCCTGTGTTCCTCATCTTCCAATGAAGGACTGACTGAAAATCAAGAGCAAGAGTTGCTCAGGGCCACCAAGGCCTGAGGAAGCTGGCTCAGTTTTAACTCCCCTCCTTGTCTCATTTGACTAGAAGCTGTCAGCCACCTCCTGGCCAGGCTAAGGGGCCTGGAATGCAGCTGGTGAGAGATGATCACCAAACCAGTCATGTAGAGAGGCTGTTACCACAAGTAGTGCTGACAAAACAGGATACACATGCACGAACTTCCCATTTTTAATGTATATCTGGCTTTCTGTGACTAACTTGTCAGTTCAGGACATCCATAACTAGCTTGTACTGCCACATTTTGAAATTGTAGCTCATGATAGAAAAATAAAAGCATGTAGGGGGAGGTGTCACTAAAAGTAAGTGATGAATCCTGGCACCGTCAGCATTTTGGATGATGTGAACACATTCCCATGCACTCAAGAGCCAGTGATCTGTATCCTTGTTACTCATTATCACGTATCTAACCATAACTATGTTTTCTGTTACATGGCAGCAGAAGTATGCATGTTGTTTTGCAAGTATGAAAAGGCCTTTTCCTTGTGGCTGGAGTCCCACATGCTAATTTGCCAGCTGCTTTGATCCTAGTCTGGCACAACTGCTGTGAGATCAAGGGCTGTGTTGCATTTCACAACAAGCACTGGGGACGATGGAGAGCAGGGGTTACGGCAGCTGAGCTGTGTGATGTTGTGAGTTACATGCTGGCAACAGTCTGCTCCAGAAAAAGTGTTACTTGATGTCTACAGCTCTTGCAGAAAGGGAAAAATCAGAACTTTCAGGGGACCCAAACATTTAATTCAACAGGAGGTTTACCTGTGTTTTGGCCTGCCCTTCCCCAGCACTAGTTTTGTTGAGCTCTTGCTGAAATACAGTATCTTCTTGACATACCAGTGGTAGTTCTCCCCTGCTTCTCCCCATTTCCAGCTGGCCACAGCTGGGCTGCCCTGCAGCTGGCACCTCAGACATGACTTTTTGGGACTTAGGTTAGGCAATAACCTATATATAGCCATAGCATATATATATTTCCTAAACCAAGAACTGGGTTCTGTAGGCAATAAGTGTCTCTTGAAAGCCCCACTGCAAGCCTCAAGCTAAAAAAAAAAAAAAAAATCTTTACTTGCACTACAGAAAAATTTAAAAAATGTTAATAGCAAATCTAAGATTCATCCTTCTGGATTCAAAGACTGTCATGATTTCAGACTTTGTTTATAGAAACACCAGTGTCTTATTTGCTGGGATTTTTTAGGTGAACATTAGTTTTTCTTTTGTACTTGTCTCTGGCAAATGAAACATAGGAAAACTGTGGGTTTCCCCAAGACTGACTGTGAGGGCTAGAAGAGCTTTGGGAGAGGTGTTTTCAGGAGGTTGGGACATTATTTGATTTCTTAGAATTGAGAGTGGCTGTTTAGTATTCCTCTAGGCAAAAGACATAACTAAATATGATGCCAAACTATTAAGTAAGGGTGATGGTGTGTAGATCCACAGTGCATGATCGTGTTTGCAGAATAGTACCAATGAATTTCTAAGATCAAACTGCAAGCTGGATTTTTTCTCTCTTAAAAAATAACTGCTCATTTCATAGTGTAATGACTGTGATGTTGATTGTTACCTTCAGTGCTGGGTACTGAGGAGGGGATGGATGGAGTAATAAAGAGGTAGAAAAGACTTCATGAACTAGTGTTGCAAGCTGTCAAGTGTAGAAATAAAGATGCAACAGTTAAATGTCTTTTTTCCAAGAGCTTTGTCCTTTGAAACTTAACATTGCTATAAAATCTGATATCCCTTGCACATGTCAAATAAGGAAGTAGTAAGGAGAGTTGAAAACATTTTAAAGTAAGTTGCTTAATAAATACTAGTTCTTAGTGGTTTATACCATGTTTTGTTTGCTTCAGATAGAAGCAAATAATACCTAATGGCAGTTCTTCTGGCTGATCCTCTCTTGAAGGTATCCAGATTTCACACATTGATTCATTATTCCACAATATACTTTCAGCAGCAACATTCATTATTCACCACTACCTTTATATCACAGTAATTACAGTCAGCTGAGTAGTCTACTTGTCTATTGCAGACTTAATATCTTGAAAAAATTGTGCTCTAATATATTCTAAGAATACTGGACAATAAAACAGCTCTATAGTTTGCAGACATTTCTAACACATCCACATACTACAAAACTATTGCTTTGTTCTTTAAACATAAGAGATTAAATTGAACTTTAAGTGTATAATGACTCAATATTTATCAGGCCTGAGATTTTGCATCCATACATCTTTGCAAGTAATTAACAAAACTTTTATCTAGGTCTCCAGAAAACATCATTCATTTCTGCTTGTTTACATAAGAAGCAATTATTGCTAAACCCTCCCCTGGTGAACAGCAATACCTTACTTCAAGCAAAAACAATGCTGTTGCTGTGTTAACATCCTATTCTGGAAGAAAAGGGAGCTGACTCAGTGCATGCAGTGGAGCCCTCAGAGCTGTCTTCCAGGAGCAAAACAGGTTATGTGAGATTATGACCTTGGTGAGCTGTGCTAATGACTGTGATTTAGAATTCCAGGCTTTTGTCTCAAGTAGAGAATTAGATGAGACAAAATGTCTTTAAAACAACCCAAATTGCACTAAGCAAAGTGCAGATACAATTTTAAAATTTTTAAGTGAGTAACTGGGTGATCTCCAGCTAAAGTAAGCTCAGTTTTTCCCAAGCTGGTATGTGTGGGAACTCACTGTACCAAACCCACAGAATGTGTGTTTGCAGGAGGTCCCTGTGCTGTGGTGCTGGCTGACAGCACAGAGCACAATGCTCCTGGCCCACGCCCACTACAGAGCATGCTGGCCCAGTAATTTATCTGGCTGGCAAAGACCAGCCCCAAGTGTATTTTGTGAGTGATTTGTAGTGTGTGAGGATAAATTCATGTTAATTGTCTTCCTGCCAAAGGTAACAGCTATCTAGATTGGCATTAGAACTTCTTGGCGTGGGCTGTCTCCAGAAAGGTGCAGCATCAGAATTCAGGAGCAAATGCTGCTTGTGCTCAAGCTGGACCACCATTCAGAATAAGACTTCATTGAATTGTGGTGTTCTCCTGTGAATATAGCAGGGTTTTGGTCTCCTATGTGAGACATTTAGGAGATATCCCTTAAAAAACATTCATAGCACATAAAAAGCATTTGTTGTTTCCAATTTTTACACATTTGCATATATTCTACATTCATTTCTTGGAAAAGTTCATGTCTTTGAGATATCAGAGGAGTGAAGAGGTACAGAAAGCAGTGTCTCGAGGAACACACATACGTTCCATTAGCTGAGAAGTGAACATTTTGCAGTGATGCAGATCATGGTCTGTGTGTTGTTAAGCAAGTGTGGTTGTAGCCTCCTCACGCATAAACTGTCTCCCTTAATCTTAATGCTTCTAATCCTTAGACCTTTCCTGTGTCAGGTGAGGATGAATGCTCCATGTGCTCCCAGCTATCACTGGCCTAGTTTCCCTAAATCCAGACCACCCTATATCTGAACTCAGTGTTGTATCACTTTAATCAGCAAAGAGATCACACTGTCTTCACTTACTTATGCCTTCATAGATTTACTTCAGAATAATGCCAAGGTGTAGGAGGATTATAAAATCATACTTTTATATTGCACCTTCAGCTCTGAAATCCTGAATGAGACCTTACTCTTAAATCCTCCTTCCTTTATCCTATGCATATTCTCTTTTTTTCTGTGTATTTTCTGATTGTATTTGTTACTGCAAGTTCTCAGTTCTATATGTTTCTAATGCTTTTTAATATGTTTTTAATATGTTTTCATGGTATAGAATGGAATGTAAGTGTATGTAAGTATATTAGTATTTAATTTTTTTTAAAATCAGTGATCTCTTTCTATAGTATTGCAGTGGGATAGCTTTAAAATATATTGAATTTGCAAGTGCTATTATTGAATTTGGTAATTACTTTATTTAACATACAATTATTTTTTTATGCATATAAAACCTATCTGCTAGGGAAGCTCTGTTTCATAGTCTGTTGTTTCTGATACCAGATTTTGAATCACTAAGGAATTACTATGAAGCAAAGGAGTATGTCCATCAGCCAAAACTTAAACGAGCCTCATTTTATCATTACTGAGGAGTGATTTGGAGAGTGAGGGTTCCCTTAAGCAGTAGGTTGTGTGGACTGTCTGGTGCAATAGGTAAGGAACACTGTAAATGTCAAATTGAGCAGATCTGACATTCAGCTCAGCATTTCCCAGAAGAAACCATGGACATGTAAGCCCCTGAATAATTCCTGTTTTTACACATGTACAAATGTCCTAAGTGAGGCTTTAAGGAAATAGTTCACTTTTTTCTCCACTCTGCTTGGCACATGTCTGCTACTCCACCCCTGCATAGCTGCAGTGTCTGCAAAGTGCTCTGCAGAAGGGTGATGGGCAAATGGCACTAAACAGAACAAGCCCCAAAGCATTGCCTTGCAGGGGCCAAGCAGGAGACAGCCTGGCACTGATCAGCTCAGCCTGCCAAATCAGACACCCCTGCTACAGCCATGAGTTTTTGAAGAATTCCCTAGTTAAGCTTACTGAGATTGGCATGGCTTTGGCTACCTTTCCATACCTCTGCCAGAAGAAAGATGTTCCCTCCTTTATAAAACACACTGAAAGCCATTCTTTTGAAGTTTGACAATTTTATAGAAGCATTGCTGTACTGCACTCTAAAGGAAATCCAAGTCTGTTCAATGAACTTAAGTTTTGCTGACTAAATTTCACGTGACTGATTTGTTATCCCAAAGTGAAATCAGATGCAACTATTAGGATGCGAGCAACCCCAAATTCCAAATCAGTTTTATATGTGAATCATAATGCAGTTTGAACAGTCATTCCCTGAGTGTAGTGACTAACAGCACCTTGGAGTCTGTGAGTCACAAAACATTAACACTTGGTTTGTACACAACAGACCTGAAACTTATTGCAATATCTTTCTTTTTAAAGTGTATACTCTAGTTTTGGCTTTTACACACCCCAGCTGTGAGGAGAAGTTCCACCATGAATGTGGTTTGCACAGGAGACAGGAGAAATAGAGGATGTTCTCCCAGAATGTGTCTTGGGTACATCTGGGCACCCACCTAAGCCATGGCATTTCTCAAGCTGCCAAAGATGTGATAGTTTCCCTCAATTTTCTCAAATAACCTCAAAGACCCTACCTGCACAAGAACCCAAATTTAAGCTTCTGTTTTGGAAACCCTTGGCTACATTTGTTTTCTGGTTGAAGCCTTAGACAGCAAAGCGGTTTTGTTTTATGGAAACACTGTACAGTAGTTGACTAACAAAGCCCATTGAATAAAAGCAAACTATTGGAAGCCTTTGCAGCCTTCACCTTGTAGACCAGGAAAGCACCCTTGGATTGTTTTGGCCACTCACTGTCATGTTACAGAGTTTATAATGTGCCATCTCTATCTGTAACCGTACTTGTTTACCACGTTTATTTATTCAGAATCTCAGAAGAAAGCAGATCTATCCTGAGAAGGGGCTTTTCTCCATCCTTCTCAAATACCAGGTGCACACAGGGTAATCCAGACAAACCTGGTGAGTCTTACTAAGGTGGTCTAAAAAGCAAAAGGGTTCTGTGCCATTGCTGCTTGAATGAAGAAACACTCAAACCTGTGCTGCACCACGGTGGGAGGAGGGTGGTGGGCTGGGCTGCAGCATGTCCAGCGCATCCCTGCCCATGGAGCAACTCCTGGGCACACAGCAAGCTGTGGGGGAGCCCAGTCTGGGCAGCTGCTGGGGTACAGTGTGGAAGGCTCAGACATGGACTTAAGCCTGGGCTTGGATGTTTTTATGGTCTATTTGATGATTAAATTGTATTGTGAGATTCTCAGGATACCACTGTCATTGGAGCCCATAGGGATGAATGTTTTTCTGCAGGTATGAGACACCATTTGATGATTTGATTCCTCTTGGCTGCCTTTGACACCTCAGCTCCACTGTAACGTTTCACTGGCCTAGAAAATGACAGGCAGCTTTTGAGCAAGAAAGTTCAGGAGCAGAAATAAATTATATTTTAATCCTTCCCCTGATTTTCCGTAGGTGACACAGTTTCTCATGGCGTGGCAGTTCCAGGGTGCAGCAGTGTTGTTTGCCGAGTGTGCCTTGCAGCTTGTTTTGCAGATTTAACCTGTTTACATGCTTTCCCCGAATTAGAAATTTCAGGTTTGTGGGGTTATCCTACTATTAATATCTGAATGACACTCTGATTTATCACAGTGGGTTGGTAGCAGAGCTGTAGGATGAGAAAATACAAGCTAGGAATGCAAAGAAGTACTTTAAGCATTAACAAAGCTGAGCCTGTGTCAAGTGGTGATAAATTTTCCACTATACCCTTGATCACCTTATTATTAATGTCATCAATCTCTCTGTGAAAAGTGGCTCTAGGCATGCCCATATGACCAAGTGTTCTACTAAATAATTAATCATTGGGGCATGTTGCCAGGGTTTGCTGCTCTCCAATTTAATCTTAGCAACTTACTCATTTGTTTCTTTATTTGGAAACAAAAAGCTTCACAGATAAAAATGAGTCAAATGTACTGATACGTACATGAGGACTATTTAGCAGTGAAACCTCATGTTGCTTGGTCTAGAAATGTTTTTCCATCTTTTAAAGCAACACCCCAAAATTAACAGCTGTGGGAATGATCACTTCAGGAACACAGGCTGGTTTTGCTGCCAGAACCTGCATCCCAGCTAGCTCTCCCTGCCTCTTCAGTAGTAGCTCAGCCCTCTTTATGCTTAAAAGAGCATTCAAAATGCCACAGTAACAGGATATCTTTAGATATAAATTATTACAATATCAGTTTGAGTGTTTAATTAAAAATGCCCAAGGATATGAATCCCTTTATTGAACAGGTTATTGTTTTTAACTAAAGCAAAATAAGTTCTAAGCAAACTGTTTAAAAATGTTATCTTTAGTTACAATTAATTTAATTTAGACTAACACTGTATTAACTTGTAGCATTCCATTATTTAATGAGTCATGAAGAGCTGTGTAATTTTAGTCATTCATCTTTCACAGTTTTGAAGGCATACACTGAAACACATTCTGTTGAGACCATGAGCATTGTCCCACTCAAGCCCTTTTTTAATGGTTTCTATTATTTCACATAAGAAGTCAGTTTGATTTTAGTTTAAACATATGTACTGTCCTGTACTCCTTAATTTTGTGCCCCTCCACGGATTTTTAGTTAAAAGCTCCCACACCTGTTATATCTGTGACACTGTTGGGTTTTCCCCCTCTAGATTCTTCCCAAGAATCAGTGGGCAGCAGCCTGCTCAGGAAAGATTAATGCCAACCTTCCACACATATTTACTCATTCATAGACTCTCCTCTTCAGTGTGGCTCGTGGTTTTGTTTTTATTAATGCCCTCTGGATGTTAGCTAGAATTGGCCAAATATAACATTGGCTTGCTGTTCTCTTTCCTGGTGAGTCAGTTGACTGTACTTCCAAATCAGTATTTTCATAAGATCACTTGCAATCTTCCCTGCTATTCACCACTTGCTATTCATTCTCTGTTGTGGAACAAAACATATGGCAATGTTTTTTTTCTCCCTGACTGCATGCCTGAAACTTTTTAAAAGGGAACGTGAGAATAGTTAATGAGCTTCTCCTTCTGGAAATCAAAAAGAACCAAGCCAAACAAGGATTTGTGAATACATGAATGTGGTTAGGAACAGCCATGCATGTTTTCCCAGATACTCCTTCCCTGCCTGAATGCTCTAGGGTGATACAACTACTTCTTTCCTGCCTTTAATTGTGCTGTTGTGCCTTTTAAAAGAAAATATAAATAAGCTACTATTTCAATTTCCTATCATTATGCACAACTTTGTGGGAAAGGCCACTGTCCCCCACAGTCACTAGTGTAGTGCCTTGTGCAGGTTAAATTTCCAATTATAAATATATGTTATTCCCTCATTTTATTGGTGACTTTCATGTGTACTATCTATCCCCACATTCTTTGGTTTCCCCATGGGATAGTCAGCATAGACTTGTGCCAGAAAAATGCTAAAGTAACACATGACACCAGTATCTTCCAATGCCCTGCTCTGTAAAATCTATGTTTAAGCAAAAGGTGTGGTAATATCTCCGACATCATGAAAAGCTTTACTTCTGCTGTATGTAAACATCAGGAATCTATGAAGAACCCTGTGAAAATATTGCACACATGTAGGAATCTTTAAATCAGCATGTTGTTGTTTGTGTATATAATTTCTTAAGCCTTAGGTGTTTGTAAAGTTGAAGTTGCTTTACCACTATAGGCTGCAGTTGATGTTTCTCTTCTGATGCTGACATGAATTAGGAGCCATCAACTCCTCATTTACTCTGTGGACTGTTAGGGATATAGCCAATAGCTGTGTCTATTTGGAATAAATATAGCCAGTTACACAGTTAGTGTTTGGATTTCAAATGACTGAAAAGTTCAGGCAAACTTAAATCGATGCATCCTGTAATAAATGTGAGGCTGAAGCACAAAGTTTACAAAAAATCTGTATTTGAAGTTAAAGTTTCTTTGAAATCTCCTTCTCATAAAACCTGACAGTATTTAGATGTAGTAGTTTAATTAGGATAATATTTAATTCCAAGTTACAGATTCCAAGCATTTCTCGAAGTGAAGCTTTTGACAAGGTGTTTTATGGCTCGGTTACTGGTGATAACCCAGAAATAAATAGGAGTAAAGGGTTCAACGTGAGATCTGATGCTGAGCAGATGAGCTCTGTGCTGTCCAGTGCTTTATCTCCCATCTTCCATCAAATCACTTTTGTAGTTTTATACTGAACCTTCTTTGCCTTGAAAGAAATGTGAAAGATGGTGTAACACAAACCTAGGACTTTTCCCTGTGCTAACGTCCACAACATATTTATTAACTTTAGTCTGTCTCTACCAACATTAGTAAATCTTTTGGCAGACAACGCCTGAATTCCCTTCTGTTGCACAAATGTCTGCATCTTCCACCTTTGAAAACTGGGTTTCTTCTCCTTCCACGTCTGCTTGTCATTTTTCACTTTTTTTCCAGTGAGTGTGCAACTGTTTTAAGTATGTCTCCACACTCCTACCCATAATTCAGATAGCATCCCTTTTGCTCAAGCAGCTCATGATTTTTATAGCTCAGATAACTCCTGTGGATAATGTTTTCCTGCTTTTCAGAACAGTCAGCAGCCATCTCCTGTGTTCCAGTTCTAAACTCTTCGAAGTGTTTTTTCCAGTAACTGAGGTGACTGACTTAGTTGGTCTTTGGATTACAAGTATATATCCTGTTAATCTGCTTTTAGCAACAGTGAACACATTCTCTGCCACTCTCTGCAGATGACTGGAGATGCAAACAGTGTTTCTGCCTCTGAAACGTGGTGTCTGTGAGGGGAAGGAGGAACGGCTGCAGGGGGGACACAGCCATGGGCGGTGGCAGCTGCACAGTTCACAAATGGCTCAAAGTGACTCACTGCTGATGGTCTGTAGGTACCTCAGCGTCCCGGCTCATGCCTCAGCTCTGCAATCCTGCTCTCCCTCACATCCCTGGGCTGCTCTGCCAGGGGCTTGACCTGCACCAAGGGAGCCAAACAAACCTACCCGTGTGACAATGCTGGCTGTCACCACTCCAGACGCCGGCACTCACAGTAACTAAAGCTTTCCCCCGGGCTTTGAAACCTTCTTCCCATTTGTTGTTTTTATTTCGTTTCTCTTTGGCAGGTGCTCATTTGTTTGTTTCAGTATTGTATTACACCGGTTAAATGAAAACCTTTCATTCTGAAGGAACATTTGCAGGGCCTGGACGAGTCAATATTGACAAAAGATCCTCAGGAATTGTTAAGGAGGAACCCAGCCTTGAGCAGCACTAACTAAAACCTTTCCAGGTGACGCCAGCACCCGCCGGGGTGGATGTGACATGAGCGATCTGTTAGCCCTGCCAGCAGGGATGCAGGCCAGGAGCAGCTGCCGCGGGTGACACGCTCCTGTCACAACCCTCAGACCCGGCAAAGCCCGAACGGCGGCCTCAGGCCCCGCAGCGGCCCTGGCTCTTGCAGCGACCGGCGCCGGGCGGCCCCGGGACGCGTCCATCCCGCTGCCGCGGTCACTCACTCTGACCGGGAGGCTCGGCAAAAAGCATTCCTTACCGCGCGCGGGCCGGTGCCGCCAGCGGCGGGCCGGGGGCCGCGAGGCGGCTCCGGGCTGGAGGTGCCGCCACCCGCCCGGGTCACCGCCGGGCGCGGNAGCGAGATAATAGTCGGTAACAGGCGCGTTTCTCCTTTCCGCTCTGCTTTGTGTTTGCGCTCCGGCGTCCGCGGGAGCGCAGTGTGAGGCAGGTGCCCGGTGTCGCGGGGGGGGTGGCACGCCGTGTGCCGTGTGCCCGCCGTGTGCCCGCCGCGGGCTCCGGGACCGACCGCGGCCCCGCGGTCCCGGCGTGCGGCTCGTGGTCGGTGAGCGCGGGTGATGCGAAACCGGCAGGGCCGGAGGAGGAGCGGGCCGGGATTTCCAGTCTCGTTTCAGGATTGCCGATCTGTTTTCCGGGGACTGATGCAGGATTTAATGCTGAGGTGCGTTCCCCTCCAGGACTCGCCCAGGAATACCTTTCACTCGTAGGGAGAGCAGCAAGCCTTAAAACACTACTACAGATAGTTCCATAAATAGCACGAAGTTCAGTGTTTGGGCCTCGTACAGGATCCCTGGGAAATGAGAAAACAGTAACCTCCAGAAGAATTAGGGCAGTAACAGAATGAAAATATTTGTAAGATAGTTTATGACCACTACTTTTTTTTTTTTTTACCGTAGTGAAGAAACAAGCCCTCCCCCCAACATTTGTTATGTACAGCAGCCGGTATGTAATCTTTTACAATAAGTACTGCATTTTGTTTACGAGTATCAGATTCTATAGTCTAGCACTTTTTGTGGCCTGTGAAATGGGTTTGATAACACCAGCTGTGAAATTCTTGTATTTTGAGTAGCCTCAGTTTTTAAGTGTTGTTATCAGTACAGAATTAATGAAAATTAGTAATACCAGTATTATTATTAATACCAGTGATAAAAGATTTTGATTACTTTAAAAAGTCTGTTAAGGGTAAGGGCAGTCATTTTTACTCAAAATACAGAAAATTGAGTTCACATGAAATTTGTTTGGGGTTTTTTTGTCTTGTTATTGTTTTAAGCATCATGTAAAGAAAAAGCATAAAATGAAACCAAAAGCCTTAATGTGATTTTTGACTGGTTACATTCTGCTCTTGATTCAGTCTTTCGCCAGAGTGGATTGCTATCTCATTGTGCAAAAATTCACTGTGGCTTATAAGTTTTATTTCCTGGGGCTAAGAAAGCAGAAGCATGAAATAATAGATGTGTTATCAGGTCCTGACTGTACCCTAAGAGGAAGGTAATCACCTGGGTGCATTCATAAGACTTTATATTCATTACCATCTGCAGCACTTCTCATACTATTTGTTCTGTGTGCTTTGAAAAGTTAAGGAAAGACATTTTTAAGCTTGGTAATTCCTACCTGACCTGTAGATTTATGCCTCAGGACTGGCTGAAACTAAGCATTGTGACTTACAGACCTGTTTTCCTTTGTAGCTGTTCAGCATGTTTGTTATTGTTGGTCCCTAGAAACAGGAGGTAGGTTCAGGTTTAGCATTTGTGTGTTCAGTGTTGATGGCTGGCTGACAAACTTGAGTCAGTCTGAGGGAGCTGCTGATCTGTGTGGTGAATAATTTTGAAACTCGTAATGAAATCAGTCTGTGGTATGGATCTGGTCCCTCTTGGCTGATCAGGAAAGCAGGCTGCTTGCTCATGCATACAGAATCCCTCCAAGGGGTGTAAACTTACTGACTTAATTCTACAGTAGTCTGTTTGACCTGCAGTAAGCTGTCACTTGGTTCTGAATGTTTGTGCTATCTTTAAATGTCCTATTCCGCTCAAATAAGGATGAAGGTAATAAATTTCAGCCTTAGTTTTATTCTTTATATTTCACAGAAGTGGGATGCTGTGAGAGAGCTCTGGACAAGGGGTATGGACTCCTTACCTGTGCACCTAAGTGCTGTGGGGCTTTGACAAAAGCACTATTAATGGCCTAAAAAGAGGTGTGAGGACTGTGGGATGTAGAATCTGGTTCCACTTTTCAGAAGTGTTTATGAGTGGTTCCCATCTTCCCTGCTCCATCTCTTTTGCTTAGAGAATCCTGAGTATGTAACAACACTGAGTAGGGCCTGTTGGGCGGGTGTGCTGGTGTGAGTAACTTCTCACTTATGACACTTCCAAAACCATAATGCCTCTAAGAAATAACTTCTCAAATCACAAGATGTGGTTTAGCCAGAAATCTCAGAAAATCAGAATGGTATTTTTTGGAAAACTGTTAATCTCTGAATAACTAGGGGAGTTGTTTTCATGTTTGACTTAAAGCGTGGTGTGCTTTTACTGAACTGGTGAGCATTTAAGCCACTGATTTCCCCACCCCCACTCAGTGCTGATTGTAGGGCTTTTATTCTCCCTTTCTGTAGACCAGTGAATGGTTCGAGCCATTGAGTCATACTAAAGACCCAATTTTTTTGAATGGTTTGTCAAGACTTCTGGAACAAACACCGCACATGGCTCAGGACAAAATTCAAAAGAACTATGGATAAAGAGCATTCTTGTTAAAGGAGATCCAGCTATGGAGTAAATTTACAGAAAGTAGCAGGAATAACTGAGTCCTGAATTGTTTAGCAGTCTACATTTTCTTTTAAAATACTTGTTCCAGTGGGAGAGTAACTAAACCTGTCCTGACAGCCAACTGCAACTTACTGCCATGGTGGCAAGTCCAAGAAATAATGCAGTCTGATGCTGCAGTGTTACTGGACTTTAAAAACTAGGTTCAGGTGGCCTGAATTCCACTGAAGCCCCTTTTCTCAGTCAATGGAGAATTCTAGGTGGCTCTGAAAAGCAATTCAGAGAATTTACATAAGACACTGAGTGGGGAGCTGCCTGAAAGCCAGCTAATAACAAATAGGAGGCAGAAGGATTTATGTGGAATTTAGGCCATCTGAATATGGCCCTAAGAGGCGACTTAGTAGTACTAAGTAAGGTGTATTAACACTAAGAAGACTTGGCTTCAATTTCTATCCGTTTCATCTGCTGCCGATTACTAAGCAAATTTACCATTTAAGCAGCTCCTTAAGGGTAGGGGCTTCCTGGCTCTCTCCCTGTCTGGAGTGACCCCCTGCACCAGCACAGCCTGTTCTGGGGGCAGCTCAGCTGAGAAGGCTCTGGGGGTCATGGTGGCCAGTGAGCTGAACGTGAGGCAGCCTGTGCCCCGTGTGAGGAGGAGCACAGCCAGCAGGTCAGGTGGGACAATTGTCCCATTCCATTTGGCACCTGTTAGACCATGTCCAGAATGCAGCATCCAGTTGTGCTTCCCTCCCTGGGACAAAGGAAATGTCAATAAACTGGAGTGAGTTCAGTGGCCAGCTGCCAAGATTGGCTTGAGTTGTGAGCTTTTGCTTTGTGAGGAGAAGGCTTGGGGGGCCCTTCCAGCACCTGTGTGAAGGTTTTCAAGAGAGTGAGGCCAAGTTCTTCACAGTGGTGCTTGGTGGGAAGACAAGAGACTGCAGGTGTGAATTGAAGTCACAGAAGCTGTGTTTATAAAGCATTTTTCACCCTGAGGTGTGTCAAGTGGTGGGACTTGGTAGCCCGGAGGGCTCATGCAGACTCTTTCCATGGAAGTTTTCAAAATCCAGCTGGATAAAGCCCTGAGAAAGCAGGTGTGATTTCACAGCTGACTCTGCTTTGAGCTTGAGGTGGTACCAGAGTCCTCCTGATGTCCTTTTCCAGCTGAATTATCCCATGGCTCTATCTAGTTTCTGCCAACTGAGCAGTTGCAGTGGAAGATTGTGAGCCAGCTTATTTAGGGCTGCATGTGGTGTGGCAGTGCAGGTTTACACGTCAGACTTGGAGCAGTATAGCAAGCACTCCAGCCAGTCCTGGGCAGCTCTCAAGTGGCAGGACTTTATTTGTTTAATTATGCAGTTAGAGTTGGAAGAACCTGCTCTTCATCCTGAAGGCCTGGTCTACATCAGGACTTGCCATGTAGTAAAGCCTGAAGGGCTCTCAAAAGATTCAGTACTCAGCTGCAAGATACAGTTTGGGATGTAATGACTTTGAGTCTGTTTAAGGGAATCATGTGGACAAGGCCTTATCCTAAACACACCTCCTGAACAGCTGAAATATGGGGAGTGCAACTTTGAAGGAAACTCAAATCTTACTCTGTATTACCTTCTGAATCAAGTAGAGAAAAGTTGTTCACAATTCAAAATGGTTTGAATCAACTCGATTCAAAACTTGCAGGAGTCTTTTACTAATCCTTGGGAAGGAATCCTCACCCACGTGTCTTCTTGCTCCTTAAGTGAGCCTGCAGCTCATGGGAAGTCAAGGTGCTGACTTAAGGTGTCTGTAATCCCGAAGGAGGAGGTGGCAATTTGTCACCACCTGTGCATTGGGACGTTGTCTTTCCCTCAGTGTTCATGAGTCTTGTTAATTACAAAAATGTGCTAGTTAATTACAATATCTGAAATGGGACAAGCTGCCTTCTCAGTCCGATGAATTTCCTGAAAAGCAGGGAAGATAAGATTATTGAAGTTACTGACTTATGGATTTTCAGTGTTGATAGTGAAAACAGCAAGAACAAACTGCAAACCTTCTCCCATTGCACTATAAAACTGGAAATCTAGTGCTTTGGTTTTTAGAGCTGTGTAAATATCCTTAACTTGAATACTTGTATCTATTAGATGAAACCAGTATGACACCTGGAAGGGGGAAATAGATAATGAAGATTAGAAATTACTTACTGAAGCTGAAGCAGCAGAGTGGCACTAATACAGTACTGCCGCGTTCAGTTCTCCCTCTATTTGCTGTGTTCCATTCCTGTCTGTAGAACATTCTCTCCTGAGATAACTTCATAAGGATACTGAGAACTGAAAACTCTGTAAAAACACTTTTTTTCTGCATCTTTAGAGGCAAGACTTCTGCCTTTGCCTTACTTTTGTTCAGGTTGGCTGCTCAGACGAGAAATCTTGGCTATCCACAGGAAGGTTTTGCACGGGCACTGTGCTTCTTGAGCAGTTAGTAGGGTGTCATATATCAACGTGCAAGGTGACCTAAGGTCTGTTGCATCAGACATACAGAAAAATTTCTACCAACCAAAGTTTTAAGACAGTATGAGAAGATAGTCTGTGAAACTGAGTGTGGTCTGTAGTTGTTTCACCAAACCATTATTAAAATCGGTGTTTATGAGCTCATTCTGTGAGAACCTTTAAAAAACTGGAAAGTGGAGCATCTGTGGTTAACTTTTATAATTAAAATTTAGATGAGTTGGTAATTTGTTTGGTAAAGAGTTAAAACCAATCCCTAGTTGGTTTTAAGTATATGGGTATGGAGAAAGGCAGAAGGGAATAGATGAAGCAGGAGGTGAAGAAGCCTGAGGCTTGCAGGAGGATTTAAATGGTTATGTAGAGAAACATCTGCTTTTTTATGTCTGCAGATTCTGTCAGGATTTTTGTTTGAGAGTGCTGAAGAGAGGTAAAGGCAGCAGGCACACAGGGGAGACAGCTGTCCCAGGAGTGCTCAGGCAGAGAGCTTGGTGTTCTTTGTGGTAAACTGGGTTTGGTCTGTTCCAGCAGTAAGACCACAAATGACTTCTAAAGCTCTGGTAACAGAACTTTCCAGGCATTTACAGCTGCAGTTTAATTGTCCTGATGAAGTATTGCTGCATGGTATTGTTCTGGAGAAACTGAATAGAGAAATGCTTTTCCTAATGGATGACTTTGAGATGCATAGAAAACATTTTCCAATTTTGCAGTGCTGAAAACTGTGTAGATTTTATTTTTTCACCTTTCTTGAGGGTGAAGATGCTTATGGAGATTCCTACCTGATTTTCTTACAATCTGCACAAAAGCCTTAACCTGGTAACATCCAGTACTTTCAAGACCAAGGTACAAATCCACTTCCCAGCAGGTGTCGCAGGGCTGTGCGCTCATGTGTGAATGTGCAGGTCACCAAACCAGGGCTGTTAGCGGGTGTTGGAAGGTGGGGTGAGGGTTTTTGATCAGGAAAGCTGGGTAAAACAGTCACTCAAAAAAACTTAAATCTGTCATTTACTAATAAAATCAGCTATAGTTAAGAAAAAAATAGTCTTCTGCCCAAATCCTGTGTTACACAGTCACAAATGCAGTTGTGGCCAGGTCCCACTTGTGAAAGGACTGACACATCTGCTACCCTGACTTTATTTTTGTTCATCTGTAAATGTGCATAAGATAACACAAATGTGTACAAGATAACAGATTCTAAGACTACGGTGGCTGAAAGTGCATATATTTTAACTACATCATTAGCTTAATATTTCCTGATTCTTTGGGGGACTTTTTTTAAAAGCAAGATGTATTTCCCTTGTTGTTTGAAATGTTAGTGGCTCATGAGACAGGTGAAATATATATATTATTCTTCTAGAATATTTAATAGTCTATTCTGGACTTCGAACTTGTCAAATTGTATTAATCTAATGCTAGCATCTGTATAAGACAAAATAATTTTGTCTGAAAATATTCATAAAATTCCTACGAATGCTGCTGATACTGTGGCACCTTTCTTTTTAAAAAGGCTCAATGTTCTTGAAACTTAGAAGTGAAGGCTCTTCCCAGCCATGTACCTCAATTTTGGTCATGTTTGCATGATCAGAGTCTAAGGGTGTGTTTGATTTCCCTAAAGAGAAAAACAGGATTCCCTTCTACCAAAACCTCCCTCTACCTACACAATATTTGTATACTGATTCTGAACTACTGACTTGAGTGGTCTCCTGGGAGGATGTAGTTACTTCCTCACCTTCATCCCATTCTGAACATATCTGTGGGCACTGGATATTGTCCTCTGATTGTCACCACCTGTGTTTGTAAGTTTAATTTTTAAAGGTGACACATAAGGACTTGGAGCTGAGAACCACACTTGTGTAATGCTTCTTCTCAGAGAATAAAATGGCTTCTAATTTAATGAGACCTTGTTCTACGTTTGCTTCGAGTTATGCAATTGTTGAGCATGTTCATGACTGCCTTGCTTTGCTTACAAAAGGAAGAGTGATAAAAAGAGAGAAAAGGCTATTTGTTCCAGTGTGATGGAGGAGAGAGGTTGTCCTGATATTCTGTTACTTCTAAAGCTAGAAAATAGAATGATGACTCAAATAAGCAGGGCAGACTTCTTAATGCCATGTTTAAATAAATTATAGTCCTGGATTTTGAACAAAAGAGTAATTTTTCCCCAAGCAGTAGAGATAAAACCTAGATCAAGTAGCTCTTTAGGAAAACACTGAATTTGAAATACTTTCTTTTTCCTTGGCTGTTTCTTTCTTTTGTAATACCGTATTCCCCACTGTCCCTAGAACTTTAGAGCAGCCAAGAGAAATAAAAACCATACAAAACAGTTTGCAGAGAAACAGCCTACTTGTCTTTCTGTAGCTCAGCCTTTTGTGTGACTTCCCACCATCAGTCACCCCACAACTTGTTGAATGAAAAATGTGCTGTCTGTCCGTAAATAGATTGGGGAGTGAGGCCGAAGCATTAACAGCCAAAATCTTCTCTGGTAGTCTTCCCCAGATTTCATCAAGTGCTTGAATGGTTTTGCCATGGTTTTCAGGCTTTCCAGTTCCGTTTCGCAATTTGGTGTTTATGGTGCTGTGCTTGTCTCCATAGGAAATATTTGTTGAAGTCCCATTTCTACTGATTGTGTGTGCGGCATTTCTGGTGTCTTATAAATTGGTTTGGTTTAGTTAGAGTTTTTTGAAATCTGAAGTTTAATAAGTGAAGTAATTTTTTAGCTTTAGGTCCTAAAAAATACTAGGAGGGAGGCAGTTTCTGGCCATTGCAGGACAATAGTTGCATTTGAACATATACCCCAAATCTTAAGCAAAGTATTTTGGTTAAACCTGCTTAAGAGTCAAGCTTAGTCATCTGTAAACTTGGGTGTTTAGGATTGGGGTTTCACAGACACCACTGCAAGCAATCTAAAAAATAGCTGACTCTGGTTTTGAGAATAGGTTTATAACTTGTGGCAGAGGTAAAGTTACCAAAGGTGAAAATTACATATTCCCAGAACTTAAAGCAAATTTAATTTTTCTCTTTGTATTTGTGCTCAGGAAAAGCTCCACAGGTTATTTTTTACATGGCTGCTGGAGTGAAGCACTGCTTTTGAGATGTCTTGCTTAGCCCTTACAGAGAGATTCAGTCTATGAACTCTGAAACTCCCAATGAATCTTGTGTGAGTATTTGAGGCAAGGCTTTCTAGGGCTGTGATTTTTATAAATTGCATTCCTGTTGTTTTTCTGCTGTGTGGCTTGAGGGGAATCTCGTTATTGTACTGAGAGTGAATGTTGCATAACACAGTCTGAACCATGCACATGGGTTGGGAGAAGTAGTGTTTCCTGAATAAGGTAATGATCCTTTCTGAAGGACTTGAGGCTTCCATTGCAGGCCAGAGGAGAGGGATTGTTCCTATTCTGGAGTTTGAGGTGCTAGAGTGGAAAGTATGGGGTGTGAGAAAAGTAGATATGCTTGTGGGAACTACTTAATTACATCTATTTTGGTAGTAAATCACTGTAGATGACTGGACACGATGATGATGTTTAAAAAATAACAAAACCAAACCTAGCAAAACCCCAAATAATTGGAACCTGAGGATGTATTTATCCTTCAAAAGAGAAAGTGTATTAAAAGTGTCACCAATTTAGCCTTTCAAATTTAATGGTGAAACATCTTGATAACTTAGATCATGCTGTGAATGTCCTTCTTGCTTTGAAATGCATTGTAAAATTCCTCTTATATGTATTGTTCATCTAGCTGATATTTTTCTTGTGAGAAATTTGTCTTAAGACTTGGAATTTTCACACATTTTCTTGTGAAGTCTGTATCTTCATTTTGTTCTCTCAGATTTTTTTTGTCACCTCAGTATTCATCTGCTTCTTGTTCTTCAGGAGCTTCTGGTGTAAGGTTGTCAGGTCCCTCAAGATTTGAACCCAACTGTGCAGTTGTTGCGATGTTAATCAGTAGCTATAGGTAGGCAGTTATGATTAAGCAATTGCATTGTGAAACCTGTAGAGACTTGTAGGCTTGGCTAATCTTCTGTTTTAAGGGAAGGGGAACACAATCCCAAGATGAAAGGGCTGTCTGGACAAGAGCCACCAGGAGTGGAGTCAGCAGGGCTGAGCAGTAGCTGGGGAAAGGTGATTCTGGCAGGGGGGCTCACGGCCACCAGCCCATTGACCACCTACTCAAAACTGACCCCTGCCTCCAGTGCAGAGGAGAGCTGTGCATGGGGACTAACTAGCAGGAGTGGTGAGAGAGAACTAGTGAACAGGGGTTTGAGTACTCGTTAGTGACAAGTGTGTAATTTGTAACCAGGGAACACTGATGCCCTTGGTAAACTGTGCAACTTGTATAAAGTTTTGCTGACTTTGTGGGGTTACACCTGGATCCCTACTTTGTGCAAACTAGAATAAAGAAATAAAATGTCATCTTGGTGTGTGAATTGACACTGAACACCAGGTAATGAGCCAGCATCAGTGTCAACAGTTATCCCTAACAAAATCCTGTCAAATAGAGAAGAAATGTTAAAGAAAGAAGGCAAAGACAACATAAATATACAGGCTTACCAGATTTTGAACTTGGCCACCTGTTATTTTTTGAAAAATGAATATAGGACAATGAGTAGATAATATAACTTTTACTGTGGCACTACATGAACTCAAATTAATCTAAAAGTAAATAAGAACAATTTTCTGCATGTATAGCTTCTGCTGGAGAAAAAAATACCGAAGCACCTTTACAGTTAAAAGTGTGTGGGATTGTTTTGTTAGATTTTTTTTTTTTTGTTCTGATCTAACGAATACATGACTAGGATACAGTACAAACCACATTGAATGTATGGCAGCAGACCATCTCTTTTTGTTGTTTTCTAAGAAACAAACAAGCCAGAGCTGTTCATGCCTTAGCATTTCAGATTTCCCAGAAATTGGAGAGGTGATCTTAGGCTGAGTTTTGTAGTAGAAAACAGCACATGAAACCATTCTGGTGAGTCCCTTGGATTCGGATGGAAAGCAGAGTCTGCCTCCCAGTGGAAGTACTTAGGGCCATTGACTTAAAGGAGTGGAAAATGACTGTCAGAGTTTGGAGTGATAAACTGGCAGTGATAACTCAGCTGTTACACCACTCCTTCAGGAGGCAAAGGTTACTGGTGAAGCTCCTGGCTTATTTTTATGCAGACTTTTTTCATGCTCTATGTGCTGTGGTGTTGGTGTTCTTGTTTAAGTACTCTTCCATGTTTAATTTGTGTCTGTGGTTTAAAAATCTAGCAGTATGCTGGGGTAATTGGTGCTTTCATCCCTCTCTAACAGTGAATTGGCAGATACCAAAGTTCCTCTGAGGCCTTCCCCAGTAGCAAGGTACTTTACCCATTAGTTTCTTTTTTTTTCTCTGTCACAAACATGAAAACATTTAATTTCGTTTGCACTAAATCCATTTCTTTAATGCTCTAATAACTGCTTGTGAAAAGGAATGGAAGCAGTGTATTGACAGTATCTGTTGAAGTGCCTGAAACAAGTTGAGCCACTTGTTTGCCATGAAGTGTCATGTATGTAATGGGAGTGGAAGGAGATGGAAGATGGAGCAGCACTGTGTTACATAATTTTAAAGAAGTGTTTTTAGCACACTTCTTTTTGGCAAGTGCTTTCAGGTTTGCTGACAAAGTTGTCACCTTAGAGCTGTGTTTTATTGTTCTTATTAATTGAGGATGTATTTGTAAATCCATGAAATATCTAAACTGTCTTGGATAGGTTAAAAAACCCCCTTATTTAAGGAAAATAAGTTTTCAAATGTTTTAAGTAGGAAAAAATCTAAGATGCAGAATTGCAATGAGGTTTGCATTTTTAGTTGATTTTATTGGGAGGGTGTTCGTGTTGTTGGTAAAGGTAGCTTTAGGAATGTTTAATTATTGCTCCTGAAGCTCATTAGTGTTGAACTCACTTTGATTTAGGTTTATTTTTCACCTGGAACAAAGGTGGTTTAAACTGAAGTTTGTAGCCCATGCAGTCAGACTGTGTGTTGGAGTCCTGTAGCTTTCTTGTGGGGGGAAATAAATCTGTTTGTCTGCTTTGTGATGTCACTTTAGCTTTCAGTTTCTTATAAATGTCACTCTTTGTTTGGTTAGGAAGCAGAGGAGAGATGTACAAACCTGGGCCCTCGCTGTCCTGCAGTGTGCAGTGATATTTCAGACAGTGGAGCTTGGGTGTACCTAAAAGAGGTTGCTATCAAATAGAAGTTTTTGATATCCACTTACCATTACCTTTTTGGAATAACTGGATATACTGAGGCTCTATTTTAGAGAGAGCACAGTTCTGTGCCCTCGAGAAATGTCAGTTCCTTCTATCTAGTTTAGTTCTGTGCTACTGCATTTGTCTCCTGTTGTCTGCCTGTCTGTCTAGGTGTGATTGTTTTTTTTCCACTTGATGTAAATGAACCTAGTAAGAGGAAAAGGAATCTTTTCTAGATGATAAAACTTTTTCCTTTGTATCAAAATCTAGTTAATAATGTAGAGAGTGTCTCTCTAGGGTAAAAGGACTTCTTTGGTTCATGTAATTCCTACCTTTAACAAGGATATAATAATTTATTTATCCTAATAACATGCCTTCTGGCTGCCTCCTAAGGAAACAGGAGTATCATTTTACAAACGTAGCATTGACATGTGAAGGACATAAATTAAACCCCTTTGTATTTATAGGATGTGTATTAGCCTATACCCAAAGTTTAAAAGTATTTAAGCTTGTAGCACTTGAAACCCCCAAGGCTGAGCTCCTATAAAAGTAAGCAGTGAGATCATTAGTAGGAGAGCAGCAGGTTAATCCCCAGTCCGAAGCTCTGCCCTGACCCCGCAGTGCTGTGACCCCCGAGTCACAAGGTGTCCTGCTGTCACTGTGCTGAGCCCTGTCCTTCCACAGCCCCATGGGCTTTCATTTGCAGCTCCACTGCCGGGCTCCTTCCCTCTCCTCCTCGGGTTTTGCCTTGTCAGTCACTCCTGTCAATTCATGGTTACTCAGTTTTCAATAGCAGAAGAATAACATCTTTTGTAGTGCTAATTTTCTGTTGATTTTGGTGGTTGCAGTGACTCATGGTAGGCTCAAATGAAGTTGACACAAAGGAAAATCCACCATTCCACCCTGAGAAGGAGAGGGTTTAAACTGGATCAACAAGCTAATCTGACTCATTCCTAGCCACACAGGCACTAGTGTGTTGGTTCAATGGAGGGTAAGAGTGGAATTACCTTTTGGAGATGAACAGTCTGTTTTTATTAGCAGCCCAGCGTTAAATCTGCTCGAGCCAAACTGAAATCACACCCTCAGGCAGTGCAGTTCATGAGCAACCTTTGCTGCCCCAGGTCTGTTAAACTCCTACCTGGAAACTGGTTTGTTCCAGGTCATGGTGCCTCTTCCCTGACCATCTGTGTGTGCCCTCCTGTGCTTTTCAGAACACACTCCTGCAGAGAAGTGCCTGAGTTTCCCTCGGGACTGGAGCTGAGTTGCAGATTTGCTTATGCTGGAGCATTGAGTGGGTCGAGTTGTGGAAGCAGAAGTGGGAGTGCTGTGTTGGCTCTGGCCATCTGCCAGCGTTGTGTTCCCTGGCAGAGCAAGGGGAAGCATTTAAAGAGCCTTAGGGTTCCCCCAGGGTTGTGCTAGAGGTGGGTCACAGCTGCAGGCTACAGATGATTTGAATAAGGTAGCTCAGAATTACCCTAGGTGTCCTTTCAGAGAGTGTTTATTCTCTCAACATCCTGAAGATCTGCCTCCCTTTGAGAGCAGAGACATATCAATAGCAATTTTGGTCTCCCACCATCCCTCTTTCTGTAAGACCACAGCAGTTCACAGAATGTGGAGCAGGAGGGAGGGCACAGTCCAGGCAGAGACAGGCTGTTTCTTGTTCAGGGATGGCAGTGAGACATCAAGGACTGGAGTTGATGTGGGAATTAGTTTCATTCTTGTGTGCTTGCTTGTAAGAGTTCCAGGAGAACTTTTGGTTGAGTGTGCACCTGTGTTACAGCCATGCAATCCTCTTCTAGGTCTTTCTGTAGCAGAGGCTGTTCAACACCTGTGACAAGCCCTGTGTGCTCATGTGGAGCTGCTGAGGAAGGTCCTGCTGGGTTTGTTCCCAGTGGGTGGGGGTTCCTGGGGCTCCGTGTGCTGAGCACTGCTTTTCCTCCCTGTTGAAAGCAGATGTCCTTTGGGTCAGAGCCACAGACCTGCTCCCAGCTTGACTGCAGAGAGGCACTCCTGTTTGTAACAGGGTTCAGATCTGCCTGGAGAAGGGTTTTATGGATGTTTGGGAGGTTCATGGAAGGTCTCCCTTGTGCTAGAAGTGATGCCGAGACCCAGGCAGCAGCCTGGAAAAGGCTTGGAGGGGTTGGAGGCTGGAAAATTAGCAAGCAGGGGACAAGGACAGTGTGTGCACTTGTGTGGAAACCACAGGGCCTGTGAGAGAGGGGGGTCTGTCTGCCAGGATGGCCTGGAGGGTGCTGGGCCCTGGAGAGCAACACAGCTCCCACAAGCAGTGCCAGGGCAGCAGTGCTCAGGGAATGCAAGAGGTGGTGGGAGGAGAGGCTTGTGGGAAGAAGTGAAGGGTGACTTGGGGAGGTGAGGTGTGTCCTTGTGCCCACTCTGCTGTTGCTTCCAATTTGGGAGGATGTGCTGAGCACCAGCTCTTCTCCAGGAACCTAAAGCATCCGTTTCCAGCATTCAGTAGGACTTGCTGGGATTTCTGTCTTCTCTATTTCAAAAAATCTGTGAAAACACTTGTGCTGTACTTGTGAAGAACATCTGTTTTCAAATAGAACTGTCCCTTAAACCCATATTGCAAAAGAGACCTTCCACTTAGATAGGTACATGTTTGGGATTCTCCTCTGTGACATTCATCACCTCAGGCCCTCCTTGCTTCACAGTCCAGGGGGTTTGCTTGTGAAGCACAGACTGTTGTGTCTGTGTACGTATGGTTTGCCTTTTTATTTTTGTATAGATGACTACATGAGTATTTATAAATCAGTAATGGGGATTTCTTTCTTTTTGGTCTCTTCTTTTTGTAAAAGAAAGGCTCACTTGCTGAGTGCTAGCAAATACTGACAGCTCTTGAATGAATTCCAGATGTAGTAAAAACCTGCCTCTTCAGGGTTGTTAATGTTACTTTTTAAGTCCAGATGTAAACTAATAGAGGCTATTTTTTGGTACAGTTAGAAGCTTGTATTGTGGGCTTTGTTATATTGTCTTGAGAACTCCTATTATATTCTGTAATGAAGAGGTTGGGCAGTACATGAATATACTTGGTTATTTTGTCCATTAAAGCCTAACCCAGTGAATGACCTTTTTATCCTTTCAGTGAATGTTAATAAATCAGGGGCTTTTTTTGCAAGATTCACTGATAAAGAGAAATTTAATATGTATTTCTACAACTATAAATTGTTGACCAAAATGTTTTTTTGCAAGAGTATCTTGGAGTCTCTGGGTTGGAGTTTGGTTAATATGTGTGAAGTCATGGAAGTCAAAAAATGGGACAGTGAGCACCCTGGATGCTTACCTCAAGCAGCAAATAGTTAATCCACTGAAATTGGAAAAGATTATCTTCAAGAACTGAATATCTGTGTAAATAGTAATGTTTGCAGAAAGGTAGTAAGTACAAACTGTTTACATTTGCCTATTTAAAATGTGATTTGCTGGCACAGGTGTTCAAGACTTCTTTCTGCAAAGGACAATAAATAAAACTTTAATGTATAGTAGAGCAAAATCAATAAATACAATGATTACTATTAAGTCTTTTTGTGAAGCATTCGAGAGTATTTTATTACTCAGGCTGAAATGCATTCTCTCTGTGGGTGGATACACAAAGATAGGTCTATTTCTTTTCTACCCCAAATGGTAGAAGCAGTGTACAGAGAGCCAATGGGGAGTTAGAATTTGTCAGGGAGACAAGTACCACGAGCTCCTGAGTTTGGCCAAAGCTGTTGCAGCCACCTTGGTTGTACAGGGCTCAAGTCTGAGCAGTGGCTGTGCTGTGTGTAACATCTGGCTTTGTGTGAACTTGCATGCAGTGGGCTAGACTCTCTGAGGGCATACAGTGCAGTGTCAGATGAGAAAAAGGCTTTATTTATTACAAAATAGGAGTGAAAAAATGGAGGATGTGTTTTATAATTGCCATATTTAATGGGAATTTTCCATTTTTAGATTTCATGCAGTTGCCTGTGACAGCTCCTGTTGAGTAAACTGAGACTGGAACATCTTGTATCAGCTCTTGTACCTGTACCTGCCACGATGAGAAGTTGCATAAGGTTCCTTTTTTCTTGTTAATTCATGCTTTTATTGTAATGTAATTGTTATAATCAGGTCAATTAGTAAACACATTCCTTGAAGGATTTTTTTCTTTCTCATCTAACAAAAGTTTTCTTCTAAAACTAAAGGGTATAACAGTATTAGTATAAGTAGTATATCAGGCCAAATCACTGATTATGTATTAAGAAGGATCAGTCCTGAAAACTACTGGTTTACTTCTCCAGACTCATTCATGAGTGGGCTGGTTGCTGCTTCTTTTTCTTTTAGAAAAAGTGTGTCAAACCTAATTTATGGTCTTGCTCTTTTCCATTTGTTGTCTACCAGACTAAACATGAATTACACGTAACTGAACAGCTCTTAAGCATGTCCAGAACCCATTGCTTGAGCAGATTTTCTGTAAGTTGTATTCTTGTATAAATTAGCAGCTCTTTCATCCAGGATTTCACCTCCCAACATTTCCTGCATCACTAGTCAGGGTTTGAACCCTGAATCCTCAAAAACCCCAGCAAGATTATGTGAAACCAGAATGGACACATGTTCTGTAAGAACCTGAGTGTTTATGGCTAATCTGCAGACAAAACCACTAAGTTAGAATATTACCACATGTCATGTGTTTTTATTTGTCAGTGATGAAGCAGGAGCTACCAAGGAACAAAATTCCAGTGTTGAAAATGCAGTGAACTTTCTCACTGTGCCATAGTCTTGCACTGTGCCATAATACTTGCAAAAACTGCTTAGGATGATGTCCCCTGCTTTCTCTTCCCTGCCCCAAAATGATAGATTTGCTTGCACTCTTCTTATTAACAGAAGCAGTCATCTACTTCCAAAATTATTAAGGTGACAACATATTGTACTTCAATTAAATTTTAAAACCCTGTATAGTATTTCACTAAACCTTTCAAAGTTTTGTTTTTGTTGGGTGCTACTTTTTTTTTTTAAAGGCAGAATATTAAACAGCAAACACTGCTTCCCTTTTAGGCCTTCCAGATCTGACATAACCTTGAAAATTTCACTAAAGCTTCTATTTTTTAGATTAGTTCTGCAGATTGATTATTAATAATTATTTTTATTTTGAGTTTTTAAAATGGCATACATTAAAGGTTTGAAATAGTAATTGTTTACAGAGAAAAATGCATGAGCAAGCACTGTATCAATGAAAACAGTCTTACTCTTTTACATTGTCATTAAAAGTGATTTTCTTAACAGAGGTTAAATGACCTTTTATATAAGGAAAAAAAAAACAACAGAAAATGTACTGTCATGTTCAGCTGCATTGGTTTTGCTTGCTGTAAAACATAATTGCCTTACATCTGGCACTCCAGCCTCAAGTCAGGGTAGAGTTTTGCTTCTACATTGTCATCAAAATGATTTTTAATTGAATGTTTAGTGATCCATTCAGCTGACTTTGATGTTCTCCTGGGAACGCCAGTTATAAATCTGTTGGGCACAAAGGCATTTTACACTGCATCTCCTTTGCTTACCTGGTATTTTCCTGTTCAACAACATAGCAAACAGATAAACCAAATGATGAGTTAAAGCTTCTGTTCTTCAGTTACACAAGGAAAGAGGGGGAGCCTTTATATTGCCACCAAGGAACTTCCTTTGTGTCATGGCTCAGCTCTCCTTAGAACCATCACCCTACAAAGATACTGGAGCTTATTCTTCTAATGAAACTACTGGAATATATTTTTGTTTCTTGTTCTGAACATTGCACTTTTCCAATGTTCAATTACAATGGTAATTACAACAGTTACAAGCATAGATGCTGTGTAAATACCACAGTCTGAAATCCATTGCCAAATTCTTAAGACATTGGCACCCAAGCTCTCTCTCTTTTGCTAAAGTTTGCTATCTCCTGATTATTTTGAAGGAAAAGAAATCTTGAAGGAAAAGGAAAGGAGTCTTGCTTGGCTTGTAAGACAAGAAACTTCATTTGCAAAAGATAATTTTTAATCTTAAAAGCATGACATTTTGAGTGAAAAAAATTGTCTTAATTTTTAAAATAAACTGTTTTCAATAGATGACTTGTAATAGCCTCACTTTTGTGAAAGAGTAAGTGAAATAATTAGCAATTTAAGAGATGTACATCAGAGCAGAGTTCTAGAGCAGGATGCTTGCTTTTCTGAGCCAGGAGGACAGTCCAAGATGTTTCCCTTTAGTCTGTCCTGTTGGAGTGTTCCTTTCTTGCAATGAGCCTTTTATGAAATGGTGGGCAAAGCACAATTTATGTTTGCAATTCAAAGCAAAGATTTCCAGGTTTGGGGGTTATTATGCAAGGGTGAGCCAGAGGAGAGAGCTTGACATGACACCTTGGCATGGTTATCATAGAAATAGTGGGAAAGTCTCCTCTTTGCTTCTGAGGAAAGAATAAAGCTGTTGGGATAACTAACTGCAAAATGAAGTGGGAGGCTGCTGTTCTGGAAGGGCTCCGTGCCTCTCTGACCAAGGAAAGTTATGAAACCTAGAGAGAATATTATTTGAACAGCCTTGACTGTTTGTCAGATACGGAATTTCTTTGGAGAACAGATTGTCTAAAGGTATTAAATGAGTTGCTTTAATTTTCATATGTAGTAGTGTTTGGTTAAATTCTGTTTCTACTTTTTAGGCAGAGAGAAGTTCTCCAGCTTTATAAGGAGAAAAAAGATATTCACCTCCTGAACTGAGCCAGGCAAAATAATAGTACAACATAAAACTTTCTTTAAAAATGAGTAAACTCTTGTTGTGTGAGCTCTGGATTCGGCTTTAAAACATCTTGTTCTGTGTTGCTATCAACAACAGTGTAATTTTTCTGGCCTGCAGTAGCTGATTGGCTGGCTCATGATTATTTCCATTAAGTATCCTTTAGTGACAGCCTAAGAACATAAGTCTCTTCAAGCGATTACTGAATTTGCCCTTTAGCCTATTTAAGTTTGTTTTTTATTTGTCGTTGCTTTTGCCTTTGATCTGAAAATTAATATATATGCTCTTCCATTTAATTTTTTATAATATTTTAATTCTCTTTGCCCCACTGCTGCTTGTTGCAGTAAGCCCCTATCCTATGGTTTGAGTGTGTGTCTCAGGGTGCTCTGCAGAACAGACTTTGATGTTGTTTGGTTCCTTCAAACTGCCTGTAATGATGCAGTATTAACAGGGAGATTACAGCAGCTTGTTAGGGAAAAAGATGATCATGAAATACTTTTGCTTGGAGTTTTAGAAAGTTTTATGTCTCAGGGAAAGATGGAATGAATCTCATCCTACAAATGAAGGATGCTGGGTTGATCCATTCCCAAAAGGACTGCAGATCTAGGATTAATGAAACAAGGTTTCTTTCCACTGCTACTGAAGGATCTTATGATTTAAGCATTACTTTTTTCAACTCAAATTTCTGTTCCTTAAGATTTTCAGGGAGTTAATGGAGGGAAAGTCAAAGAGTGTAAGACATCAGCACAGAATAATACATCTCCTGAATGAAAATTTACTTTAGAATTGTCAAAAGCTGTGCATCTTACATATACATCATTATTAGTTGCTTGATTTATGATACTGGTTTTAATAAGTTGTATCAATACATTTGAAAGGTTAACTGAGTGAAGTGTATTTGTAGTTTATTATGTACAAAACACTGATTTTTAGCCAGTGCCTCATTGACTGCTGCAAAAATTCTTCTTTAGCCATTATGGCAACCATCTCTGGTTTCCGTAAGGATTTCAATTATTTTGTTGATTTATCTTTTTAATCTTTTAGACAGATGGCATGATTTCTTGGCTCAACAGTAGAATACATTAGAAAATTGCATCATCATTGTGGTCATTGGATATAGTTAATCATGCTTTTAAAAAAGACAAAGTGAATATCCTGGCATCATTAGGGACTCTGGAAAAAGTTACACATCTCTTCATAGTGCTGTTGCTAGGAATTTGGGGATATTTATAAGCTCTTTTCTGGTATTTACCCAATATTACTTAACTCATGTTTATTGATACAACAAGTGGGCCCATTGAATACTGGTTCTGAGACTGGAATCATAGGACCAATGGGAAATCCCTAGGAACAAACAAACAAAGTTCTGTCACATACACAGTTTTCCTTCTCTTAGGATGTCCCAGTGTGCCCAGTGCTTGGGAAACATTTCAACATCCTTAATGGTCAGGGTTCCCACGTGCAGAGCGGTGACATTGCCTGTGTTCTAGGGCTTGTTTGGAGGCTGGTGGGTCACAGTCAGAGGTCATAGAGATTCCTAGTGAAGGTGGTGCTGTGGTGTTGAAGACGATCTTTTAAATTGTATAATCACAAAACATTTTCAGAGAAATGCCTGTGATGCACATGTCATTGTACTGCAGTCCGTAGGAGGGGAGTGGAGCAGTTCCACCTCGTGTATCAGTGTCTGGTTTCATTTGTGTGTGGGGTTCAGACTTCAGCTCCTGCATAAAGAGACTTACTGGGATATGGGTTGCAATATGTTTAAAAATACCCCCCTGCCAACATTGATAGTTTACTACTAACCTCTTCTCTTCTCTTTTCAGATCTTTTTGGATCCCTGTCTAGCTGATCCATGTTTCCAAACTGTCTTTTGTAACGTTCTCAAGCAGCCAAAATGAAGTTGAAGCATAACATCAACCCCGTTCTTCTACAGTTTATAAACTTCATAGTCCTGCTGTACTCCCTTGTAACGTACATTCCATGGTACATACTTTCAGGATCAAAGCAGGCTATAGCAAAAGCCAAGCAGGTTAAAGCCAGACCTGTGAATAACAAGCCTGGGGGTGCATACAGGTCTGTTAACAGTCTGCATTGCTTAGCTTCAGTTTTATATCCTGGGTGTGATACGCTCGACAAAGTTTTTAAATACGCTAAAACTAAATATAAGGACAAAAAACTCTTGGGAACACGTGAAATTCTGAAAGAGGAAGATGAAATCCAGCCATCAGGGAAAGTTTTTAAAAAGGTAAGTCTTTTTGCAGTCTGCCTTCAAGAATTTTTCTTCAAAAAGTATGTTTACTTTCTGATGCAGCACTTCTAGTCCAGTAAAGCAGAACTGGAGAAAAAATAAATGTCTCTGCTTAGGTTCAGTAGCTGTAAAAATAATTAAATTATATAATTCCTAGTCTTTCAATACTTGTCATTTAAACCAAATTTAAACCTATTTGCACTCTTGAATAGATATCCTATTTATGGTTTCAGTCAAAGGAAAAACAGAAGTGTGTTTTAGGTATTTGTTTGTAATATTCAGCTGGTGATGTAAGTGGCTTTAAAGGTTTCTTTTTTAAGTGAATTTAAAAAAGTCTCCCTTTGTGTTCTTCTGAACTGTAATCAGAGAAATATACAGAAATTACTAGATGCCAGTACTCATATGTGCCTTTCCAGCAGACTTAGTTGTGATTTAGGGATTTGCTGTTCTGTCCAGAGAATTCAGGACTTAAATGAATTTTTTGTTTGGAAAAGGATTGCTCAGATTTTATTGGAAGAGTCTTTTTCTTTGAGTCTCCTTTAAGGTGAACTACTCTGCTAATCTGTAATCCTGATGTGTGTGGGAGATGTGATTTCAGTATCTGACAACAACTCTATTGTTTCAAGGGACTGACTTTTTATAGTGTGTACTGTTCAAGCCTGTATTGTCATTTACTGCTTTGTGTGTGTTCAGACACATCCAGAAATGCACTTTTGCCTGAAGAAGCAAGGCACAATAGTGCAACAGAATATTCATACTTGTGCATCTCTGTGTGTTAAATCTGCATTTCTGTGTTAGAAGCTGTTAAATCCACAATAGGTAATTTTAAGATTAGTTGCCATGCAGATGAAAAAAACTTCTCTTCATGCTGCTAGTTTTAATTCTGATAGAGGAGTATGTTTAAAATCGAATTTGGTTAATATCACAATATATGGCAAAGTTTATTTCTGTTAAAATCTTTATACAAGCTTTATTGTTAATGAAACTTCTCCTTGGCTGTGGAGTTAGTTTTGCAGTATGAAGGAAATGCTGGGATGAATGGTTACATGTACTCTTGCTTGGTGCACATTTTGCTGCCTCATTACCCTGTAAAGAAACAGAAAGTTCATGTTGTATGACGAACAGCTTCTGAGCACAGATCAGAATTTTGGCTGCCCTGTGTTTTTACGTAAAAACATGTGCCTTGTTTTTTAATCATAATTGTGAATGTAAGACTTAAGAACTCAGGAGTTTTAGCCTTTTCCATTATGCAAGCAGAGCATTGTGAATATTGGAAAGCTGAAGAATGTTTGTGTTGATCCACTTAAATTACTTGTTGGTGAGTATTTAGGCTTAGAAATTACCCAAGTTAGGTAATTTTGTCTAAGCTTGACACAAGGGCTCATTATAGTCAGTTGCCAAACCTGCCCTCCTGTTACTTTGTTCCAAGTTGTGGCATTATCACACAAGTCCAAGTTTTTTTTTCCTTAGGGAATACAGTGTTTCTTAAGATCTCATAGCATGTGTTAGCAAGTGAGGAAAATAACAACATTTCACAAGATACCTTGGGATTCTAAATGTCAGGGTTCTCTTCCTTTGATTTCCTTCTTTCCAGGCACCTTTTTATTGCCTGGTTCCTTTTAGCAAAGCCAGCTTGCTGAGGTTTGGTGCAGTCCTTTAAAAAGGTGAACAACAAGTTTAATTCTTAGGTATAATGCATGTTATTTATATACTTTACAGGAGCTGCAATATATTTTTAGATTATATATAATCTCAAAAAAAGGTAAAATATTCAGTTTTGGTTATTGGGAAAACTAAGTGTCCTCGCACTTGTAGCTAAAATTATTTAGAGCTTCTTAACATCTTTAAGACCAGATACTCCATTAACTTATTGTGAGAACCATGATATCTCAGATAATCTGTAATATCTTGAATTTTTATGATAGTGTATTGTTACAAAAATATTTAGTTGTTTCTGTGCAGATTCCATAGTAGCAGAAATTAATGTATGTGAATAAAATACAAATACTCACTTATGCACTTGTTGCATTTCGTAGTAATTCATAAATGGTTAGTTCTTCTATTTCCTTCTATAGTGTACTCGTCCAATTTCCTTCTCCAATATCATGCATACCTAATACTAATTTCATAAGCCATGTATTTACGGCAGGATAAAATAATGTTGAAAATACCTCTGAGATTAAGATGTAATTAATAGGAAAAGAGACTTAATTTAACCACAGCTGAAATTTTATGATGCCCAAAAGATGAGCTTCATTGTTTTGTGTCATCCTAGTTACAGGTTACATCATCAGGTGCTTGCTTTGATCTGCGGTATGTGGATTTGGCTTTGTGTGTGTGTTCTTTCATTGGTTTATTTTTTGAGGGAGATGTCTGTTTGTTTTGGGGGTTGTTTGTTTGTCTTGCTCAGCTTTAAAAAGGGTTGGTAACCAAGGAAAGAATTACTTGGAACATAATAAGTAAAACATAGTGGGGAGAAGAAAACACAGTTTTGTTTGATGCAGCCTGAGAGACTTGGGTGCAACAGCAAGCACATGGGCAATTCTTGGGAATTCAGAACTTTATTCCATTCCATTAAATCCATTATTGCTGAAACTGAAACTTAAAGTGAAGGTTCAGGAAGGTTCTTGCCATGCCAAGTCATTGAGCAGGAAGAGAGTCACTTACAATGTTGAAAACCAGATTGCTATGTAAATGGTATGGTAGGGTGGGGGATTTCAGATGTATTCAGCTGCAGTCCATGTGTTCATGTGAAAAAGGCTAAAAGTGGGCATTTCAAATAACCTCCTTTGTATTATTTTTAATATACTTTTACAAGAAAATGTATTTAATTCATGATCACTGGTTTCTAAATCATAATCAAGGTTCTTTAAACCTTATAAGGTACTTTTAGGAAGACCTTTAAAGGTAACTGAGATCAGGTAGTTTAATGACTGTACATGAGCCTGCAGCTTTATCAAGAACATTTTATTACACCTTTGCACTAAAAATTTTAATATGTTTCTAAAATCCAGGTAAAAAAATGCTAGCTGTGTGTTTAGTCTCTGCATTTCTGGATTTCCAAGTATTTATAGAGTCTGGATACTTGCTAGTATTTTATGTGACACAGTTTAAACTGCAGTTTAAGCCTGGAGCAGGAGAGGGCAGCGTTTTCCTATGGAATCCTGTGCTTCCAGGGGAAACCCCAGAGCTGCCAGCTGTCCCTGCTGGGTGCTCTCTGTGACACTCCTTCATCTGTGCCCAAACTCACTGCTCGGGCCCTTCTGCCAACTCCTGGGCAGGTACTTTCTTTCTGTTAGTTATCAAGCAGAAGTAACCTCTGAAATTTGTTAAGTTAAATGTGTGTGAATGTTGAAAGGATTATGGCACCTCATGCCAGTCTAGCCACCTGTTTGCAGCAGAAGCAGAATCACAGAGTTGTTAGGGTTGGAAGGGACCTCTGGGGGTCATCCAGTCCTACCCCCTGCCCAGGCAGGGTCACCCAGAGCAGGTGACACAGGGACGTGTCCAGGTGGGCTTGGAATGTCTCCAGAGGGGGAGACTCCACACCTTCCCTGGGCAGCTGTTCCAGGCTCTCCAGCCTCAGTGAAAACAAGTTCTTCCTTGTGTTGAAATGGAACTACTTCTGCTTTAGTTTGTGGCCATTGCTCCTTGTCCCATCACTGGGAACCCTTGAAAAGAGCCTGGCACCGTCCTCTTGGCACCCCTTTGAGATCCCATTATTGCATTAATGAGATCTCCTCAGTCTTCTCCAGGCTGAAGAGCCCCAGCTCTTACAATCTCTCCTTGCAAGAGAGATGCTCCAGACCCCTCACCATCTTTGTGGCATCCACTGCACTGTCCAGTAGCTCCTTGTCTTTCTTGCACTGTACATTGGAAAATGTCAGCAAAAGCTACTGAGGGCAAGGCCAAGAAGGGGAATGGATTTGGAGATATACTCCACCATACAAAGTATGAGAGAAACCATAATGTGCTCTGTGTCCTGCAGAGGAAGCTGATAGGGAAATGCAGGAGAAGGGGACTTAGAGCCAGTTTAGTAATATGTATATATGAATATCTGTTATTCACTAATGTGTATATGATATAAATGTCATAGGACTGGAGAAGAAATGCTGGGCATGGGGAAGGAACACTGGAATTTGAATATATGAAAGGCAGTAGGAAAGTAAAACTCAAAATCACTGCATTGAACAAGATTACTTGTGAGGTGGTCTTCACTATATATCAAACTTGTTTAAGCAATGAGGATGAATTAAGAGAATAAAAAAGGGGAAAAAAGCAGAATCACAAGTATTATTTGGCGAGATTAATTTTGGCCATTTCATTATTTATTTTCCCCAGTTCAGTGAGTTACAGAGTGGTGGAAATTTACAACTGTTATGGATTGGCAAGCTTACCAGAAACAGTAACAAGAATCTGCTAGTATGTCTTGGCCTAATTATTTGTGAGCAGTTTTCCTGAGGCTGCATTGTAGGCAGAGTATAATGGGGGAAAGGGTATTGCCCAAGCCATTGCTATAAATTGTTTTCAACTGATGAGCTTGTCAGGAACTTCCACGTCTGCCAAAAATACTGCCTTGGGGAAAAAAATAGCCCAAACTGGAATTTAAATTCCAAATTACTGAAATCTGGGTGGACAGGAAGAGGTGCAATATTTTTTTTTTTTGAAGCAGTGAGAGTTTTCCACACCAGAAATATCTTGGTGTGTTGAAACAAAAAGGGACTCTTCCTCAGGGGGCTGTGGCAGCGAGCCCCTGCCCCACATGCTGCCATTTCAGCCTGATCTTTCTGCTCCAGAAAGGTTTTGGGGTTTGAAACAGCCTGTTTGTCACTGAACCAGAGCTTCTGGAAATAAGCCAGGAAATCTTGAGCAGATATTTGTGTGAGAAATCTGTATTTTATGGTGGAATTGCTATATATTGCTGTTGTTGACAAATGTTTTTTGGGCTTGTTAAATGCTATTTTTCCATAAAGACATTTGTGAAATTCCAAGCAGCTGCACATGTACCTGTTTGTCCTGCTAAACAACTAGGTTAATGAGCAATATGCAGTGAGTAGGTACAACTCATTGTTACAACTAATTGTAACTATGGAGCAGTTTGGAAAAGTGTCTTGACAAAGGAAATATACTAGATTTTATTTTTCTATTAGAGTTTGAGAGAGATTTTTAAATATGTTGTATTAAAGAAGCAGATGTGGAAATATGGACTCATTAGAAATGTAGTTACATATCAAAAATTGTTAGATTTGACAGCCCAAAGCTTGAAATTTAGTTCATGTTGATAAATGAAATATTAAGGAAAGAATGAAGGAGCTTTTCTAGTTCTAGCTTTTCTAGTTTTTGTAGTGTTTGCTTGCATTTATTACTATTGCTTTGTAAAGAACATGTCTGAAATATTAAATGAAAAAATTGTTCTTCAAAATTGTCAGTGTGCTTATATAAATAGATGGGTAGGTTGTAATAGTTTAGAGTATAGATTTTCAGTATAAAACATCTTCAAACTGTAACTCCATATGAAAATTTCTAGGTTAGTCTCAAAGAAATACCCTGTAACTTAGTAAGAAAATAGTATTGCAAGGTGCAAGTGCACACAGAAAATTGTGCAGTGACCTGTAAATTCAAATCCAGTTTTACTGTGCACCAGCTTTCCCATATGGAAAGTGAGATTGCATAATATATTCTACATGACTTCTCAGAACTGAGGTTTGCCAGTAATTTCCTGTCCTGTCTTCTGTCCTGCTTTTGTTTAACAGTAAAAAAAAGGCAAAATGATTACTACTCATCCCCTTGACATTTGTTTCAGAACAAAGGGAAAGGGATTTCACAATTTCTGACTGAGGGCCCATGGATATACTGCTTTCTGAATTCCTGATCTGAATCTGAAAAAAGCTTCTCTTTTAAAATTTTTTTTTAAATGAACATCTGAGTGTCATATTTGTGTAGAACTGTACCTCAAATATCCAAGAAAGCAAGTATAGAGAATGTACTGTGCTAACTAGTGCTTTTCATCCTCTACATAAACCAAAACTTTTTAAAAAGTAGATGTATGTGGGCAAAATAACCAAACACAGTCTTTCAGAGGGCTTCTGAAGCTACAAAAGATGGTGGGAAAGATGATTTCCCTTCTGTGAAAATAGAAACTGAGGTGGTAACATGCATGGAGATATTGCATTGTGATATGGTACTTACCTTGGAACTTCCACAGGCCCTGTAGCTTTTGGCAAGAAAAGTATCTTTATCTTGAGTAAACTGCTGTTACAATTCAAGCACATGTTACTCAAACATCCATGGATTCTTCACGTGGGTGAAGATGTAGTAGGACATGTGTTAAGGATTTTTATTTTCTAAATTGATTTTATTATTTTTATTAGGTCATCCTTGGCAAGTACAGCTGGCTTTCTTACGAAGATGTATACATTAAAGCTGTTAACTTTGGAAATGGCTTAGCAGTCTTGGGTCAGCAGCCAAAGACTAACATTGCTATCTTCTGTGAGACCAGAGCTGAGTGGATGATTGCAGCCCAGGCCTGCTTTATGTGCAACTACCAGCGTGAGTACCTGTCTTCCCTGAAGTTTTTATGGCTTTTCATCTCACAATCTGAAAACAAAACTCTTGCTTTGCTTAATGTACTAAGAAAACTTTATCTAGATTTTATATAGAACATTAAAGTTCTCAAATTAAAAATACTGCACAAGATAGAAACTGTGCACTTTGTGGCCTTTTGCTTTAGTGACTGGAGAAACCTGTATCTGCTGACAGATGGGGAGGATGGTTCTGGTAAGTATAGTTTGCTCAATGAATTTGTGAGAGGTTTATATTCTTTTCATCTGAAATCAGTACAGATTCCCAAGTTTCTGAAAACAAACAAACAAAAATCACACATGAATTAATTGACTCAGTTTCAGGAGTTGACGTCAAACCTTCATCTGTGCCTGCAAGTTTTGTTTTATCTGGATATTTTGTCAGTTCTTCAATTTTGATTTTTGGTTAGGCCTATGTTTCTTGCTCAGGAACATACTGAGTACTGGTCTCAGTGTGCCATAGTTGTTAAAATGTCTGTTTCATCATTCCTCTTTATTATGTCCTTCACCTAACTAAGCCCAGCCTGGCTGGGTTCTGTGATGCTCTCAGGGGGACACATCTTGTCCCTCAGGGCATGCCAGAAACTGCTGTTCCTCACAGGCTTTGGCCTTTTCCCTCCTGTGCCACATTTACCCTCCTTCAGTAAGAGACAGGCTGTAAAAGCCAGATGTGCAGAAATTCCTGATTTCCTACCTAGATACACTAAAGATGTCTACCAATTATACTTTTTTCAGATTTTGGAAGCAAGTCTAGTAAAATTTATATTTAAATGGTCCCTCTTTGCTCTGAGCATGAGTCTGTTTCAATTTGAGAAGCAATATGTTAAGTATGTAGCAGTTTTCATTTATGTAAGTTTTTACCCCTGTCTCTGGTTATTTTGCATGTACCTTTTGCTGTATTGGCCCCTCAGTGTTAAGGATGGAGTTGGTGACAAGGTGCACTGCTCTGGCCTTGAGCATTTCCAAGTCAGCCTGCTTGCCTTGTGTGGCAGCTGGCTCTGTGGACAAGGAGGGAGTGGATGTTGTGTATGGGACTGTAGCAATGCCTTTGGCATGGCCTCCCATAGCACCTGTACAGCCCAACTGTTCAGGTAAAGATGGGCAAGATGGACCACTGGCTGCAAGGGTTGTAAGCCATAGAACAGAGTTACTGGCCAGCCTTCAGTGGTTGACAATGACTCCAATACTGCTTAATTTCTTTATTGAAGGCCTGGATGATGGGACAGTGCAAACACAGGAGGTCTCAGCTGGTGGCATGTTGGGGGCAGCAACCAGTACACTCAAGGGTGGGGCTGTTGTGCAGAGGAGCCTGTCAGCTGGAAAAGTGGATTGTCTGGAACCTCATGGAATTCAGTAAAGGCACTTAAAATTTCCTCTGTGCGTGCTGGAATGCACCTCATGCATCAGTATAGGCTGGGGAACAGCTGCAGAGAGCAGCTTTGTAGGGAAGGACCCGAGGGTTCTGTGGGCCGTGAGTCACCCAGGATTTTGCAGCACCTTCTTGCAGTGGAGGCCAGCAGTGTCCTGGGTGGTGGTAGCATGATTGTAGTAGCTAGATCCAGAGAAATGGTCCTTCTCCTTTTGGAGGAGAAGGTAGAACCACACTTGGACTACTGTGTCTGCATTGGGGCTTCCTGTTAGGAAAAAAGATGCTGACATCCTGGAGCAAGTCCAGTGGAGGGCTGCCAGGAGGGGTTGGAGAACATGACATCTGAGGAGAGGCTGACAGAGAGGGGTCTGTTCAGTGTTGAGTGAGTTCAGATTTGTTGCTGTCTGACACTACCCAGTGAGAGCATGCAGAGGAGATGGAGTTAGGCTCTGCTCACAAAGGTGTGCTTTGATACCACTGCAGGCCACAAGTTCAGTGGCAGGAAAATTTGATTAGATATTAGGGCAAGCATCTTCATTGTGAGGGTGGTTCCATATCAGAACAGGAACAAAGAATGGTTGTGAAATCCTCATCCCTGGAGATCCATAAAACCCAGACTGGCCATGGCTCTGAGCGCTGCTGCAATGGATGGTGTGTGCAGGTGATCTTTCCAGGTGCCTTCCCACCTAAACTGGTGATGTTTTTGGTTGGCTCTTCAGTGAGTAAATGCTGCTGGCCTGCCTTCCAGAGCAGAGAACTGCACCAATTATTCTCAGATAAGATGCCTGAGCTGCTTTTAAACTACATGTCTCTGTGCCAGTTCCCTTTTACCACTTTTGGGATCTGTCAGATTCCTAGTGGCTATCCTGAGAATAAAATGCAAAGGATTGTATCATTTTTTTTTTCCTTTGGAACTGAAGCACATTCACAAATCCTAGGGAGATTTGATTTGAGGGGGGGAAATCTGAGCTAGGGGCTGGATGTTGTGAGCAGAATGGTACGGGTGTTTTTGGGTTTGTTGGATTAGTGCTCTAAATCCCCAGGCTGCGACGTGCCTCAGCACACACTGTGACGTGGTGTTCAGCATCTGAGCTGTGACATCTTCTGTGAACTTGGCTGACTGATGCTGGCAGATGAGGAGAGAGCCTTGCAGTGTTCACGGGCAGCTTGCAGGACAAATTGGAAGATTCAGATAATGTTGAAGCAGTAATAGTGGCAAGACACTGCTAAATGGCTTATGTTAGCATTTTTCAGTGTGCAGGTTTGATACCAGCTAACTGCTGTGGGGGTGTTGGGACATTCTTTCCAAATATGAAATGATGGAGTGGGCCCAGAACTGATGTCAACAGAGCAGGTTCATCTGCTTCATACATAGTGTTGGGGAGAATGCCTTTTGCGCTACGGAATTAAAATTAGGAAAGTGGTGTTTTTTAGGGATTACTTGCACAAACAAGTTATTTTATGGTTAAAAGTACTTGCTTGATTTTAAATGTGACTTTTTCTGAAGTTCTCTAAGTCTTGTATTTGCAGGAGGTAGAGTGGGATTGCTAGATCAAAACCAGAAGTAGTAGTACTAACATGAAAACAGATTTTCTTCCCAAGTACCTCTTCATGTGTGGAACAGCTCTTCATCAGGGTAGGCAGATAAAACACAAAAGTGCATAGCCAAATGGTGGAATAGGAGAGGTTAGGTTTCATTTTTCAATTGTGCTTGAGCAGAAGTGGTTTTGTCAGAATTAAATTTGGCTGAAGCCTTTAAAGGTGCATTTTGCTTTTTATTCTTGATGTATGATGGATGCTGAAATACTTAGTTTAACATTCCAGTTACCTTGAAATAAATTGTAAAAGTTCTATTTGTTTCCTTAGGGCAAGGTTTTGTCTTTTTCTACGAGCTGGCAAATTTAGTGGTGGTGGTGGTGATTTTCTTTTTATCAAGCCTTTGGTCAGATAACAAAGACTCACTTGTCCTATTGCATATATAAAGGTGAATACAAAATAATCTCTTCTCAGTACGTTTCAAGAGAATGAGGAGAGAGAAAAAACTATCAAAACTCTCAGATTTGCCTGAAAAAGCTTGAGGTGCCAGTGTGGAGAAGAGAGAATTTCAGAGATGAGTCATTGCTCAATTTTGCTCCCTCCATGACATCAATGCACCATCATATAAATGGTCTCTTTCTCTTTGGCTCTGTCATATAGCTCTCAATATCTTAATGTACTTATTTGCAGATGAGTAATTAAGTACCTCCATGGTTATTCCAGAGATGATGCTTTGCCTTCTGGGCAGTGTTGTCAGCTCAATTCTGCTTGTTGGCTCGGGGCAGCTGAATTTCTGCTGCATGTTTATGTAACAAGGGTCACAGCAGTAAGTAGAGAGAGCTCGTGGGAACGAGGAGAGGCACTCTTCTGGACTTTGCTCCCACCAAATTAAAGAAAACACAGTGCATGTGCATTTGCCCTGCAACAGTTCTGAACTATGATGGGCTGTTTTAACAAGAAAAAAATAAGTAGAGGTCAACTATTTACTTTTCTATGTAAGAAAACTGCTTTTGAGTTGTTTTGGGTTAGTAACTCCTTGGATTTAAAATATTAAAGTAAAAATCTTAGAATACAACAGAACTTTATTTAATTTTAATTTTTAATCTTTGCTGCAGTGATTACAGTCCTAAAGTACAATGGGTTGTCTTATTTTCCTAATTATGTTCTTTAAATATTCAGCTATATACAGACTAAAAAGCAGAAGATATTCAGACACCTGATGTGACAAAACTCCCAGCAAGGAGTTAATTATTGGTTGTGTTGATTGATCTCAGAGCTTTTTTGAGATGTCCCTGTTTAGTGTTCTGCTCGGAAAATTTTTTTTTTTTTTTTTTAGAGCAATACTTCTCTTCAATTTTTAGCTGCCTTTTTCTTCCCTAGTCTCTTGGTCTCTTGTCATTCAGTTCCATTGAAAATGGCAGGAAATGAAATATTATTTTAAAGGTGTTAATATGAAATAATTGTTTAACACACTCACTAATGAGCTAACCTTACAAACAGGAAACAATTTTTCTTACAGTCAATTTTCTAAATATTTTCTTTCTTGCTGTTCTGTATGATTCTCATTATGTCAGTTCAGGGTCTAATGACTGTGATGATTAAACCTTTATTACATTATTTTAAATAGATGGCAGAACAGGGTAGTCACAGATTTATTCCTGAGTGTGAGAATTCTCTGCTGATGACACATATTGCCATGCTGTAATAATTTGTTATTAGCAGTCAGTTGTAAAAGGTTAGTAACAGAGTATGTGAATTCTGGAAAGAGATGTCACATGAGTGAAAGCTGTTTCTTTCCTGTGTGCAAGAGGAATGTTACACAGTGATTAAACTGAGAAGGTTTGCCTACTTTTCAAATGGTAAAAGCAATGAATGAGAGTAGGTCCAGGAGAATTTCATAAGGTGATGTGGTTTTGGGACCTGTAGTTAGACCTTGGAAAAGAGTAAGCAGTCACATAGAGAATGGTTGTTCATTATTCCTTCTGGGAGTTACTGAAGATCACACTGTATTTAAATTCAGATGTTAAGAGGCTTTTTAAATACAAAACTGTCCCATCTTTGAGTTGACAAATATTTTTACTGTTGACTAAGTTGGAATAGATTAATCTCAGTTCTTTTTTGTAAACTATACTTGAAAATGTAACCCAGAGACCATTTCCCCTGTTTTGTGTTTCAGTTGTTACTCTGTACGCCACGCTGGGAGGCCCAGCAATAGTTCATGGGCTGAATGAAACAGAGGTGACCACCATCATTACTAGTAAAGAATTGATGCAAACAAAATTGAAGGTCAGAAAACTGTTCTTTGTCTCTCTCTTTCCAGTGTGTTTGCTCACCATTGTTAAATGGCCTTGTTCCACTGTACAGAACAATGATTTATTGCCTTTCCATAAGGCAGAAGCTTTTGGAAGAAGATTTATGTATCTGTCTTCATGTACTGAAAGTGGTAGTTTGCTTCCAGTGGGTTTTAGGCTGCTCAGTGACTGGAGAATGAGCAATTTGCAGTATTGCAGAGCTGGAGTGCTGCCTGGAAAAACACCTTTACAAGAAACTGTTGTGGTTTCTGGGTGGATTTAGTGCCTATAAATGTAACAATGGGAAGAACAGAAAAATATAGAAAGAGCTAACTGTGATCATGCTCCTGGCTTATTATCTGATGTTTTCCCAGCAGAGAATGGTTTTTATATCTAAAGATGGGTGTTTAAAGAGTTGGAGCTGTTTGTCCATGCAGGGGGAGAAAAAGCTCACTGAACATTAGCACAGTCAAAGAACTTCTTTGACTTAGTGACCCTGATGGAATACCCAAGTGGAACAACTAATCTGCATGAGTTTCATCATTGTGTGTTTTGGGGAAACTGGACCTTTCAGATAAGGCAATTGTTTTAATGAAAAACTGTGCTGTTGTGGAAATTTGAATGAGAATTTCCCAAACGTTGAAAATAAGTTACTACAATTTCAGTATCTATGCCATGCACATTTATTTCAGCTTGCAGTAAGAGAATGTATTTGCTCTGCTATAGGTGCTGATCTTCTCTTCTTCTGTGAGAACACTGATAAATGTCTTTGAACTCTTGTTTTGCTTGAAATGCTTAACTAGTAATTTTCAATATTTTTGTTAAGATGTTGCTTATTATAAGTAGCATAGTAACCAAGGAGCAACCTAAGAATTATTGTGAGCTCAGTATCACCAGTTTCTCTCAGTGTTCTATGGGAAAGGAAAGTCAGTTATGTCTACAAATCATTGCAGTCTTATTTGTGGGGTTTTCATGAAATAAAATACAAATCAGTAAACGGTTGGAGAAGTTTTTGGACTTAAAATTGGAAAGCTTCAATTTTGCAGTTTTTGAGCTTTGCAGCTATTTGAGCTTGGCAGGTTTATCCTTTAAAATTCTGAGATGTTTTATATTAGTGCTTTTTAAAAAGTATACAGCAGATAGCATGGAGGTTTTTGTTCTTGGTTTTTTGTTTTGGGTTTTTTTTATTTTCTGGCATAAAATGAATTTTTAATTTCTGAACCCATTTTTCATTTTCACAGGAAATTGTTTCTCAAGTTCCACTACTGCGACACATAATTACAGTGGATGGCAAACCCACAACGTGGTCGGAGTTCCCCAAGGGTGTCATTGTTCACACGATGGCATCTGTGCAAGCCATGGGGGCCAAGGCAGACATTGGTAAGTTCTTCCTCTTCAGACCATCTCTTTTGGTGCCCTAGCTTGACCCTGTTGAGTAAACTTGAAGAAACTGCAGATTTCAAAATTATGCAGGTTTAATATTTTCTTACCTCCTTTTCCTTTGAATAAAATCTGTGTGATTTTTTTGTTGTTGTTGTTTGTTTTTTGTTTTGGTTGTGGGTGGTTGGATTTTGGGGTGTAAGTTTGTTTTCTGTTTTTCAACAGAGTGAAAACTGACTCCACAATCAAATGTCACAGGTTGAAGGATAGATTTTAGGATAAGCAATTAATTCAGGATAGAAACTTAAAAAGCATTCTTATGATCAGATGTATTAAAACCAGGTTATTCAGGGCACAGAAGGAAAATCACTGTGTATTTTATAACAAAAGAAATCAGTAATTTGTTACCATTAAGTTTTGTGAAATTCACAGATAGCAAAATGTAAAACAGTCACTTGAATCTGATAGAACTTGGTCACTTATTACATTTCTGAAAGCATCAATCTATGTAAATTAATTTAAATCTATTTCTGGTCTGTGTAATATTTTTAGAACTCTAATTCAGAATTTTAGAGCTTATTTTAATTGTAATCTTAAGAAATTTTCATTCTTGGCTCTGAAGAGCTGCGTATCCTAATATTTTAAGATTTCCATATACTCAGTAGTTGCTTAATTTTGTTCTTATCCCTTGTGTTTTCAGAATCTCTTAACTTACACTGCAAGCACAGGAATGTTAGATTGTATTTTAGGAGGAGGGGGGCGGTCAATCCATCTGATATTGATGTTCAGGGGAATGGCAGCTTTGCTCCAAATATCATGGCCTCTCAATTTCTTTAGAAGATGCTTTTCCCTATTTGATATAGCAGTTTTATGTACTACTAAAACAGTTTAATACAACACCAGCAAAAAAACTTTGGCTGTAATTCATTAGCTCCCTGAAATTTGTTGATCTATGTGCTATGTAAAAAAGCTATTTAATCTTTCTTCAGTCTTTTAAATATCACGTACTCTGCACTACCATAAAGGAACATTATCTTTGTCAAGTTAACCATCCATAAACTGTGAAATGCTATCATGAATGGTTTATGGTTAAGCATGTCTGTTAATATTAAGTAGATGAGCTATTGCTTATGTTTTTTTTCCCCTGTGCTGTTCATTGTGCAGGGTAGGCAGGATTCAGTGAGTGGAAAATGATTAAATGTTGCTTTCATGCTTCCCATTCAATGTGTGCACTGTGCCACGTGCACTGTGTGTGATGCAGTTTCCTCTGAGTAAGCACAGTAGGTTTTGTATTTTCTTGATCTCAGCACAAGTATTTAAAAAGCGCTTTAATCCAATTAAAGCTGTTGAACTTCTTTTAAACATTTATGGAGATGGGACCTGAGGTTGGCTCAGCAGTGCTTGGCTGCAGGTGTTGCATGTGAGGCAGTGTGGTGTTCCCTGCCAGGGAGCACGTGAGGCACGGAGGGATGGACCCTGTGGCAGCGTGGAGCCAGGGCAATGAACCTTCCCAAGGCAGGGATGCTCAGTGGTGCTTTGGACAAGCCAAAGCTCTGCCTGTTCTTCTCGCCACTGCAGGAGTAGGCGAAAAAATAATAGGAAAACTGTTGTGGTAGGTAAGGGTAGTCAGTGAAAGTGTTGCTCAGCTAATACAAGGTTCCTACTCTTTGTGAAGGCACTTAAGCTTGACCACAATCTTTTTAAAGCAAAAGCAGAATGTAATAGCAGTCCTGTGGTGCTGTATTGCAGTGACTGCTGAAATGTGTCAGTGTGTCAGATCTCCCAGCCCAAGAGGCTCTCCACTCATCCTATTTTTTTAACAACTTTTCAGGAAACAAGCAGCCATCCAGGCCTGTGCCCTCGGATATCGCAGTGATCATGTACACAAGTGGATCCACGGGAATTCCCAAAGGAGTTATGATCTCCCATTGCAACATAATTGCTGGGATAACTGGAATGGCTGAGAGGATTCCAAATTTGGGGTGCGTACCAACCGTTACTTACCAGCAAATAAAGAAGTTGTGTAGTTGCATTTAACTTTAGGTTAATTACTGTGTAAAATATGAACTGTTTTATATTGCTATGGCCGTGACATATGCACTGACATCTAAGCATCTTCCAGCATACTACTTCATGTACTCTGTTCTCTCCTCTTTGGTGTAAGGGCAAGACCAGGACACAAAAACCTGTGAAGCCACCTTGCACTAGAGTGGTTGAAAGCTTCCCTAAGCAGTGCTTCCCTTGGTTGATGTTTAAATTCTGTGGCTTCTTTCTGTTTGGTGCAGTTTTTAGTCTCATCCACTGAGTTGCCTTTGCAACCATAACACATGGTGAATTGTTCTGGGATGAGTAAGCAGAGTAACCATCACCCTTTTCTCATGCCTTAAACCTACAGTGCGTAGTATGCAACCCTTGAAAGAAAAGCCACGTGATTTTAAATACGCTGTCAAGCTCAAAGGCGTTTTCTACTTTCTCCATTTCTGCAGTAAACTTTGCGTAAATGTGGCTTAATGATGCATCTGAGGACTCTAGTGATACAGCACAAACCTATCTTTTAAAAATTCTTTGCAGGGAAAAAGACACTTACATTGGGTACCTGCCCCTTGCCCATGTTCTGGAGCTGAGTGCTGAGCTTGTGTGTCTGTCTCACGGGTGCCGCATCGGTTACTCCTCCCCTCAGACACTGGCTGACCAGGTATGCTCTAGATGTAAGTCCTTACAGTAAAAAAAAAAAAAAAAAAGAAATAAAAAAAAATTACTTACATCAGTCCTTTGTAATATTTCTTTTAAAATAGTACAAATTTTGTTTCTGATGTTAAAGATATTGAATGTGTCTGCTAGTAAACTTGTTCTTCACTTTAGTCTTCTAAAATAAAGAAAGGAAGCAAAGGGGATGTTACTACACTTAAGCCAACTCTAATGGCAGCTGTTCCGGTAAGTAATTGAAGGATGAATTATTTTTAAAACCTTTTTTAAAAATATAATTTATAATTCAAGTTTTAGCAACAAAATGAATACCATGACCATTTAAATAGAAAAGGTAGAATCTTTGATGTCAAGCTGCCTTAAAATAATAATTTTGGCATTTATTTGTATGTTGGGGATAAGCAATCGTGATATGAGTATCAAACTTTTTCAAAGTTAAGATAGAGGTAGAGATTTGATTCCCATTTTATTTAGTCATTTCTTGTTTGTTGCAGTGAAAGAGTGGAATAAAGAGGGTTGGCAGCTGGGGGTTAACTGCTGTTCCTGCCCAGATATTACTTTCCTCCTTTCCTCGGACATCTTGCTGTTTCTTAGTAAGGGAAGAGGAGGGAACCTGGGAGTGGCTTGTCACCTGAAGCTCGCTTGAATTTTTAAATTGTGTTTTCTTTTTGCTGTACTGAATTCAGGATTTTTGTTTCTTTGAGTTAAAGTTCATCTTTTTACATAACTAGGAAATTATGGATCGAATCTACAAAAACGTCATGAATAAAGTGAATGAAATGACCAGTTTCCAGCGGAACCTATTTATATTGGCCTACAACTACAAAATGGAACAGATTTCCAAAGGTTACACTACCCCACTCTGCGACAGGTAATGTTACCTTCATTTTTAATGGCACAAAAAATCAAAGTCTTACCACAGGAGCAGTATCTTGTGCTTTTTTTCATTTTATTGTTGACCCTTTGAACATGAACAACTCTGTGCTTGAGTGTAAATTGAAACAACAAATCAGGTGTTTGTGTGATGGATTTAAATACTTACTGATAAAACTTAAGTGAGTGTTGTTTAACTTGAAACTGATTGAAAATGTACATTTATTGCATTTTCATCAGGAATTTAGTAATAGATTTATACAATTTTTGGGTAAGATGAGAGGTTTATTCTTACAGAAAACTGTAGACTCCACATTTTCACAGAAGGGAGCAACGGTATACCTCAAATTGGAAAGAACCCACAGGATCATTGAGTCTTAACTCTGGGCTTCCATGAGAGTAATGTATTTGCAAAATTTATCCAACTTGGAGTATTTTTAGGAGAAAATCATGCAACTTTACTGCCTCATTAAATCTGTGTTCTCAAACATTTAACCCATCTTCAGACTAGAACATGGAAGCAATCTTAGAAATCTGTACCTGTATTTCTGAAAACTCCAATGTGCTCCTTCAAGGTTTTGCATGGAAGTCATAAAAGTGTACTTGAAGACAGTGGAAACTTTCAGTTCGGATCCAAAACTAGGTGCTCTCTTGCTTGGGTTTGAAGCACCGAGATGTCCTTTTCCCTTTGCCTTTCAGCCTTATCTTCCGCAAGGTGCGGATGCTGCTGGGCGGGAAGATCCGCGTGCTGCTGTGCGGCGGCGCCCCGCTCTCGGCGGCCACGCAGCGCTTCATGAACATCTGCTTCTGCTGCCCCGTGGGCCAGGGCTACGGCCTCACCGAGTCTGCTGGGGCTGGCACCATCACCGAAGGTGGGTGCCACCACGTCCCCCTGGCACTGGCACCCTGGGAGCGCTCAGCCCAGCGAGGCTCAGCCCTCCCCGCCTGTCCCTTTGCTGGTGCCACCAACATTGTCAGGGAATCCTGGAATCAGGTGTTCCCAAAAATGTGTCAAACGGTGGCAGTGCTGGTTTGGGTGCACTGTGCTAAAGCAGGGGACCTGTGTGTAAATGAATGTTCTCATTTGTGGCAGAGTAACCCGTTCTAGCGTGAACGGGATCTTGGCATTGTTGTACTTAGTACATGAACTGAATAATTTTTTTCAAATTTTGTTGAGTATATTGAGGTGTCAGGAATTAAAATCTTCCTGCACCAGATTTTAATTTCGTGTAACTGAACCTAATGGTTTCAGTTGCCTTTTAGTAACTGAGGGTATCTGTTAATACAGCCATCTACTCTCCTGGTGGGATAAGAATTTTATCTGTGTTCTCTTGATAAGTCTGTTGGGTTTTCTTGGAGGTTTGGTTCTGTGAATTAAAGTTCAGAAATAAATAGCAGTTAATTTTCACTGAGGATGCGTGCAACAAAAGATTGTTTTTTTTCTAACCAGCTTTGGTTTTTTGTTTTCCTGAAAATGTACTTATTTAAATTCTAGTTTGGGACTACACTACAGGAAGAGTGGGAGCACCTTTGGTCTGTTGTGAAATCAAGTTAATGAACTGGGAAGAAGGTGAGAATTCCTGCTTTTGATTATATTGTAATGTGTTTGCAAGAACTGTGTTTTTCTATTGGGCTTTGCTCAGTAGCAGTAATTAAAAGACTATTTCTTGGCTGTTTGTATTTTGAATGCTACTTTTGCCTTGCTCTTGGGGAGAAGAAAGGTAAAATAAATTTCTCAGTAGTTTCAAAACAGGGAAATATCCAGACAGAAGCTATCAGTGCAAGTGGCATTTTGACTAGGTAGTATGCACAATACCTTCAGTTGCCATGAAGAAATTATTTTTAAATAATCTTCATAATATTATTCTCCTTTATTCTCATTTATTTAATGACTTATAAGTCATTAAAAATTGGCATGTAGAATAGAAGCTTAGTGGATACTTTATAAAATAGATACAATAAATTTTGAAATGCATTTGGGTATTTCCTTTCACTTTTATGTAGACTTTTATGTACTGTGGAGTAGAAATACATAATACTTAAGTGTGTTTTGGACTAATGCAAAACCTTATGGATTTTTTCTTTTCTAAACTATGAGGCAAAATTATTTGGTTTTACTTGAGCCTGTGTGAAACTGATAAAGCACATTACTACTGCCAGAGGGATGGCACAATTTTTGCTTTGAAATATGTTTTCATTCTCATAAACTTAATAAAACTCCCCATCCTTTTAGGTGGATATTACAACACTGATAAACCATATCCCAGAGGTGAGATCCTTATTGGAGGGCAGAATGTGACTGTGGGCTACTACAAAAATGAAGCACGAACCAGAAAAGATTTCACTGTTGATGAGAATGGGCAGAGGTGGCTCCATACTGGAGACATTGGAGAGTTTCATCCTGATGGATGTCTAAAAATCATTGGTGAGTTAATAAATTCAGGTGAACATGCATATAGGTATTCATATACACACACATTTTTCAGGGCTGTGAAATATAGTAATGAAAAAAACCTCCATATCTTGTCATGCAATCTAAAGCCTTCCCATGTATCCCAGGGAAGTTCTGATATGTTAATGTAAACTTGTTTGTGTGTTTTAGAAGCTGAGTTTTGGTTCATTTTGAAACAATCTTAACATTGACTCCCTTAGTGAAACTAGGTAGTAATTAGAGAGTTAAATATAAACTAATTGAGTAGATAAGCTGCCTTATATTGTATGATTTTGTAAGGTTGTGTACAGTAACCTCAAGTAATTTGGGTGTAATTTTTGGTTCCTATTGTTGTTTTTCAAGTAAAAGGTGAACAGTTGCTCTTTAAATACGGATTTAGCCTGAAATAAATAACATAGTGTCACCAAATGCTGCATTATCCTGCCTTGTGGGTCTGGGCCAGACAGCACAAGATGTGTGCTCCTGGTTAACAGTGGCTTTTGTATAGTCCTGCTTGTATTCCATGCACATGATGGTGCTGTCATATAGGAAATGCTGTTCTGAAGGCAGAAAATGCATGGAATTGTAATACCCCTCATTTTGTTGGGACAGACAGACTGATAAAATGCAGTCTGGAAACCTAACATTAAAGGTTTCTGGTACAGTCACCAAACATGAGTCGGTTTGGATATTTAAATATGCATTTCAGAAAAATGTAAAATCAGTGTTTAGAAGTTTTCTGTTCTGCAATTAACACTTAATTCCTTTCTTCCTCGATAGATCGCAAGAAGGATCTTGTAAAACTGCAGGCAGGAGAATATGTTTCCCTTGGCAAAGTAGAAGCAGCTCTGAAGAATCTCCCACTGGTGGATAATATTTGTGCATATGCAAGCAGGTAAGAGCAGCTTGTACATTGTTACTGCTCTCTTCTTTGTCCTCTTGAAGCAAAATTTTTTGCCACTCAATGTGTAGAATTTTTTAAATCAGTTAAAAAAATATTTTACTTACAATACAATGGAATAACTCTCTATCAAAACTAAAATATCTGAAATCCATTTTTATTTTTCCTTTCTCATTTGTTGTCATCATTTATTGGAAAATACCAATGATGAGTCTTACACTTTCCCTTCCCCAATCTGGAAAGCAGCTGAGCTCTATTGCATTAATTACAGGCATCACTCAAGCACTTTGGAGAGTGTTGCCTTCAGAAGCCCTAGGGCACCTTGTTCCTTGCTGTGTTTAGTTGTGATTTATCCTTCAGAGGAAGTACTGTGGTACTTCAGAGGAAGGTGGGGGAAAAACCACCAATGGCCCAATAGCTGGCTTGTGAATTAAAGTTACTGTTCTTTACCCCTGCAGTACACCACCTTGAAGCTTGAGAAAAAACACACTCTAAACACTGTGTAAATACACAATAAATGACAATCGAACATAATTTCTATTTGTTTAATATGTGTACTAATAAATGAGGTGATAAGGGCTCAAACATGTCTAAGTTTCTATTTCTAGATCTTTTTTAGCTCGTACACATATAAATATACTTCAGGTTGTGTTTGTTTCCTGTTGACATTTGACATTGATGCTTGGAAAGTTATTTTGGAGCTTCTGAATGATCAGAAATATTCTGATTCCCAAAAAGCCCAAAAAGCCCCACTTTACTTTGAAAGAAGCCAGGATAAGCATACCGGAGAATTGCTCAGTGATAATAAATAAAACAATAAACTTTTGGTTTGTTCACCTGGTTCTCTGTAATTTTGGGGGGGTTTGTGTAGTCATTCTGTAACTGCAGTTTTGACAGTTTTGGATCAGTAGGCTGGCATGCATTGGGCCTGAGAAAATTTCCATTATTTTAAGCTTTTTTTGTGGTTTGGACTCACTGAGTGAGTCTCACATTTGCTCGCTTTGACAGCCTGAGGTTGCCACTGTTCCAAGCACTCTCTGTAATCTGTGGAGAAAGCGCTTCCTACATGTGATTTCTTCTCTTCCAGGATTGCAGTTCACTATTGGACTCGTGCTACCAAATTTCTGTGTTAATTTTGCCAGGTCAACATAACATTGGAAGCTAAGATGTAACTGCCAGTTAGACACTTGACTCTGATAGGCCATGTCATGTCTATTAGTTAAAAACAGGAAAACCTATGAGCAATTTTTAAAGGTAATTTACAAACAAGAGTCCAGACCAAGGACAAACAAGACAAGACATTCCAAATTGGCTTTTCTGTTGCTACTGTACTTTTTCTTAATACTGTTATGTGTGTGTAATGTGGCTGAGTAGCCATGGAGTAAGAGGCCCTGAATGATTGTCCATATGCACATTTCATTGTGGGCGTGTGCTCACCTCAGCAGTCTGGGCTCAGAGAGCTTTTGTAACAGTGCCTGTGACCTTTCTTGGATCCTGTCTCTCCTTTTACTTTGCCTGGGTGATGTCATATGCAGGAGGAGTCCTTTATTTGTAGCTGTTCTGTCTCCCACATGCAAAAGGACAAGGAGGGCAGACTTTTACAAATGGGTTTAATTTGTGATTTGACCTTAGATTTTAGGGTACAAAGCTCCTCTGAACTTTGGTGGTAGTAGGGAATCAGAATTTTTTGCATGATATTGCTACTTCAAAATGTATTGACTTCAGACTTCAAAAAAATGTATTGACTTCAGACAAAATCAGCGAGATAAGGAATAAAAAAACATTTGCTGAAAGGAATTGTGATTAGAGCTCTGTTCGGGGAGATCTGCTATCAACGCTTCACCCATCCAAGACACATTAAGTGGGTTTCAAGCATCACATCAGGAAAATGAGTAGCTCAGTTACCTGAGGAATGGGCAGACATGGCAAAAAACCTGAGGGAGTCCTCAGTAATCTCAAGGAGAGAAGGACCAGACTTTACAGAACAGAAACAGTGGTATCTATGTGTAGTGCCACTAAATATGTTTCTGACCATAGGTCTGAGAGCCATACATGGGTGGAATCATAAGAACAGCAAGGGAATTAGACTGCCTAGTGTAGGACAGACATTTTTGGCAAAATTTTTCATCATAGAAGAGATGATTAAGGAGGTTTTGAGGACCAAAGTCTGAAAATTTCCACTGAAAATCACTTCCAAGACAAAGCTACTGAATACAAAAGATCGACATAAGGAGCAGCAACGGGGAAGTAACAGCTCTAGAGGGAAGATGTACCTTCAGGATACCTCTCAAGACAAAACAGTGCTTTGGCATTTGAACTGCAACAAGTGAAGATTTTACTTTGTGGCACAGAATGAAAAACAATATGTACCAGGAACTGTGAGCTGCAAGGTGTTCTTTCCAAGAAAAAAAACCAGTTGGATGAACCTATTTGTCCAGAACAAGTACACTTCTACACAAAGGGCTGAATTTAAATGAACAGAAAGTTTGATGCTTACCCAGCCAACTAATTACTTCTCTATGTTTATCCTTGGAAACACTGGTGATATTGTTGGACATGATCTTGAGCATGTCAAAAGACTGCAGGAACCAGGGATGAAGGTGCCAGAGTCCTTTGTGTCCCAGGTGCCTTCACACACAATACCTACACAACAGGGAGCAAAGTTACAAGGGTTCAGTACAGAGTACAGCATGAGTGTGCATGGGGGAAAATGGGACAGAGGCAGAGGCAGAAGGTGACATGCAAGCAGTAGTGATAGTGAGGCTAATCTGAAATCATCCTGTAATACATTTTCAGGAAGAGAAAAATGAGAATGGTTTCGAGCTGGCAGGCAAAGCTTGTGATGGTGCTGCCAGGGAAGTCTGTGATAGTAATGGACTCTGGTGCAGTCTTCTCAGCTCCTGTCAGATGCCCATTATGATTCATGCCAGTAACAAAGGAGAAAATTGCAATTTGCAGTAATCAAAAGCATATTTAAAGGTAGTATCTTAAAATTATCTTGAAGACTTTAAAGGGTATAGCTACAGTAATCTGCATGCTAGGGCTAAGTTTCCATATTTTGTATCAATGATCTGTCTGGGGAGAGTTGAAAAGATTTAATATATCTGTTGATAATTAAGATGGGAGGGAACCAAAGTCACAGTGGAGGATAGGATGAGAATTCAGAGCAAGCTTAACTAGATGGATATTTGCTTGAAAATAGCAGTAAGTTTAAAGAGAGGAGTTGTAAATTATACTTACAGCTAAATAAACTGCAGAAGTTAAGGGTGAGGACCACCAGTTGGTAGCAATTCTGTAGGAGCTGACATTGGCCCACAAATGCCATGCTGTTATGAGAAGGTAAAGGGCATAATCAGATGTATTGCCAACAAAATGCACAATGATCTCTTTACTCTAACAAGTATTAAAGGATCTGAGTTCCACATGTAGCACATCTGAAGAGATGGACCTCATGAAAAGAGTCCAGGAAGAAAATGACAATGTCTGGGCAGAGACCTGTGATGGCATGAATTAGGAGGAAAGGGCACTGCTGATATGTCTAAATAAACCTAAGAAAGGAAGCAAGACTAAAAAGATGACAGGGAAAATCTGTGAATGAATAAATAGCTTCTGTGAAAAAGAGCAGGATGTCTGACTATTCTGAGGTAAATTTCAAAGAGGAAGAGTTGGGAGTTGCCATCACATGCTATGAGTGATGAAGCATTAGTGCTTGCTGATGTTTAACATGTAGGCAAACATCTGTTAGATGTATCTGACCCTGCTTCAGGGCAGGTGAATGGATCAAGAGCCCTTCTGAGATCACTTTCAACTCTGGCTCTGTGATCTGTTTTGTTAGAATGCGTCAAGCTGCTGTGTGAGGTTCTGTGCACATTTTACCTAAACTTTACACCATCTGAAAAGCTTTGAATACCTCTTTCAGAGTGAATTGTGCTTTAGGGCCCAAAGACTTTGAGATCACAGCTTCCTATGTTCTGGGCATGTCAGGAGCAGACAAAAAATGCCAACAGTAGAGTGAGTGTATGGACAATCACTTGAAAGAGAAAGAGAAGTCACTTCCCTTACAGAAGCAGGCATCCTTTGAGATGTGTTGTGCATATGCTCATTCCACAACCTGCTCTCCAACCCCTCTTCACTGCAGTCCTCTACTCCTCTACAGTAACTGGATTCTGCAGTTGAGAGGAAACTGAGGTAGGGAAGCCACACACCAGTCTCCATTCCGGGCTGCAAAACATGAGCAGAGGCAGGGCGCAGTGACATCGTGTGGGTGCTGCTTCCCAAAGCTTTGGGCATGAGACACAGTGGAATATGCATATGGACAGCACACCTTGAAGCAATCCAGTTACTGTAAGGTAAGTAGCTTCTCTTTCTACTTATTTTTAAGCAGGCAGAGGTAACTTGTGTACTATTTCAGGAAGATTATCAGGTGAACAAAAGCCAGCTGCTAAGAGCAATATCTCTGTATGAAGTGTAAACCCCCTTCCCCCCCCAACTTGAAATGTTATTTTTGGAGAGTTGTTTACTTTGCCAAATTCATACTAAAGTACATTGTGCTTCTCAGTTTCCATTCTTATGTCATTGGATTTGTTGTGCCAAATCAAAAGGAGCTCGCAGAACTAGCTCGAAAAAAAGGATTTAAAGGAACCTGGGAAGAGATCTGTAACAGTCCTGAGATGGAAAAAGAGGTTCTGAAGGTGCTAGCTGAGGCTGCCATGGCAGGTGAGTGGCTGGGTAGGTGGTATCAATCTTGTGGACTGCAGTGTCTGTGAAATAGATAAGTGTAGGCCTTAAAATATTTCCTTGAGTGTGTGTATTTCATTGAACCTGCATGAAGTGAGATTTTCATACAAAAACCAACAACAAAACATGAGTTGGGTCAGTCCTTTTGTTTCATGCAGCTTATTTTACTGTGGCAAATAGCTGAGGAAAGAATATAAAAGCAGGGAAGCTTTACAAATACAATTGTCTGTATATATGTGTGTATGTGTGGTGTTAAGATGTCCTGTAGTATCTTGGTGGCCTTGCTGCTGGTCCAAAACCAGTGTGGGCCAACTATAGATCCATAATCATCATATGCATTAGGTATCAGAGAGTCTCACATGCTGCATACCAGTGCAGAGTTGAAATAAATCCATGGTGACGGGGGCTCTCCTGGCTTCCACTTGCATCTGAAGGATTTCCAAAACCAAAGCAGCATCTTTGTAGTTAGTAATTTTCAGAAGACTTTCCTTACATTAACTCTTCCTAGCCACATTCAAAAATTACTCAGATATTCTATATAGCTGTTCCTAGTATCTCATGGTGAGTTTGTAGCTTCTTGGCCTCTTGGTGTGAAGAAGTGCCTTGCTTGTCCCAGCCTTCCATCTGCCAGTTCAGGTTGACTCTGCTGAGCTCTGGTCTGGGAGGGGCAGTGAACAGTCCCTGTGGTGGTTGTGATTCTGACAGTGTGGCTTATTCTTCCCCCTCAGTATCTTTTTCTTGCTAATTGGCCATAGTCTGTCAGGCTGTTCTGGTGCAGAATGAAGCAGTGCCACAGGGATATTTTGTTTGGTCTTTGTAATAATTTCTGCCTTATTTTTGCTTTTGGCCATTTCTGAGCACTGAGCTTTTTTCATAATGCTGTCAGTTATGGCCACAGAATGATTTTTTGAAAGGATCATCAGGGGTGTAAAATTTTTCCCTACTCATCTCTTGACACTTTCCTGTGATGGATGTTTGCTGCTGTTTTGCAGTTGCTCAGCATCATGATGTCCTTCTGTCCCTCTTTGCCCTTTGTCCTCATCCTTTCTACCCTGGATAACTACATGCTTCCAGCAATCTCTGCTTGTTAATATTCACCTCTTCTCCATATTGCTTGTGAATATATTAAACTCTGATAAGGTATTTGCCAGCTCCCATGCCAGGAGCACCCTCCTGCTTTCAGTGCAGTCTCAACACTGCAGTTGCTCTTTCCTTGCCTCACCTCTCTAGTCTGGTTTTCTCTACTGTCTGGAGTACATGGGCAAAGTAATTCTCAGAAACTGCTCTGATGGAGAGTGTGTTCAAAGTAGCTTTCAGTTTTTGTGCACCACTATTCTAAAGGGAATTAAATAACTTTTTAAAAAATTGATGAAAGGTAGTATTTGATTCAATGATTTTGATGTTATTTTATGTTTGGTTTGGGTTTTCACTTTGGTATCATATGTTTTACTTTTAAGTATTAAGGGTTTTAGTGATAAATTGCAAAAAAACCCCAAAAACCCAAACCCAGTAATCTAATGCCAAAGGGAGAAAAAGGGGCAGGAAAATCTAAAAATGGCAGGCTGTACATGATAAGTATACATTTTTGTATATTTTTGCAATTCAACTTGAAAAGAGAAGATTTTTTATTATTGCTATCTGTTGCTGCTTTTCTTAGTTATTTATTTTTTATTCTCATATCTGAAACCACAGCAGAAATTGTTGTAAAAGATAGTTTTGTGCTGAAGGTGTAACATGGAGAGCACGGCTCTCTTTCAGTACAGGGAAGAGCTCCCATATGAACTTAATTCCCTTGATTAATTTAGAACTATCAGGAAAAAACAAACTCCCCCATTTTTTCTAACCTAAGTAGTATGGATTTTAAGCTTTTCTCTCCAGATGATGAGTACCATGACGCTGATAGAGCAGAGTCTGTTTTGAGGATATCATTTCCATGCACTGAGGCTTTTTTTAAAGTTAGGGGGCTGCAGAGATACCTGAAGAGAGCTGGGCTTTATTCCAGTATTTCTGTGGAAACTGGACAACAGGTACTAGCAGATCCTGGCACTCTGCTTGTGACCCCACAGGTTGTCAAACCAACCATGGGGGGTTGGAGGAGCACTTCTTCATTTGGGTCACGTGCTTGTCTGTGCGAGAATGGGATTTCTCCTTCTGTGCTTAACTTTAGGAAAACAAAAACATTTAGGGTCTGTATTAAAAATACTTCTTTTTACAGCAAATCTGGAGAAGTTTGAAATACCAGTGAAGATCCGTTTGAGCCCTGATCCTTGGACCCCAGAGACTGGTCTGGTGACCGACGCCTTCAAACTGAAACGCAAAGAGCTGACGGCGTTCTATCAAACGGACATCGACCGCATGTACGGGAAAAACGTCAAATAACCCTCCCTGCACACCCCTGCCACGAGCTCGCATCAAACAGGAGATACTTGAATTGCCTGTCTCAACTCAGCACTTGAGATCAACACACCATTCCTCATTTCCAGCTTAAACTGTTCTTTCCAATGACATCACCGTGACGACTGGCAAGTTTAGTAAAATGTTATGGCAGCAAACTTGCGTCTGTCTCCTTTTTTCCAGTTTTCTCTGCTACCTTGTCAGTCTGTGGATTTTCCCAGGTCTTTTTTGGGAAACCATGATTCTGAAGCCTCAAGTTTTTAAACATTTATAAATCCTGTACAATGTTTTATTTGTATCTTTAAATTTTGGATGTATATAGAGAGAACTTGGCTATATAAGAAATGGTTATACTGGGGGCCTTTTTTTACCTAATTATTTAAAGATAAGAAGGTATTGATGTTGTGACATTATGTACATTGAAAATTCTTGTAACAAGGTGATTGTTGAACAGAGGACCAGGTTATTTGCTGCTGTGCTATTTTTCTTTGTAAATCTGAGGGAGAAGATGTTTGACATTCCAGCTTGTGTAAGACACCTTCAATATGTGCCTAATGGTTACTTTTATTTTTATCTGAAAATGGGAGGATGGTCATGGCACAGCTCTGCCTCAAGGCAGGTACTCTTGCAGGTGTTAGTTAAAGCTCCTTTAATACAGAAGATGCTATTAACACAGCAGAAGTTAAACCTAAGAATAATCTCTTGGATACAGAAACTCCTTTTTTAAGTAGCTCGTGACCGTTTCATCCAGAGCTGAATTATGTAGTGCTAATATGAACTCTCATCATTAATTTCACCTTGTACTTCACAAGGTTGACTGTGTCCTTTTAGCAGAGGGACTGTAGCAACCTTTGTCTTTTCTCATTAGGTTTGGACATTACAGTGGGTTTGCTCTTTCGTTGTTTATGAAGGTTTGGCAAGACCCCTGCTCTGCCCTAGCTGCAACCCAAATCTTCCTGGGGGGATTTTTAAAGTCATAATGACAGTTATGTTCTCAGCTCACACAGTGCCTAGCTGCCCTTTGTGCCATTAAAAATCTCCCTTTGATTCTCTGTTCTTTTGTGTAGTACTTTTTGCTTTAAAAAGAGGTATTGGAAGCATTTGTTAGCCAGAGTTATTTATGTTGCTTGGTTTGTTACATCTAATTCTTACTTTGGGAAGGGGTCTCAATTTCTGTTTCAGTAGAGATTCATGGATATTGTTTGAAAAAATATGGGGGCTCTTTTCATCTTCAGTGAGAGTGTTCAGATTTGTTTCAGATGTGAATTTTATTTTCAAAATATTTCTGGAAAGACTATTCAGGGTTACATGATAATGTGAAAAGGCATACATCAGTCAGCTTTGTGATGAAGCAAATGCCAAAATGGCTTTAATTTGGAGCTTACTCTCGTGTGTATCATTTACCTGTAGTGCTAAAACTCAAGGTCCTGATGCTTACTTAGTGCCCTGCTGTGGTAGCACATAGCAATGCTGAAGGCCAGAAGCTTGGTTTGGGAGAGGGAGTTCCTGCTGTTTGTCTTTGTGGCATGAGGTTTTGGGAGGTATTTGATGTGCAAATTCTCATTTTATAAACCTCTGAAATATATTTTTTAATTAATGCTCTCCATTGATTATAGAAAGCAGATTCATAGGAGTTGAAGGTTATCAAGCAGGTTCCCTGATGAAATGATTAGGTGGTTTGTGCTAATTATGGATTTCCCCTGCTGCTGTCCATGAAAAACTGTTAACATTTGATAAATTTTGCTGTAAGTAATCAAATGGAAATAGAAGCAACAAAAAGAAATCACAACCATATTTTTGAGATTACTGACTTTAGATATCCAGATCATGAATGCAAACCTTGTGGCAAACAGAGATAAGACAAATGTTGAAAAATGACTGAAGAATCCAAATGTGGAAAAATTGCTAAGGATGTAGGGAAGTGTCACACCATGTATTAGACATTACTAACACTTAAATTTGTATTTGTTCTCCATCAACAGGTTCTTAAATAGAACTCAGCACAGACTGTACATTGTTCAAATATTTTTGTGATTTTTAGTGAAAAATAATAAATTGCTGGAAGTACTATGTATATCACTTGGTGCATTGTGCAGCAGATTTAAGAAAATAAATCTGCTTTTGGTTAAACAAATCTGAAGTTAGTATTTTGTTCTGCTAAGAGTTTAAATCCCCTTTTGAAAAATTGAGTAAATGAAACTTTGAAAATGGTTTGGAAATAGTAGTTTTACTTTCTTTTTTCTGATTCAGTCACAAGATGGGGTTGCAGTCTAACTGTGCATTTGATTTTACAGTTCAGGTTTTTTTGTGTTTAAAATGGATGTGATATATATAGTTCCTCTTTCATTAGGGATCAGATTCATTGTGGACATTTATTTCTTCTACAGAATGTGAAAACAAAGCAGTTCATTAAGTTTAGTCTCAGTGCTGGGGATAGAAAGACTTTTAAAAATCTTTGTGATGAGTGTGGCTTTTTTCCTTTTGATTTACAGCAAAAGACAGACTCCACTGCTGCTGGATTGTACTTCCATGTCCCATTGAGGCGCCTGTGCTGTGGGGGCTGTGGTGGGGTGTTCAGCCAGGCTGTGCTTCAGCTGTGGGGCTCCCTCCTTCCTTGCTCCTGCTCCTGGGGCTGCCAGGTCCTTCTGGCTGCCACCCTGTGCTCCTGCTTTGCTGAGCACAAGGACAGCTTGGGAGGGATTTGTTCCAGCCCTGCAGAGATGCACTGCTTGCCAGCTGGGAATTCCCCTCCATTTTTTTTTAAATTTTTTTTTTTTTGGTGTGTCTTCCCATGCCCTGTGTAACAAGAAGAGGAGTACCTGCTGGAATGCACTGCACTGTCCCAAAGGCTGTGGGCAGCTGTACAGGAACTGAGAAGTGTGTGCTTGGGAGGAGTGGTCTCTGTCACCTGGGGGATTTTGTAATGGAAAGAGCTGTAACTTCAAACAATCTGAGTTCAAACTAAGAGCAAGGGGCATATACCTCACCTGAAGGGCCCCCCAAAGAGGGGGATTTTTAACAAAACTTTTGTAAATGAAAACTTGCCAGGTCTCTGAATCATTGAAAATTGTAACTACTTACTCTCTTGTGAAAATCTATGAATTTCATTATTAAAATGGTTGACCAAGAAATTCCAGGGATGCTGTGAATATCCTTTAAGTTTCACAATTCTTTAAAAACTTTTCAGGACTTCAGGCTATCATTCAATCTAGATGTAAGTGTTCTTTACAGAGTGTTTCTGGGATAGGTAAGAAATCCAAAAGTTGCATGTCAGAAAAGACAGTGTGAGTTTGCTGCTGCAGGTCTCACAGGAGCACGCCTCAAAGGGAGCTGTAGCTGAGCAGGGAAAGATTCTGCTGAAATGGAAGTGAAAAGCAATGTGTGACTGGAGCTAAGAACATGACAGCTACCTACATCCCACTGCTTTACAGACAGGATGCAGAGAAGGGTATGGAATTGAAACCATACATTAGGAACACCTGTAAAGCTCTTAAGTTTACGCAGAAGTTGCTATAGGACATAAAACTCCTTTGCAATAACCTTTGTCCTGCTAAAATTCACGGATTTTTTATTCTGTACTAAAACTACATTTAGGTGATGCAATGCAGCATTTTTAATTTTTATTACTGTGGTGTATTAACTACTTTGGACTCGGTATAAAATTGTGTACATCTGTTTCTTTACTGGTAACAGGAACAATTTTCAACTTGCCTACACCTTGGACCAGGCTGAAACATTAATTGAATGACCAATTGTATATTGTTGTAATGGGTTATTTAATGTAAACTCATTTTCAATGTGATCTTGGTTGTTACTATGAACTGCCTGAACATTGTATATCCTAATTGAGTTATATTGTATGAATTATTTATTTGTAATTGGATATCATGTTTCAAAAATAAAATTAATTTCACAAATTGGGCCCTGTACATCCAATTTTTCCAGTGGTACAGAGTTGATAATATAGAAATGTGTTCATTATTGTCAAATGTTTCAAATACATGTGACCATGTGTTTGGACTGAATGCAGGAGCAGGAATTGCCAGGTTAGCCTGGATTTTTATTATTATTTATTTATTTATTATTTATTTTATTTGCTTATTTCTTTCTCTGGAGCTGTAATGCCTTCTATTGGTAGCAAGGTTGGGTAGGTTGTTTGGTTTTTGTTTTGGTAATTATTTGCAGATAATTGAAAGACAACTTTATGAATGTAAGAGTTAAACTTCAGTGGAAAAGTTTATATGGTTTGCCATTGATGTGCAGTCACAGTAGTGTTTGGCAATGAGCCCGGTGGCTGGTGACCTTTATTCCTCTGAAATGGTGGCATTTTGACATAGATCCTTACATTGAGTAAGTTTCCTTACGTAAAGTAAATTTATATCGAGTTTCTGCTACTGTAGGCTCCTGGAGAGGTTAAGGGAGAAAGAAGCATCATTTTGAAATACGAAATTATTGATAGCAAAAGAAACTGTCTACCAAATTCCCACGAAATTCATTGTATCCCAACCTGGTAAAGCATCCTGGATGCTTAAGTATTAATACAGACTTTGAGTTAGAGCTTTACCTTAATAATGCTGGTCAGATACAGTTCAGGTTTTTTTTGAAATAAGACTTGTAACAGGAATTTTTCAGCAAACTCTCTATTTTTGGTACGTTTTCTAGTACCATATTTGTATAGTTATTTTTAAATCTTAAAGCCTATCTCTTACAAGACTGAAGAATGATTTGAAAAGTATAGTTCCTGTTACGTAGTGTAGGTGGAAGATAGGCTGTGGATGTTTAACAAACTGTAAGGAAGCTATTTACTGAAACTCATTAAGCATTTTATGTTTCATCAGTTCTCTGGATCTCACCCACATTTACTGGGTATTTCTGCCAGGTTTCTTAATTTTGTTGCAGTTCAGGACTTGGTCTGTTCCAGCTAAAGCAGTGTAAGATAATGAGCAGGTAGGCTGAGAATGCCAGTGAGCAATCTGGCCTGTTCAGCATCACATCCTCTTCCCTCCCTTTCTTGCCAAAGTTGCATAGGAGCTGTAGAACAATAGGAGAAGCAAAAAAAGGGAGACTTTTCAAGAGTAATTTCTGTATCCAAATGGGTTGATAAGTTATTGATTGAGTGCAGCTCCAGTGGGATATCTGCCTGTGCACTCCCACGGGCAAACATCATGTAGGTGACCTGCAGCAGGGCAGATTTAGGGCCAGAAGGTTTTGGGTTGTCCCTTCCTGGTGCAGACCACCACAGAGCCTCAGGGGGAGGTGGTTCCTGCTGAGCTGTTTGATGTCTCTCCAAGGATGTTATTAGGAAAATGTGCTAAAATTTCTCTCAGAAATTTCTTCCATTTTTATTTGAAGTCTTGATGAACTTCTGAAATATTTCTTTGAAAGTATCTCCCGTATATTTATTCTTCCATGTGCTTAGTAATGACTTAGCTGATGTTTTCCAGGACTGGCCGGTGACAGGTCTGGTTGAGGGCAGCGTGTTGCTGATGGGGAGTGTTCCTCCTTCTGTTTTGCAGTAATTTTCCTAATGTTTTCATAAATAGATGAGGTTTGGGACTTTCCCCAGAATTTTTCCAGTGCTACTAAGGGATTCGTGTTTTTAAACCTTTTTTTCCATTTCCTTCTATCAGTTTTATTTTCTACCAGTAACTTTTCATTATACCATGGGCTGATCAGATCTTTCTGGTGTGCTTTTTTCCCATAACTGATGTTTTGTCTTTTTAAATGGTTTTTCAGAATTTACAGAAAGATGTAGATAAAATGGATTGCTTCCACAGGAGGCATGATGCTCTCTGTAAGTCTTGACTAGCAGAGATTTCTAGACAGGATTTTTTCTGAAATGCTGGAACAGTGAGGCTGTGACTGCCAAGTGTCACCTGCAGCAGCCTGTGCTCAGGGCACTGTGCAGGTGTGTGCCCTGTCTCTGTGGTCCTTGTGGAAGGGTGAACTAATTTGGTAGAGAGAAAGAACTCCATTTGAGAAATGCCTGCCGTGAAAAGAAAGACCTTTTGTCTTCAGCCTCTGGCTTGAGGATTTGTGAATAGCCACTGTTGCTGGTCTGTAGCAGCCCCAATTCAGTGGGAAATGGAAAACCTGATTAAAAAAAAAAAAGGGAAAGAAAAAAATTTACATTATCCTGACACCTTTCTTTTTCCATTAGTCTAAATATTCCATAGTTAAAATTAAGCAAGGGGCTGAATTGCCATGTGATATCTGACAGTTTAACTGGCCACAGGATGCACTCCTGGTGCCAGGATGCTTCCCCTTCCCCCCTTCTCCATCCCCCTCTGTGCTGGGGGGCACTGGCTGCCCCTCTCCTTTGCTGACAGCAGCTAACATCGTCCTGGCCCTTGTGTGCCACAGGAAATACCTGGTCATCACCTTACTGCTGGGCCACTCCCTGGGTGTCCCACTGCAAGGGCTTGTCCCTGCGTGAAGGTGGGGGGTGCCAGGCTGTCCCTCAGGGCTCCATGGATTGTGTGCTGGAGGGGGCCAGAGCCCAGGAACCTCCCACCTGTTCATGCCAGGAGTGATATTTTTTTTTTTCTTTCTCTTTTCTAGCTTTAGCTAGAAAAAGTTTGGATGGGTTTTTAGGGCCCAGACCAATTTGGGTTAGTTGAAAGCTGCACTCCAACAATTCCAAGTATTCGAATTACAATTATTTCCATCTGTTTGTCTTTGTTTATTTACTTTTTCAAGAAAGCTCCAGTAGTACTCAGAACAGCTTTATTGTGATAGAAATTTCTAGCCCATTGTGCTTTGAAGAATCCTGTGCTGGTTGAGTGCAACAAAGCCTTAGAAAGTCTCTTTAGGAAGCTGATAACATTTCACATTTTCTTTCCCTCTTAGGGCTGAGATTACAGCCAACTCCCTGGCTTCTTTCAGCTTTTCGTTTAAGTTAAGACCTCTTTTAGGAATTGCTTGGTTCCTTCTCTTCCAAGCTGTCTTCTGGCTGTGTCTGTCCGAGTCTCTGGGTGTCCCTTGGGCGCTGGCAGTGCCCGGGGAGCGGGGCTGGCCCGGCGGAGCTGCGCTCCTGGGCAGGGCAGGGCTGGGCTCGCACCAGCCCAGCCGGGCAAACGGAGCTTCCCCTCCTGCCAGCAGTGCCTGGAGCTCATTCCTCCTAAACACCGACTTTACACAGCCAAGGACACTGCTGTGGTAACCTTCAGCAGAGGCTGCACAAAATTGTACCCAGCTTCCACTGGTCCGCAGTCCTGCTTTGGTTTTCTTCCCAGCTCCCCTTGAGAAAAATTAGTATCTTTTCACCCTTTTTAAAAAAATTTATTTTCTGCCAAGACTTTTCTCATAGTTTTCAGAGAGAAATAACTTTAAAGATTGATGCATCTCAAATGCTTGCATCATCTCCACATCTGGTGTCTTACTCCTAGTTTATAAATAATTTTTAAAATCAGAAGCATGTGTTAGCTGCAGCAAAAGACTTTCTGTATTAACTGAGTTGACAGAAATCTTGTCAAAATTTTTTTTAAAGTATATTGAAACTTTAATCTTCTCCATCATCCCTTCTCTTCATCTGTTTTATTCTGGAATTTATACCTCAAGCTGTCTGCAGGAGTTTTTTGGTGTGACCAGGCATCACTTCTGGGGGTGTTTACAGATGTGGGAGCTGGAGCAGCCTGGCTCCTCTGCATCTGCACAGGCCACCCACCTTAGTCATGGGGACCCCAACCAGCGTGGGTGCTGGGGACATAACCAAACAAGTGTCACAGAGCCCCTTGTCACTGCAGCCACTCTGGGGGTGAATTGTCTGAGGGAATCAGTAACTCAGACCATGTGAGGTTGGATAATTTACTTGAACTTTTTTTATTTCCTTGGCTAATGAACTGAAATGTTGGTATTGGTAGTTTAAAAGCAAAAAATCTCTGCTGGTGTTTCTCTGCTGGTCCATGTGATATTCTTAAAAGGCAGCTGTATAAATATCCTGGGGCACAATCTGAGTGCATTCATTCCCTGAAACTGCAGGCTAAGAAAACTCAGCTGACAGTAGGTGTGAAGGATGGCAATAGACATTTATACTATTTAAATATAATTTAAGTAATATTTAAAATGTAACTCAGGATTTTTGTGCTGGAGCTGACTTGGTTTTTTCTTTTCAGTCACTAGACAAAAAAAAAAAAACCCACAACCTTAGAGGAAAATTGTGGGAAATGTTTGTAGCTTGTCAATGACTCAGTTACGATAGCAGTTGTGTGCATGACTTGGTGACTGCAAGATGACTTGGTGAGCAGCAGTGACATTTGTTTCCCTGTGAATTTGGGAATCTCCCACAAGAGCAAAGACCCATGGTTCTGATCTGATTCCCTCCCTCACATTTTGGATCAAGAAAAAAGCAATACCTTTCATTATTGTAAAGAATTATCTTCCCAGTCCTACTTTATTTATTTTGAAAAGATTTTGACTGTCTATTTCACAATAGCAAAGCTAAATCAAAAAATATTTATCTCTTCTGAATACATCCTTTGTAGTTTTCCTGCTGTAGGGGAGAGCCCCTGACCTCCCTGGAGGTCATCTTCCTGCTGGGCAGTGACCCATTTGTGTTTTCCTCTCAGTCCTGGAGCAAGTGACGTGTCCAGCGACAGAATGAAGGATGCAAGTCAGAAATCTCCACTTCCCACACCCAGGGGTTGTCACACCAACCTCAACAAAATGTGTTGTTGGTTTGGGGTTCTTATCCCTCTTTTATTTGCCTGCAATATTTTTTTCATAGATGTAAAGATTTCTTTATTTTAGCTGTTCTGAAGGCTGATACCGAGTTCAGCTGAAATAAGATCTGGCACAAACCTGCCTGAGGGTGAGGATAGTCTGGTTGCTGCAGTACAGGTTGGATGTTTATGCTCTGCTGGCTTCCTGCAGCAGCCTTGGCATTCATCTCCCTGTGCCACCATTCCCTTCCTGCCGAGGGTAAAGGCACGGATTGAGTGTTACCAGAGCAAAGCCTGGGACACCCAGCCCTGGAAATGTGGTGGTTACTGAATGTCTGTGGCTCTTGCTCAGACTCAGATCTACAGGACTGATTTCCCCACTTTGGATTCAGCGTTGCAAAAGCAGCAGCATTTCACAAGTGCTGTGATTGCAGCCTAGGAGAAGAGAGTAGGGTCAAAGATAACAGTTTGTTTCAGTCAGAGCAAAATAATGGGGTGAGATGAGGCTGGCTGGAATTTTTCTGTCTCCCTGACGTTGTCCATGCTGAGGAGCAGCAGTGCTGGCTGGCCTCTGCAGCAGGGCTTTCCCCAGCTCCAGCCCCGGGATGCTGATCCCAAAAGCTTTGTTCAGGATGAACAGTTTCTGTGCCCCTGTCTGAACCTCTGCTCAAATCGTCTGTGTTTTAACAAAATAGGAAAGCAGCTGAGAAGTGTAGGGGTTGTGCTGTGGGCTTCCAGGGGAGGAGGAGGGACCCAGCTATGGATGTAAGCAGAGAGACAGAGAGCTTGTTAGCACTCGAGGGAGAAACGGGTGGAAACAGGGGAACCTGTGGTCATGTCTGCTTTTCAAAGTTTAATTGCTCCTGCCAGCTCCTAGCAAGTTCTAATTCAAAATTCACAACTCAGATCCCCAAATGATTAAAGTAATGGATTTAGGATTTGATTTTTCTGGTTTCCTGGTTATCTGAGGCATGCAAAAGCCATGGGCTAAGCTTAATTTGACTGCTTGCAAGAGCAAGAAGCCTTTTTCTCTTGCCCTGTTTTCTTGCAGCTGCCTTGGGTCCTTCTGGAGTGCTTTGAAAACCGACGACAGAAGATTATTAGCTGATGTTAATGGGGAGTCAGAAGTGTGAATGGTGTCTTGGCAACAGCTCAGCTGTGTGAGGTGAGTATCTCAGTGCTGCAAGGTATCTGATTAAATGGGAGAAGTTGATAACACAGTCCTGCTTGGGAGTGCCTGTGAGTCACACAGACTGGGTTTTGAACACCCCCAGTCGTGGACAAATTTCCAGTATAAAAATCCTGGTAGAGAGGAGATTGCTGCTTGCTCGGTTTTCCTTGCACTGTATCTGCCTCCTGGGGAAGGAAGCCTCCACCTTTCATCTTTAGAAAGTGGTATGGAGTTCATGTAGATGTGAGGGGTCCTCATTTGGTTTTTACTTATGTTTAGTCCATATTACTTGCCCCCACTTTATTGCTATACCAATAGAAATCCAATATGTTTTGTCTGTGGTTTTGTTTGATCTGTTTGTTTGTTAACATACTCATGCCGTTTTACCACTTTATTTTAAAGGTGGATTAGAGCCTCTCCTAAGTTTAGTCCAACAGAAATGGTTCCAGAAATCTGCATTACCTGTATGTAATTGGCTATATTACTTTCCCTTATTAATTATGAGGATGGCGTCTAGAATCGGGAGTGTGTCCCCTGCCCCGGGTAGCCTCTGTTGCCTCGGTGCCATGGCAATGTCGCCTCCCTGCGGCATCGCTCGTAGCCATGGCAACTCGGGCTGAGGGGAAGGCCAGGCTGGGCATGTGCAGCTCACTCCTGCTGGAGTCACTCACGGCTGCAGTCCGTGGCACTGGCCTGGCACGTGGGTTTTTCCATGTGATAATGAACCTATGTGGTTGTAACTTGACCCGTTCTGAAATGAAGGGTTGAGTAAAATATGAGAAATTAAATGAAAATGCTAATAAATTAGGGGGCAAAGCCTAAGCTCACTTTACTCATAAGACTTCTAATATCTTTAATTTAACAAAATGTCTGCTTTCCTGAGCTAAATTACAGCAAGGCATGGGGAAATTTATTGGAAGTGTCTGAGCGTTGGGTACCCAAATTAATGTCTGTGTTTTATTTTCTTTCCTTTAGAGTTTTATCATACCCTGAAATGAGTAATGGGGGGCAGGATAAAAAGGCACAAGCCAAACACCAAAAAACTTGAGAGGACAACTTTGTGTTTTAGTGATGACCTAAACTTCCCTACACTGAGATTTCCAACTATGAGACAGGACCTATCACAACTCCCACCTGTAGGAAACCTGTTGTGGTTTGTTGAATAGCAGAGAGAGTCCGTGTGAGTTGTGTTTGAGAGGGAGCGAATGGCAGAGATGTAGATGTTTGCCAGAGACCACCAAACATTAAACTGTGAGACCTGGAGGTGGCTGCCAAGGGGCAGATTTGTGGTAACACAAATGTTGTGTTCTGGGGCACAGTGAAGAGGTGACCAGCCCTTGTTGCTACTGACATCAGTGGGATTTGAGGTTGTGAGGCAATTCACAGAGCTGAGTTGCTAGGAATCTCTTCTAGAAAAGGATGTAGGTATTAAACCCAAAGGGCAGGATATGATTCACCCACCAGAAAAACAAACCAGCCCAGCGACTTCAGTGGGGAACGATCTCTGTGTGGGTTTGCTGTGTCCTGTGGACCTGAGCCGCTCCCAGGCTCTGCCTGTGCTGGTTGAGTGCCTGTAATAAAAGAGATACTTTCTTTCCTTAAAATGAAGTGTAGTGGATGTCTGTGTGTCAGAGGTGTGAAGCCACCCCTCTGGCTGCATGGGGAGCCGTGAGCTTCCTACCGGGAACTTTTGGGATCCTGTGATGTCTGTCAGCTCAGCCCTGCCTTCTGAGAGAGCTCCAGAGGCAGGGCAGAGCCTGCTGGTCCTGGAGGTAAGTGGTGGGGTATCCTCAGGGATTTCTGATCTGTGCCTGTTTGACTGACTCTGCAGCTGCTTTTCATCCTTCAAATAAATGGAAGAGATTAATTTTGTTTTATTCACCCTCACATCGTGAAGGAGTCCAGAACAAGCTGGTTCTGCCTTTGTCATCTCAAACTTGCACCCTGGCACAGCTCATCACTGGCAATCTTGTGTTGTTTACAGTTTAGTTATGTTCTGCAGTAATTGTCAGATCCTGATATTTAAAAAAAGAAAAAGACTTTATAATAGACCAAAACATTGATTGGAGTTTATTTTGTTTTTCTTGTTAGTTCTTGTGTTTAGGAAAAAATAATGACATATTTTGATTTGTTGGTTGGTTCAGCAGCAAATCATAAAGCTTAATTGTCAAAACTCCTTGTTCCCAAAGAACTGGCTTTTTAAGTTTTTTGTGTGAGTTTTTTGTCATGGTTCTTTTTGCACTTATGCTGCTAGCTAATCCTCATGCTGTTAAATCTGCATTCACTCTTTCATTTAAATCTGTTATTTACAGGTGCAAATGAATTCAGATTAATATTTTCTTGGTCTGTGCTCCAATCCTAATAGGATATACCGGGCAATGAGGACCTGGGCAAGGAACCTTCCAGAATAGATGCACCTCCCCCCCGCTTTTGAATGAGCAACTATTGAAAATAAAATAATCTAAAGCATGAGTGAGCTTTCAGGAAAAGGAGGAGAGTTAGGAGCTGGAAGCACAGACAATATAGCTGGAAGCATTCCTGGAATGTGCCTTGCACCAGCCCCAGTGCTGGTGGTGTGGGGAGCTGAGCTGCACCCCCAGAGAAATCTGGCAAAGAGAGTTTGTCTTTGGGGAGAAGGAAGGAACTGGTTTGGGCAGCTTTTTCTTGAAGGGAGGTGTTGGGAAAGCACTTGGAACCCTGCAGAGCTGTCCCAGCTGAGAGTGCTTCACAAACGTATTTGGTGTGAGTGCTATTTCAGGGCTCGGAAAAATGCAAGGTATTTTGCTCCAGAAAAACACAGTCCTGCCCCAGCACAAACAAAGCAGTTTGGTTTGATATGACACATTGGGTTTATAGCCAGTAAGGTTAGAGAAAAGACACAGAAGGTATGGACAAGTATAAGGATGTGGTACTGAGTGCACATGACTCTTTTTCATAGTATTTTAGTGTTATTTAAAATCTTTTTTCTATCTCACTTTCCACCCTACAAAACAGTAGGTTGATTTTACAGGGGTTTTAAGGACATCCTTTGGAAACCTGTTTTTTGAGGGACTGATGGTGAAAATGAGATAACTTAGGAGAAGTCAAAGGCAAGGGGCAAGAGTCACTGAGGGAGAAGGTGGTGGGATATTTAAATCAGAAGGTGGTAAGCCCAGAAATGAATGCAAGGACCACATGAGTCCCAGTATTCAAAGCAATGGTTTCCAGTTTGCATTTTCACTTCACAGTGGAAGGATTTTTTTACATGAAAGTAGGCTCTGTCCTCTTGCCTTTGTATTCCACAGAGCACGAAGCTGAGCCCTGGGACACAGGGACCCAGCCAAATCCTGTGAGGTGCCTGGAGGGAGCAAACCTCTCCTGGGCTTTGGCTGAGCTGGATTGAATGGCTGGGCAGGGTGGAGGTCAAAACCATACAGGGAGACAGCTGGACTGATGGGGACGTGGCTAAGTCTGTGGGAGAGAGGTTTTGGGGTAGGGAAAGGGAGCAGGCAGTTGGAAAACTCGCTGAGTTGATGCCTTGTGTGCACCCCTACCATGGTGGGAGGAGTCAGGGCATGCTGGGGCTGGGTGGGCAAGCAGCTTTGGTTTGCAGAAAACCAACACAAACGTTCCACACCCCATGTTGATGTGAAAGTGGGTAGCAGCATGTTAAACACTCATCGTTCTTTCAGGAGCCTGGCTGAAGAGAGCAGCTAATGGACTCCTTGCCTGCAGTGCAACAGCAAGGGGAGCACAGACCCTGCTGTGCTGAACCTTTCTGTCTGCCTGAGCACTGTTTCTCTTCCCCAAGTGGATGATTTATGTGAGCAACCACCACACATCAAGAACTATATTGCAAATAATGCAGCTGTTATGTTGCTTTCAGGTACTCCTTTAACACTTCAGTTTAAGAATTGATTGGTATTCAGTGACGCTGGAGCATTGAAATGCTCGTGAAAGAGTCAGGAAATGTTATAAATAAGGCTACACAAAATTCTTTGGTTATGTGACTCAAAGAAATATTTATTCATTTTGTGTGTTTAGATGTAATTTTTTTTGCATTTCCTGTCTGCAATAGGAATGATTTTTTTTTTCTTCAAACACACAGTATTTCCAGAGCTTGTTGGGAAAGCACAAGGTCTGCTGTATCTGCGCAGAACTCCCCACTTCCTGTCACTTCCTAGTTTCAAGTGAAATACCAACCTCATATGGAAAGACCACACAAGACCACATGTTGTTTACTTTGGGCTGATTATTCACATGTTACAAGCAGCCAAGAGAGGAAGAGAGTGTTTTCCCCCTAAGTTCTAAAAGCACAATTCCATCAAAACAATGGTTATCTTTGCTTTAACAATTTTTTTCATGTTTGCCCACTGAGATATAAAGGATTGCATATGAAAAATACATCCTCTCTGTTTTTTTTTTTTTTATCATTTGCAAGTAAACCACCCCTGCCTAGAGTAGGCATTTTTATGTTGCTAAATTTCTTTTATATGGTATAATTTTTTAATAATCCATCTGGAAATTTAGTTTGGATTTCTTTGATCAGCCTTGTTGCATTGTCAGTGTGTGCTCTCTCTCCCCTGTTTCTGTTCCCCACATGGCACAGGGCAGTTTTCCATGGGTGGTGGGGGCACAGACCCAGCATGGAATATGGCAGTGATTCCCAGGGGGCTGCACACTTTGCTCAGTCTGATGCCACCCCCTGGGTGTACCTGATCTGTGGGGTGGCCACTCACAGCAATGATGAGGGAGATGTCAGGAGGGCTTCTCCTTGGACTTTTCTAGGTCTCTTGGAACTCTTTCCAAATGTCTTTCATGCAGGAGGTATGGGAGAGTGCAGGGGGCTGTTATATTAGCCAAGGTCCTGGTAGTGGAGGATTAGATTATTCAAACTCCATCAGACATCCAGCAAGGCTGGATTAGGAGTGCTTGTGTTAACTCAAGGAAATAAAGTTTTCCTAACAGTTCAGAAGAAAGAAATCCTGTCCTGTTAGAGCTGGCATGATCCTGCATTGCTTACAAGCCATTCTCTACATTATGCATTTAGGGACCCTTTCCCTGCACGCTCACAGCTGTGGCTATGAGGACTAGTACCAAAATACTGAAAACCAGGAATAAATCTTAGCCTCAGGTTTCAGAAATCACAGCTTACTGCTTCCCCTCCTCTGCCTTGCAGAACCCCTCCCTTTGGAGAAGATGCACATGCTGTTGCTGCCTCTTTTGTATACTTTCTGTCCTCTTTGCTGTACACCTGGGGTTCATCCTATTGCTGGTCTTTACATCTCAGATTGCTATTTAGTTCTTTTTGTTGTGTTTCCAAAGCAGGCTTTTGGAATGAGAATACAAATAGCTGTTCTGAGTATTTTAAAAAGTGAATGCTCTAAAAAGTGAATGCTGTCAACAGATGCCAAGATGTAATAGATCAAACTGAAGTGCTATCTTTGTTGCTTCAGCTTGAGAGGGGACTGCTGTAGAGAACAGCAGTGATGTAATCTAAGCTGTATTTGAAATCCCATGAAGATTCAGGTCAACAGGGTTGAGAGCTGAAATTAATGGATGTTTGCTGTAAAAGCTACAGTTAAATGTGGAGGTTTCACAACCAAACCTCAGAGGGAGTGCTACAAACACACATGATGCAGAGTGCCTGATGTTGTAGAAAAGTGAATATCAGAGGGAGAGGGCTCAACATCTGGTATTCATGTGAAAATGAAAATCTCACAAGCGCCGAAGGTCACAGTGACCTGGAATGTTATACTGACATGGCTGTGAAACAAGGATGGGCTGCTTCTTTCTTTGAACTAATTTTGCAGGATTGGAAGAAATAACAATGAAAAAAAAAGTGGGTTGTTCCTCTAAGGACTTACAAGTGCTTTCACTTTGGCTGGGCTGGGTGTATGCTACTGTGATAGCACTCTCTGTTCCTTTCATCTCTGCCCTACACCTATTTCTGGGAGGCGAGAGTGAATGTCCTCCTGCATGTGCTTTCTGTGCTTGGGAGGATGGAAGATCACTGTGACACTTGGGTTGTAGTCTTTGATGTATGGTGTGAGTTCCTAAAGGGGTAAAATTGTTTTTGTACTAAATGCCATGATGATCTCCCTCTGTTTCCAATCTCTTTTGAATGCTGCGTTTTCAAGAGCAGTGTTAGAACTTGATAAGAAGTACCCCTTACTACTACTGGCAGGTATTTTAATCTTAGGGCAGAAAAATAAGACAGAGACCATGCTGGAAGCCAGACTGGTACCCTGCCTTGTATTAGCAGTTGTGTTCCTAACACTCACTAAAATGCTGCTGGATTCAGTGGGAGCTCTGGGCATGTCTGAGGCAGAGCTTGCATTGTTAAATGTTGGCTTTACCATTTCTTGATGTATGAAAATTAAACCCGCAATGCTGAGGTTTAGTAGGACTAAGAAAGAGCATGATTTCAGAGCCTGTGACTTCCCTCATGATTAAATTTCTGTCTGTTTGTTTTTCTTCTCAAATTCTTTGAAGTGTGATCAACTTTGAGAATGGTTACACCTCTGAACCTGGGCAAGTGAAGTCACTGGACGTGTGAACCTTGCCCTGTTCATTTCATGAGAGGGGATCCTGCTCCCCTCTTTTCCTGGGCTTCCAAATATCATTTTTTCTAAAAAGCTCAAAGCAAAATGACCATGCCATGCTGGGCTTCTCCACAGAACTAAGGAGGAGGAAGAGATTACCCGGGGTGGGACATGAATAAGTGGCAACAGGTAATGTGTAGCTGCTCCTACTCAAAAGGGCAGCAGGGTCCCAGCTGACGTGAACCCATTCTAACAAAATGTTTCCTGGCACAAGGAATGAATGCATGCTTTCCTATTTGACCTCTGGTTCTGTTTAACTGGACAGCTAGATGTTTGTCAGTGTCTCCATAGGCTTTCTACCTTATGCTGGGCAAGCAGCTCTTAACTTTTCCAATGATCTTTAATTTATGATCTGTAGTCAGGTGAGGGTTCAAGTTGAGCACTTGAATATTTTCAGTGGTTTTGTCTGCTTTATTTCTTTTCTTAGCAATTACTGGCATTGCTGAATTTCTCTTGTCATAGAAAGTCTTAAAATTAACAAAAAAAAAAAAAGAAAAAACTGACATCTTCATGCTGCATGCTGAGGAATTTTTCAAAAGCCCGATAAATATTGATACATACCCCTTCATCAAAAATTTGTAGTTGAAAAGCCTTCGCTAATGTAAATCAAAGTGCTAATTCTGAGCAGTTTGGAGCTAGAAGCTGTTCAGGGAGAATGAATGGACCTGAATAAAGACCTTTCCATAGCTGGGAGAGCAAGAACTCTCTCTTTGCTGAAGAGAAAGAATCGTGTGTTTGGATTTGTCAGTGAATTTCTCCTAAACACTGCTAATCACATTTAAAGGCTCCTGATTTTTTTTGGGGGGGTGGCATCCAGAATTTAGTATTTTGTCTTGTTGTTTTGGATCCAAATAGAAGCAAATAATGTTGAACACAGATGAGCCATACAGAGCAGCTGAATCTACTATTTGACTCTAAAAGCAAAGTAAGCTTTGAGTTAATTTTGTTTTTAAAGGTAGACAGATAATTGTCTGCCAACAGATAATTATATTTGGTGGAAGAAAAAGCAAAGGAAAAAGAAAAAAAAAGTATTTTCAAATCAAGCATCACTACATTCACTGTGTCACATCAAAGGAAAAAGATAAGGTAATGTGAAGTATAGGTTTCATTTTATTGCATGGAAATCTATGTTGATAAAATAACTTTGTAACCTGTCTTAGCTACAGGAAACAGAGTTGAGGCTGTGATGACTTTGAACTCAGATTCTCATATTCACCACCAAAAAGTTTGTATTTTTTAAAATGTAATTTCTTGTTATTGCTGTCATGAGAGTTACCTGTTTGTACTCTGTTTCCAGTCACTTCTAGCTTTCTGAAATTCAGTTTAAAGGTTGAAAAGGAATGTCTCTCCAAAACTCCAAGATTCTTACAACACATGCCTTACAGTAAATGCTACATTTAGTCTGAACTGTTATTACAGATATCATTGAGGTTTTCTGTTGCTTGTCATCTCTCAGGATCTGAAACCAATTTGCCTGTAGAGATCTTTGTTGTGTGCTTGGAGAGCAGTTGCACACTCCAGATGTGGCTTCTGGGAAATCTCTTGCCACTGCTAGAGCTGAGACTGTGAGTGCAGATGGTCACCTTGGCTGTGAGATGCTGCTAAACCCTGTATTTGCTTCTATTTATTTAAATATTTTTTTGCTGCCTTGTGTGCAGAGAAGGCCTGAGAAATTTCAAGTTTCATGAATATGGATCTGCTATGAAGATTAAATAAAATTTGAATTAAAGCAAACTAAACTCTGAAGTTGGAAAGAAGGCTGATGCATTCCTCTTCTGGAGTTATATTTGCATGTTTTCCCCAGTGAAGGGTGTAAGGTAACAAGACTGAGCTGTAGCATTTTACTTCATTTTTTACAGTTAATAACAGATCAGACCATTACTCCCATTTGGCATTCAGATGGCAACACCGTATATTATGGATGACACTGAGGAAATTGCCATCTTCCTCTGGAAATTGCTTGTGTCAAGTTTATAAAGAATGTCATCTATTTCTGCAGTGTGAAAAATAAGGGAGAGTGATGGAAAATGACACTGAACCTAGAGCCATGTGTGAGTGGCTGAAATGCCAACCCAGCCCTTGTGCTTATGGACACAGTGGCTGTTGCCTTTTTGGGTGATGATCTGCCATTGTGTTACCATGCTGAGCCTCCTAGCATTAGAAATTTGTAGGTATTATTAGATTAATTTCACTGAAGTGGCTGAACTAATGAGGCATAGAAGCATTAAGAGCATGTAGTAAAGCTCATAAATTTCATACTGTTAGTACACTTAACAGTGAGGAGGCATGTGGCTTGTGCTACTTTTGCCCCTCATTGCCTGCTCTGGGAATGAGTGTATTGCTGCTTTTGAACTAGCTTTTATTCCAACACACTCACAGGCTTCACTGAGTTGCACAGAACTTGAAAGGAGCAGGTGCTGATGTTTGTTTTAGGAGAGGCACTGTCAGTAACTTCAGGGGGCTTTGGCTCAGGTCCTCGGTGAGGTGTGTGTTTTGCAGCAGGACTGAAAGTCAGTGTGTACCTCTCAGCGTGGCAGGGCCTTAAATGCAGGACCAGATGAGGACCACAAACATCTATTTTATCATGTCTTCTTTTATGGTATCAAAAGCAGCTCCAGCTTTAATTGAAATAATATGTGTGAGTGAAATATATTGATCATCTTTTTGATCACCATCGGTTGGTTGTCCTTCGCCAACTGTAGTGTCTGGAAGGTCTAAAATAAGTTCCTACTGGCATGGCAAAACTCTCCCTCCCTTTTTCCCCTAGCAGTAAATTACCAAACATCACTTCCCTTAAATGTGCATGTGCAGGAAGAAAAAGCCCAACTCTTCCGTGCTTCCTGTTTCTCTTTTCCTTTTTTTTTTCAGATGATAACTCTGAAAAAGCACATACTTGAGTACTCTTTAGAGTGGTACTGTCAGCAAACACTCATCAAACAGGCTCAGCTTCCCATAGGAGCTGGCCCTTTAACAGTTGTTTGGTGTCTTTAGTCTTATTAACTCACTAACTGGGGCAAGAAAGATAAATGCAGCATCAGAACATGGATTATGCCCGTAATGAAGGGTTAGGCATATATTTTCCATGGCAGCCTGCAGAGTCATCTGGGTCTCTAAGGAGGTTTCATGTTGTCTTCATAATATATTCTGTCTTTGTTCAGTTTTCTGACTGTCCTCAAATTTTTATTTGGAGAAAGGGCTCACATTATATGATCCCTTAAGCCATGTTGTGAATTCCTGCCCCGTGGGATGCCTCAAGCCTCAACGTTTGCGTCCTTTGGTGACGGAGGTTGCTGCCACAAAAGGCTCTCTAGGAGACAGGGACCTTGAGAAAAAAAATCTGGCATCAACAACTGTGTTGTGACCTTTTCATTGTTGGAGTGCCTGGCTGTTGCTCTGCTTTATTGGCCTGAATGTATTCCAAAGGGGGAATATGGAAGGTGGTAGCAACAGCACAAGGATTGTTCTTAAAAGTTATAGCCTTGTTTGGGATGGGTGCAAAGAAGGTGAAGAGGAACATGTGAGAGGCAATTGCTGAAAGCATAAGAAATGTGTAAGGGAAATTTCAGGGAAAATTGTCTGAAGTTTGGGGAAAAGAATTGATCTGAAAGGAAGAAAGAAAGAGACATCAAAAAAGAAGTAGCTAGTAAGCTTAACTTTAAAAATAAGTTGTTTCAAATTAGGCAAGCTTTTTGCTGTGATCAATGGCTTTACAATATAATTTGCAGCAAATATAATTTTGACACACAAAACTAAAACTCCAATTTTTAATTTTCTAGTTTTTGTTTTTAGACAAAAATATAGTTTCTATGGAGTACAGCTTGAGAAAGCTGACTGATGGCATCAGTAAGCAAGTGGCATATATTTTTCAGGTGGTTATTCCCCAGTGTCTTGCTATCCCTCCTCTTCATGTCTGTAGGAGGCTCAGGAATTCCTTGCAGGCCTTTTTAAAATTAAACTGTTTTTAAGAACCATGGGCTAACAGATGGAGAAAAGATGTCATCAGCTAGCCAGAGTAAACATAGTTGCAAAGAGTTTTCGTCAATAACTGCAGAATTATGCAATCCAGTCATCTTTTAGTTAAACTTTTGGGGAATTGCATAAATCTATGGATGTACCTGAGCAGTATTCCTGTGTTCCTGTTGGGTGCTCCAGTTCTTCTTGGTAATTTTGTACAGAGTTTCATCACCTACATGAAGAATACAAGGGTTTGGAGCAAATAAAGGATTCTATTTGCACATGCAGGTGCCTACAGAAGAGCTGGTCTGCCCCTGCTGGGAGCCGTGGAGTGTCTGTGCCTCTGGATGTGCCTTTGTGTCCAGGTGAGTGGTGACACTGATGACAGGCTTTAGTTGGTCTTGTTCCCAGGATCCAGCAACTTCCAAGATGGTTTCATGGGCAGAGAGAAAGGATTCTTGTTGTGCTGAGCCAATTTTCATTGACCCAACAAAGCAAGGCACTTCCTCAGAAGTCTGTGAAAGTCCCACATGAGACGGTGTTGCTAAAATCTGACACGTTGTCTTTAATTTTTCAACTCCCAAATTTCCGGTGCTGAATGGAGAGGGCAGATATCACATGGAGCTGAGAAAGTTGTGAAGTAAATATTTCCTAAAGTTAACTAGAAAATCCAGGGACTAGCTCTGGGTTCTGCTTCAGCCTACAGTTGAAGGCTACATATGTTCTTTTTGCCTGCTTGGTAATTTGTCAGGAACACAGAAGAAGAATTCAGACTTGGCAAGCTGGTGCTGCAGACAGACTTTGTCAGATGAAATCCCAGTAGACATTAGTCCAACATCAACAGCTCCTGAGCTATCACATGGGAATGCACAGGGAGATAAAACCAACATCCTAAAGGGAGGATCCTCTATTTTAAGGTGCAGAGAGGGCAATCTGGCTAATGTAATTTTTCCCTTTCTTTCTGTAGTCGTTCAGAGAAATGATGGAAAATGTTGGTTCCAAACACAGATGCAATTCTATCTTTTTTCGAATGCTCAACTACATCTGAAGTTGCTTAACTTCCCTCTCTTGCCTTTTCCTACATGTGAAGAGAAGTTAATCCTATCTGCCTTTACCTCAGAGGGATTGTAAGGGCAGAGTTTGGAAAAGAATTTGCTGTCTGTGCAAAGAATCCACAAGTGACTGCACGGAAAAAAACCCCAGACCTACCGTTGGGAAACTCCAGCACCAGTCTACTGCTTTCTGGAAGTGGAGTGTTCTGTTACATAAACATCCTTGAAGCTTTGCAGAAGGGGTGACATTCACATGTGGGCCCTGACTAATTGGGCTTTGTGTGTGAAGAACGGGGATGGAGAGGATAAGGAAATGAAATCCCTGAGGTGCAAGCTGGGCCTCCTTCTTCCCATGGCCTGGACTGTTGCTTACGTGTTGGAAAGGGGTCTCAGAGCCTCCTGTACCACTGAGCTGATGACTGGGAACTCTGTGGGCCCTGCAACCCAGGCTGCCTTCTAACTCCCCAGTGGGCTGCGAGGTGTCCTGCTCTGCCCAGCAGCCTGCAGCAGTGGCTCAGAGAGCATCCCTCTGCCCAGGAGCTGGTAACATCCTTTTGTGCTTAAATCATCATTAACTCAGTGGCCCTGGCCTCTATTTAGGCATAATATCATGCACACAGCATTAACTCTTAGCTGCTTCTATGGAGGCAGAAGGCAGCTGCAAACTTCAGGAGCTCTGAATTGCTCCCTGGAGGAGTCTGCACCCTTCCACTGATTATGTGGAGAACCTAGATCCCACAGCTGCTGCTTTGATGCCCAAAGTTAGGCAGCACCAGCACCCGTCCATCCAAAACTCTCTCAAGACTCAGGGCCCAGCTCTCCCCAGCCCCTCACCTTGCAGTAAAGTGGAGCTGCAGCATGAGTTGAAAGTCACCACTTTGTTCTGCACGCACTTTCTAAAGCTTTGTCACTAGTCCTGAGCAAAGAAAATAACTTGCTTCCTCCTCCGTCTCTTTAGGGAAGACTGTGTATACCAGACATGTAAATAACTTGGTAGTGGCTAATATAAAATTCACATGTATATTTTTCTATATGCTATGACAAACACAGAAACATGATCTGCAGGTTTTCCATTCTGTGAAGCAGCTCTCGGGGTAAGAGGTCAGATTTAGCAACTGGCATGTTAAAGGAGCAGATTCACAAGCTGAAAGAGCCAGTGTGGAACTGGTTAGGAAAGAGTAAAATCTGAATTCCCAACTCTTTTTCTTTTCACAGCTGTTAAGAGTTCAGTGGGTTGAACTGCAATCCTTCAAGTTCATCTGTTGACTCCAACACAAAACTATTATAAACTGTGCCTCTAAAACACGTGATGAAACATTTCTTGAGAGCTATTTATTCCAACTGCAGCAGAGGAAAGTTTTCAGAACACCCAGCATTTGGTAGAGGAAAGGTCTCTTGAGCTTTACAAAAGGAGGAATTATTTGCATACTGGCGTAAGTTGCTTTTTGATTATTTTTTTTTCCTGCATCACTGAACAAAGTAATACTTCTAACTTTCCCCCACCATGGAAACATGATCAAGTAGCACAAAACTACGTTTAAGTGCCTAGCAGAGAATTTCTATATAGTTTTCTTTCTTTAATCATCTGGATTGGGGGTTTTATAATTCAGCACTGAAGCCAAGATAATTTAATATGTGTTTTCTTTCCTTTAACGTTTTCTTTATCTGAATAAGAGTTCATTCACTTACAACACTAATGCAGAGGTATAACAGACTGAGAACTTCAATCAGGTGTGGGGTTTGCAAGCTTACAATTACAAGGAATCAGGAAGAGTTTGGGGTAACCTTTTTCCAGGTGTTTCTTTTACACCTTTGCTCTGAAGTTTGATCTCACATATCCATTTACATTCTCCTCCAGGCTTTAGCTCTGGTAAAACACTTTCCATGCTGAAGATGGACCATGCAAATGTGACCCAAGCTATGCTTGATGCTGAATCCCCCAGCGCAGAGAAGAACAACAGCAACGAGTATTTTTACATTCTGATTGTCATGTCTTTCTATGGGATCTTCCTGATAGGAATAATGCTTGGCTACATGAAATCCAAAAGAAAGGAGAAGTCATCCAATTTGCTTCTGCTCTACAAAGATGAGGAGAGAGAATGGGGGGGAGCTGTAAAGCCTCTACCAACCGTAGCAGGGCTGAAATCCGTGCAGATCCCCACGATGCTGAACATGCTGCAGGAGAGCATGGTGCCATCCCTGTCCTGTGCCATCTGCTCCATGGAAGGCAGCAGTGTGAGCTCCGAGTCCTCCTCCCCAGATGTGCACTTCACCATCCAGGAGGAAGTGCTGGATACTGAACTTGGGGAAGTGTCAGAAACGCCCCTCAACGAGAGCAGCGAGGGTTCTGTGGAAAACATCCATAAGAACTCCTAGCACTTGCAGGGCTCCCCTGATCAGCTGCCAAAACGTGCGTGGAGCTCCCACTAAGAACTTGTGGCTCTACTTTTCTGCTCTCCAATGAACTCTGAACAGGTATCTGTGCTCCTGGGCCCAAGGTGTTCCTGAGAGCTGGCAGGACAAGGAAGCAGTGGTACCCAACTTCAAAGTGTAGCTTGCACATAATTGGGTTGCTTAATTTTAATTTTTCCATAATTATTTCTTACTATGAAAGCTAAGAACATGGTGAATATATATGTATTTTCTAACGAGGTAATTCTTACTGGCAGGTCTCCGCATATTTCAGAATTCTGTAAATATCTGGGAAATGTTTGGGGAAGTTACCCTCATGCAAGTGCCTGGTTCTTAAAGATGATGGGTAATGCTCATTCACACAAAGCTGTGATAGACTAGAAATACTCTTACTGTGTTTTTCTTATGACAAACCACAGCCAACAGCACATTTCCTCAATGAGGCCTCGAAAGCTGAAAATTTGTTGATGCTGTACTTGAAGGGAGATTGCAGCATGGCTGGAGACTGACTTTAGGTAGAGAAAGAATGAAAGACAAGGCAGAAAGAAAGAGGCACTGAGTTCCTGTGCAGTTTGTAAAGCCTGGCTCCAGACCCATGATACTTATCTGTGTCTTTGCTTAAGTTATACCTGTACTGGCTGGGGCAGGTTCACCACCTTCTGCTGCAATCCAGCCTGTGACTGAGTTACTAACAGGAAAGGTGGTTTAGTTTTTTGCTTTTGTATTTTTTTAAGATGTGTACATTTGGTCACTAAAGACAAAGATCTGTGAGTTAAAGGAGATGTTAAAAGATCTTTTTTACAGGCTGTAAGACGTAGAAAGGCTCAAACAGTTGCTGCTCTGTTACAACCCCTTGAAAAATAGGTGGAATTCTGAATGGAATTTAACCTAGCAAGGGTGAATGCCTGGCCCCACTGAAATCATCAGCTGAGTCAGGGACTGGCACAAGATTTTGTGCTTCTCTGTTGGAGTTAAATTCTCTATTTGAGGTCAGTAAAATTGTACCCATTTACATCATTAAAGAATCTAGACTTTCTGCTCTGTTTAAGCCAGTGTAGGTAAGCATGGTGTTACATCTTTTTTTTAATCAGCTCATATGTGACACATGCATTTCTATAAAGCTATTAGTAACTAGTTTTTAAAACCACCACAGACTTCCCCCTCCCCCAATTTAATGGTACTGTGACATTTTTCAAATGCTCATGAAATTTGTTGCTAAATTATTGCACTTTTAAAAGAAGTAAAAATGAATACAAAGAAGAAAATTAATATTTCAATCATACCTTATATTTTATAATAACTTATTACAGTGTTTTGATTAGTTTTGAAGCATGAGGGCTGAAGAGCCTGAATCTAAAGCGTTGCACAGCAAAATATTTGCAAAATGTCTCCACGTATTTCCTGCACTAAAATAGCTCTGTGATTTATCCACTGGCATTAGAGCTTGAGAGACAGCTCGAAAAACATCAATGCTGAAGAGCAGAAATGAACTGAAGCCGGAGTGTGCTGTGCTGCTGCCGCTGGGGAGGGCTCGCAGGGTTAATGCCATGCAGGGATCAGGGATCATGCAGGGATCAGGGATCATGCAGTGATCAGGGATCACTGGGGAGGGTTAATGCCATGCAGGGATCAGGGATCGCTGGGGAGGGTTAATGCCATGCAGGGATCAGGGATCGCTGTCTCTCTCCCAGTGCAGCAGAACAAAGGCTCCATTGTGCTCGGCAAGGGTCTGGTTGGGGCAGACTGAAGGCAGCGGGAGTTTTTCCATCGACTTCACTGAACTTTGGATCAGACCATATAAAGCTTTTTGGTAGATTTACTCTAAAAGGGGCTGTTTTAAGTTTGAAAGGAGCCAAATTAAGTTTGGCGCTTTGCCTGGAATCACTTGAATCCTGAAACTTTCCAAATGAGACTGACATGTGCAAGTTGTCACATTTTCCATTGCTTTCTCCTTCGTCCTTTACTTTTGGTATAAATGTATTTGTATCTGTAAAAAACTGATGTATATAATTCCTAACATCGAGTTGTATATAATTGTCTCATGTATTTAAAGTTTATTGTTTCTACTGGCACTAATTTTATTTAAATAAAGAAACACATTTCCTGGAAAAGTCTCCATGTTTGTTCACTACGTCAATAGATTTTCAGTAACGAGACTGGGCACAATTCCTGCAGGATTCTTTTCTTAGCCTCTTTTTGGAAGGATTCCTTGAGCTTTACAGTACTGCAGCATTGTGGGCTGACTGCAGGGCTGAGCCAGGTGCTCCAAATCCACCTCTGGTCCCTGTTGGCTGTTGGGCAGCACGCTCAGGTCTGTGGGTGTGTGCAAGCAAGGCCACAGGGATACCCTTCTGCAAAGACCTGGGGGTGCTGGGGAGGCACTGGGGAGGCTGGCAAAACTGCTATGGAAACTTGTGCTCCTTATTCAGCCTCTGGACGTGTTTGCATTTTGAGTTTCAGAGTTAGATTTGCATTGTAGCAAATTGAGTGGGCTCGGCTTGAGGTTATGGACAAGTATCTGACACAGATCTCTGATCCCACTGGATTTCCACTGCTTGGCCATGGCACACAGCTGGCTTTGTCACAAGCTTTGACCCTGGGTCTCACTGCTGCTATGTCATTCCTAGTATTGCTTAGAGAGGAGGTTTTCAGAATCTGCCTCCCTAAGAAGGGGGTGTTTAGAGGCAACTTTGCACTTCCCTAAATCTATTGAGTTACATGTACAGATTCACCAGCACTGGTTAAGACCTGCTTGCATGGGGTAATTTGAGGTTGTTTCAAAAATCAGGTTGCTAAAAAGTTATATCTGCTCACTTTCCCACAGAACAGGCTCCCTTGTGCTCTGCTCTCCTCACTCACTCCCTATTAAATAATTCTGGGGCCTGGTCACAAGCTTCTGTGGACCTCAAGCTACCCATCAGCAGGGCTGTGTTTCCCTGCAGCCGTGCACTCTCCCGGGACAGCCGCAGTGTCCTGGAATAGCGGGTCAGCCCCCAACGCTGCATCTGCCACATTTACCCACGCTGCTGCCTCAGGCTTTCAGTGTTTCCATTGCCACACCAATGAATCAAGAAACTTCTGACGGCACTGGTGATAAGGAGGAAAAACAGAACAAAATGTAAATTACAGCTCTGCTGCATGGATCAAAAAGGTAGCTTATTCCAGCAGTTTCTTGTTTTAAATTCAGCTGCTATAAAGGGAACCACCGCCTGCTTCGGGCTGATTTACACTGAAAAGAGCTACTAAACACAAAAATGTGGCCACTTTCTTGCAGACTGTGGTGGAGTTATCCTTGGGTTTTGGGGTTTGAGAAAGCATGTAGATAGTTTTGAATGTATTTACCTTTGTCCTAAGGTGTTTGTCGTTGTCCAAATCAGTATTTTGATGACACCAGGGGAAAAAAAAGAAGCAAAAACTTGTTTTAGCTATAAAAGTCAAGTGCACGTGCAAGTGAATGTAATGATGCCTTGAAGACAGCCCAGTGACCCTAGACTACCAGGTAGCTATTATTCCAAAATAAAAGAAGTGTTGCTAATCTCCAGAAGCTACAGATAGAAGGAAAAAAAATGCTGCCATTAATCTTGTTTCAAAATCCTTTTGACTACTAAGGAATAAAAGGTAATAAAATTGTTTTTTCCAAAATGAATGACATTTCCAGTGTGCTTCAGTAACTGAGTTAAGTTAGATTCAGAACTAATAGGTCTTGGCTTCAAGGCCATGATAATTGACTGTAATTTGACTGAATGAAGGTGGTTTTTTTACAAATGCATTCTTCTTTAGAAGAACACAGCAATTAGGCTCCCATTTCTTGGCAGTGCTATACCTCATACATTTGCTGCAGTAGTTAACATATATCCCCTTTGAGAGAAAAGGAGAAGATGGCCACATGTGGCCTGTGTACGTGGGCTGGCTCCAGGACCTACAGTAAATAGAAATGCCAGCTCTCAAGGTTGCCACGTTGGGATCTGTGACAGGATCTGTCCTAAATCCTACCAGTGCATCATGTTCAGAGACACCTGTGAGGTTACTCATTCACTGACTGAACCTGCTGAATAAATGAAGGGGGAATGCAGAACCCATCTCTTCCCCAGGCACAGGATATCCCAAGCTCTCCCAGCATGGCTGTGCTCTAGCCCAGGGGAGAGGAAGGTTAGAGAAGGAAGGTTAATGAGAGAATCCACTGTCCCAGGACCAGAGCACAGGTCACAGATGGTGGTAAGGCCAGGAAGCTCATGTGCTACAACTCATCGCAAAACTTCCCTCCTTAGCTTGGCCCTCTCACAGTGGTTCCCTTGATCTGTCCCTTTCTCAGACAAGTGCCCACATCCACACAAATAATCAAATCATTTCTCAAAGAGATGGAAAGCAAGGAAATGGGTAAATTCTAACAGTCATTTCTGTTTCTAGGCCCTCAGTGCATGTTGCTGGACAAGGATATTTGTACTGCTTGAGGACGAGGGGTACTGAGGTCCCCAGGGAAGACCATGCTTTTATCACAGCCATTTCAACCAAACCACCTACCTTTAATTTTCATCTAAAAATTTCAGATGGAAAGGAGTCCCTACCACATAAAAAATTATCATTCTCAGAGATGCTCAAAGTGGGTGCAGCACAGGACAGTTGGATGTGTCAGGTGCAATTGTGCCAAAGCTGGACCTTGCTCTCCTGTGTTTGTTGACTTACCATGATCATGTTATAATCTCTTTAGAACTTGTCCTAGTGGGAAGGTGATTTCTTCCTGACTTAACAGTTGGATCTAAGAGGCATAAAAGTAAAATTAGGCTATTGATTTTCATGCACTGATCATATTTGCCTCTGTGTATTTGGTTGATTTACTTTTGTATTTTTTTCCATTTTCACACACCTCTGCAGGTTCTATTGTGTACGGCCAAAAATAGCTGCACCTTCTTGGTGCATTGACACTTCTGTGACCAGCTCAACCAGGCAAAAAAATGGAAAATAATAAAAAAATCAATGAGCACCAGTTTTTCAAAGTTTAATTTGGTTTGGTTTCGTTTGGGTAGGTTCTAGTTTGTGTTAGGCCAGGTTAGACTGAAGCTTTTGCCACACAAACAAGTGACTAAAAAAGGGCAATAAAAGCAATTGGATGATGCATTACAGACCGTGTTCCCAGCTCTATCCCTTAGTAATCTGTTCAACTGGCCCATGCTTCTCTTGATTATCATATGATGCTACTGATATTACTGTCTGTGAAAATGTGAGATGTTTCTGATAGATATGAAGCGCTTGTGAATTTTAGATGAAAGATATGGTATAAATACAAAACCCTTGCCCACTTAGGAACAGCATATTATTTTTGCCCTCTTAATACTACTAGATGCAACAGTAGTCACTGGTGGCAGATGCTAATTTCTAGCACTTGGAATATTTCAGCTAATCCCTCCTCAGGCCCACAGAAGCCATGTAACAGGGTTTTTTGCTTTGTTGAGAGTTGGAGAGCAGGACAGTAGTCCTGGGATATGGGAAACTAAATTCAGTTCCCCCTTCAGCTCCAGGTTCACTGTGGTACTCTGGAAAATTACTTGCTTTGGCTAAGACTCCCCTTTATAAACTTTAAAGAAGAGCACACCTTCCCTGCCTAAGGCTGATGTGAAGATCACACTGAGAATTTCAGAGTGCTGAGCTCTGATGGAAGGCGAGAAAAGGCAGAAGAGATGTTTGTCCTTAGAGAAGGAACCTATTAAAGAATTAAAGAATTTCCTCTGGTGTGAACTCCAGCTGTTTAGATGGAACTATTGTGTGATGCCTCCAGGCCCTGCAGCTTACCTATGAATGCTGGACCTGGAGCAGCCTGCTGTAGGGCTGGTCCCCAGCCTAGCCATCCCTGGGACAGCTGTGTCTCACCCCAGCAATGAAAACATCAGCTAAACACTGCAGGTGAGAGGATGAGAGACATGCAAGTGGTTTTGAACTCCTCTCCAGCCAATGCACAAAAGCTTGCTCTTTCCTTCTCCTCAGGAGGAAATATAAACTGTGCACCTCTAAGGATGTACATCCCCCTTCTCATTCCTCAGATCAAGATAAATTGACTGAACAAGGTTTCCTGTAAGAGGAGAGAGAAGGAGAGAAAAACCAATGCTGTTACTATTTTGTAACAATAGGCATGGAGTGATACAGCAGCACACAGGCTGCCTTGAACATAACACAGGAGAGCCCCCGTGGTGCCTCTTTCAAGGCCTCAACAGAAGACCCATCCCATCATTTTCCTTACAAATACAAATGCTACAAATGCTACAAAATGACCCATTGCAACTGGCAGTCCTATCAGCAGCAGCAGCCACTGAGTGTCAGTAATTGCTTTCCAGCCTGCAAGGACTGTGCTGCCACTGCACAGGGAACACTCTTGACACCTGCAGAGCAGGGCTGGGACTGCTGAAAGCCCAAGCACCACTGGGACATCTCTCCAGATCTGACTTTCCTCACTCATGACTGCATGAGAGCACTGTGGAAATTCAGGGGTTGTGCCTTGAGAGCATATGGGTTAATTTTCATCAGCTGCACAGGATTTTACAGCAAAGGATGCTGCTGGCTTTGGTTACAAGGGTGAGTGTTATCTACACTCACCCTTGAGTGACGCTGAAGCCAGTGGGTGATGTGATGGTAGCACCTACCCATGTTTACTGAGAAACAGCTCATTGTGCCTCCACTGGAGGAAACAGCAGCAAGAGCCCTGTCACATTCTGTTTCTCAGGGTCTATCTGCTCAGTGTTACACATAATTAACTTCAGTCATATCTAATTAGCTGCTCTTTGGCCAGGACGTGTATCTCAGATGGATGCTCACTGTAAAGATTTTTTTCTCCTGTATTCATCAAGAATTCAAGACCAGATTAAAATAATCATGCAGCTCACTTCTGCAGAGAGGTGCAAATGGCTGCTGAAAGGGCTGACCTTCATCACGCTGCAGTGGCAAGTAAAATGTTGCCTTAGAGGTGGCTGCTCAAGGCTTTTATTGCTTCAGGTGATCTATAGGTACTTTACTTACTCTTTGTGTAGACATTTACACATTATATATTACTTTTGTAATAAAACTCATGAAGAACATTCAATAGATCCCAGAATTTCTTCTGCCAGTAAAAAGAATTTTTTCCACAACTTCTCTTCCATGACCTTTAGTTTGTCTTGTGAAGTACTATCATCAGGAACAACGAGAACATTATATTCATGTGGAAAGAAGAGTACAAAACATTAATATAGAATAGACAGAGCTTTGGGACTACAAGTGTTCTGTATAGGAATATTTGTAAGATACATGTGTGCCAGAGAAGTACCAGAAACCCAGGAGTTGAGAGTAATAGTACTAGACTCTCTGAGTCCTTGTATTTATTTATTTATGCTGTCTAGGCAGACAGTGAATTTTCCCTCATTTTTCTGTTGAGAGCTGTGTCAGTTTGAACTGGGAGAGTCCAATAATTGTACTTATATCTGTATGTATTTTCTTGATGTGTCTATTTTTTCTCCCTTTTCTACCATTTTTCTACAGGACCATAGCCCAGGGAAATTATTTTTTCAGGCCTATCCTTGCCTTCTTTACTGCATGAAAGACATAGCTTAAGGCACTTAAGTCATGTTGAACCTGACTTTTTTCTATTCCTTGGCACTCTTTAATGCTGACTGCTACCATCTCTTTTGAGTAGTGCAGTACGTGCTTTCCTACCAGCTACACACACTGACATATGGTTACCATCAATTTTATAGGGGCCTGGAAGCACAAGGGATTATGTTAATTTATCCTGTTATAAAGTGGGGCACAGAATTTGTAACTTCTACTGTGGGTCACCAGTTCAAATGCAAACCCAGGACAGGACTGACCAACCTTGGTGTGGGGACTTGATGGCTTTTGTGCCACTGGCTCTGTGAGACTGGTTCCCTCAGCACACCAAAGGAAGTCGTTTGAAGATGAAGAGGAGACATTTTATGCTTCATCCTGCAAAAGCAGCAGCAAGTCTGTAAACTGGGTGATGTGAGCTGGCTGCTGAAGTCGCTGGCTGGTGGGGAATGGTGGAGCCCTCTCCCCACCAACCTCCAAGGCAGGCTAGCAGGGGCAGTGATGGTCACTGACACTTCCCAGCTGGTATCTGCTCACCAAAGCACAGTCCCAGCTGGCACCATTCACAACAGGCTTCTGGGCTGTGAGGATGGGAGGTATAGGGGTCAGCAGCCCCTTTCTTATGCTGATAGTGATGTTGGAGGGTGGACCTTCCCACAAACTCAAAGTGGCATCAGGATGTGGTGAAAGAAGGGACAGGTTCCAGGCAGGATTTGGGGAGATAACCCTACATGCCCCGCAGCCCCTGCAAGCCAGGAATTTGTCTTTCAGAAACAATGTCTCTCCCTTTCACTTTGTTTTTTTTCCTTTTTGTTCCCTCTGGGCTCTGGAAACATGCATTTTATTGCTACACAGCAACTTCTCTGAACTCTATCTGGAAGATTAATGGTTTATTGAAGAACAGACAGGATTTAGATTGTCATCAAGAGACCCATAAAAGTAAGCATGTAAAAAGTGTTATGGAAACAGAGCGTGGCCCCTTGGAGTTTTCAAGGGTGGAAGCTGGGCTGTACACATGCCCTGCATCCCGCTCCCTCACCCCTTGCTGGGAGCACACGTGGAAGGGCAGTGGGAGTCATTGTTTGTGCTGGAAATGAATGAGTCCCTCGCAATGAAATTTACTGTAAGTGCACCTTTTCACATGAGCTGGGTTTTTTTCCAGGCTAACTTCTGCCTTGTCAATGCGCGCGTGCGTCTTGTACGTCACTGGGAACACATTAATGACCATCAGGAACATTTCTTTTGGAATCCTCACAGATATCCCTAGTGATCCAATTTGAAGCACTGCCTGGAAAATTATTAACTCCTCTCTTTGGTCTATGAGGGATTACACGAATCTGCTCTGCCGCTTCGGGCCACAGCCAGCTCATTCCTGTAGTCATCCTCATGTTCCTCTCCAGGGACCTGTGCTTTTAGGGAGTCCTGCACGTAAGCTATTGTTGCATCTGAAGGCCAAACTGTTCCATTTAAGCATGGGTCCATAAAAGTGACTGTGCTACCAAGCCCTAGGGAAAGACTGGGCTGCGAGTTACCAGCTGAGCGGTGACACAGTGAAAACAGCACCCTGATCTTACGTCAGCTACAGCCCTCAGCCTGAGTTTTACCCCTAATCTTTTTCACGAGATTCATCAGTGGTGATCTATTCTGTCTGTGGAAATAATGGCTTCATAAGTATGCCAAGCATTGTGAGGTTAGCAGTACATGGACAGTTACTGCAACCATTCCCCTGATTACTGAAAACTGGCTGAAGTTGCCTCTCTCCCCACGCTACCATGGGATCTGCATGTTAAAGCCCAGACTGAGCCAGATGGGGAATGCTGGAGCTGTAAAAACACATCTTAGAGAATGGTTAGAAGGTTTAGAAAAGAAGCTCTGAAGATTTGTTAGGACAGCTCATCCTCACACAAATATCATCGTTTACTCCATTAGCTTTGATCCAGCACATTCCCCAAGTACTTCAGTTTCCATGGGCTCTCCTGCCCTCCTCAGCACCATGGGTCACTTTCTGTATATCATAGTAGAAGTACAAGTAAAATTAAAGTATTAGGATAAATCCTATTTCTTTAGCTTTCCATATTTCTTCTCAATCCAGTAAAGGTGCAGGTTTGCTCTTGGCTCCTCGCACAGATGGGGTTCCCCTAAAAATGGCCTCAAAAGAGCTCCAGTGGCCCTGGGTCCTCTAGGTTTTCAGGCACGTCAGTGGGGTCTCCTCACTCTCAATCTATTGGGTTTTTGGTCCAATTCACATCAGATTTCTCACCTTCAGTCACAGATGTCCCTGAGGGCAGGTTAACCTGCAACCTGTTTTTAACCTGCCATTCACAGATGCTGGTTTTGCATTTTTCTCCCCACTGTGCCGTGGATCAGCTGTGCAGGAAACAGGCTGCCCTGACACCCATGGGGCCAGCTGGGAGCTGGGGTGCCCCAAGTCCCCCTTCCACCTGCTGTGGGGGTTGAGTCTGTCAGGGGTGAAGAAAACTGTTGCAGAGAAGGGGCAGACATGAGCTATGGGCACACAATTGCCTTCACACAGTGTTTCTGTGGAGCCCTCCGGCTGTTTAGTTCATGTCTGTGGAGCAACTGGAAGTTATTGAAAAAATCTCTTAATTATACTGATTGACTGTCAGGTGATAAAAGCCTTAAAATGAGGAGAATTCCTGCCTCCAAGCCAGGGCAGCAGGTGATATGCAGCTCAGTGAGGGGCTGCAGAAGGCTCACAACCCCCACGGGGCATCTCTGAGAGGTTTCTGTGGGGCGCAGCCCAGGGCAGTGCTTTTGCAGTTCCATAGCAGCCCCACGGGGGTCTCTGAAAGAATTCTGTGAATTGCACCCCAAACTTGTGCTCCTGGAGTGCCATAGGAGCCCTGTGCCTCCTCCTGAGGCCATTTGCCGTGTGGAAGCCTGGGAACAGTGGTGATGGCAAAGGGCAGGGGCAGAGGGTGGATGGCTCTGCCCTGGTCTGTGAGCACCAGGCTAACCAGAGGAATAACAAACCCTATATTCCTCCTTAATCACACCTCTCAGGTGCTGCTGCTCACAACTTTATGCTCTTTCATCCCCCACAGCCTGTGATTAGTCCCCAGTAGCCGTGTCAGGATACACTTTATGGTTTAATTACACATCCCAGTCTGAGTAATGTCTCTGGTTGCTCAGCCTGTCAGGCCCCATTAGCTGAGAGCATCCACGTCCCAGCACTGAGCAGCCTGGTGAGAATGTGCCAAGCTTACCCAATGAGTGCTTTCTCTTTGCTGCATCTCTGATACAAACTGCTCTGACACCTCCTCATCCTTCACCGAGCTCCCTTGTGAAGGTTCAAAGTGATTGTGAAGCGATTCAGAGTTCCTGGGCCTGGACTGCCTGGTGGCTGTGCCCATGGAGGGGCCAGAGGGACATGGTCACTCCTTTGTGGTGCTGGTGACCACAGCTGTGGTCTCAGTCACAGGGTAATCAGAAAGCATTTCCTCCCCACAGGCTGAGCTCTGCTCTAGCTTTGCCTTGTTGATATTTGTGAAACCTCTAATTAGCTGCCCTTTCATTTTGCTTTGTATCTGAGGTTGATACCGTGTCATCCGCTTTTCTCAGGGGTTTTAGTATTTCCAGTGACTTATGAAAAGGGCAATTCTGTCAGGCATTTTGTGACCTTTAACTTGGGAGAATGTCATTCTTGAGGATGACTGTGGCCATTTTGTCTGCTGTGTTCCTCACAGTGATAATTTTGTGATGATGGTCACTCTACAAAAGCAGACTGCAGATTTTTAAGTGTGGACTAAGGAATTCCATAGTGAATTCCTTTCTATCAAAGCTGTATACAAAGAAAATCTTGTTTGTTGTCTAATCCCTACAGTGAGGGACCTCAAATGAGACAACTGGCCTGCAAAGTCAGAAGGAAAAAAAATCTGGTGAATACTAAGTTTGTTGGGAAAATGGTATTTAGGTCATCCCAAAACTATTTATGAATTCAGATCAAATATTCTGAGTAGTTACTCCTGGGATTTCTTTTTTTTTTTTTTCTGGGAGTGGATTAATTTTTCCCTTTTACTAAACTCAGGGGTTAATGCACTTGCCCAGAACTGGGAATCCCTCACACAATTCCAGTCCATATTGGGTGGAGTTAGATAATCCATTCCCACTGAATTGCCAGCATTTTTGAGTATGTTAGGAAGAAAGGGCAGTACATTTACAGTATATCCCACTGGACCTGTGTCCCTACAGTATAAAGCACATATTCCCCGAGCCAGAGAGAAAGAAATTACGAATTCTCCCTAGTATGGTAGTTAGTAAATACACAGAAGCAAGAATATATTGAATTTCTGCTAAATAGTCTGCTCTGACTATAACTGGTATAAAATCGTAAAAGAACATGAAGATGCTGGGAGATTTGTTTATCCTGTAGCCTGGCAGCTATAGTGCTCCCATAAGAGATGTGGATTCTCTCAGGGCATAGGTAGAAATCAATCTGGATCCATTGCTTCTTGGATTTAATCAGGGAATTAAATATCCTATAATTTCTTTTGCTGTTTAAGAAGCAAACGTTTTGTTGAAACAACTGCATTTCAAGTAAAAGCCATGTTGATTTAGTTTTTGGTGAGAAAACATCAACTTAGTTAAATTTGTAAATCATCTTTTTGACTAAAAGCAGTTATTCACATGGATCTCTAAAATTGAGGCCTCATTTGCCAGCTGCTAAAGGAGGGGATACAAAACAAGCAACTCAGTTCACGAGAGCTTGCAGGCTGGGAGAAGAGATGTGGTAAACAGAGAGCTGAGACAAAGTAATCTGGGATGTGGTTTGGGTGTCATGAGTCAGGCAGGCAATGGATGATAGGTAGGTCTTTGACAACTGTGTTAATATTTAAAAACAACCTGAAAGCGATAATTGGATCTCACTAACTGCTTCAGTGTTCTTGTTAAAGGTGCTGCTAGCTACAACAGACTTTCATAGTGCAAGCATAAGGAAAATAACCAGCTCATGAGGCAGAAAGGACTGTCTGACCTCTTTTCTCCTCAGTCTGTCTTTTTCTTCTAAGCATAGAAGAAAAAGTGGAGCTAGGCTGACATTTATTTTTTCTGAGAAGAAACCAGCCTTTCTTTAAATTGTTCTTTGGGTTTTTCCATCTGATTTTATAAATGACATGTTATTTTACTGCACCCTTAACTGGAAATAGACCTTAGATTTTGATGAGAATATGTCCTGTCTTTTTCTTAGGAGCTGCTAGTACTGGGGAAGGTGTGGTGGGCAGAATGTCAGGGGTAAAATCCTATAAAACACAAACCCGTAAGCACAGGCTTTTGGAGCAGTTCAGGACAACTCACAACATTCTCTGCTCATTTCCTTATACATCTGTTTTCAGTGGGAAAAATAAAATTCCTTTCAGAGTCAGGAAGTGTCACTCTCACTTTTTAGCCTTCTGATGTTTTCATTTTTGTGATGGAGTTTCTTACGCTGTTTTTTGTAAACATGCACATGTTTTTCTAACTGTCTTTTTGTTTTTCATTCCTTCTCCTGGGAGGAGAAAGGTTTGATGGACTTTGTCATTGACCAGTGTGGTTGGAGAGGTGGTAGCTTCACCTTCCAATCGATGGTCGTTTCCAGAACCCTATATAATGGGAAAACCAAAATAAAGTTTCTCTCTTCTTTGCCTTCTCTCGGGTGTGGCTGCGTTTGTCTCTGCGTTTCGTGTTGCTCGATAGAGTGACAAGGAAGGATGAAAATACTGGGCATAACCTAAAAGAAAGCTTGAATTTCAGCTGCATCTCTACAGTTAGCTAATGTGGCAGCTAACAGTGGTGTAGTAACATCTCAGAGTGTTGGCACCTTTCTCCCCTGTTCAATCTGATCCATGCAGCATGGATGGATGTGGAGGATTTTTTGTGATTTGGTTATTTGTTTGGTTCTTTTTTATGTTTTTTTTTCCCTGCAAAGCCAGAAAGGTATGCAAACTCATTGATAAGAGTTCCCTTTCACTGCCAGTCCCTGCTATCATCACTAAACCTGGGCAGAAGGTTTGTGGATAAATATTTCAAAACTCTTTAAAAGGCAATTAAATGTTCTAAGCAGAAGAGTCAGTGAAAGGTGCTACAGTTGGATTTCAGATAAATCCTTTATATACCCATTTGTACATGCATGTGTTCACTCCTCTATGGGTGTGTGGTCCTGTGGTGCAAGAACAAAACCTCTGACGGCAGGGAAGGTTACATCAAAGAGCAGACAGGGGGATCTTAGAGCCAGGGTGCCAACTCCAGGATGCTGCTTTGTTCTGATGTTTCACTTGGAACATCAACACCTGTGAGCACACTGGCTCTGTCCAGAGCACAGGTTTCTTAAGTCCTGTTACATACTGGCTTTGGGAGGTGTTAGAGGCAAAAGTCTTTCAGAGCACAATGAGCAGAGAAGCCCGAGACATGGCAAACTGAAGGTGGAAAGAAATGCATGGTTTTATTTTTAAGTATCTGTTCCTTGGAAGCTATGGAGAACACTAATGGGTCCTTCCTGCTGCCTTTCTTCCCAGATTTTGTGTGACTTTCTGTCTCACAGCAGCAGTTGCCACGGGGAATTTGAGGGAGAAATTGCGAAGAACAGTTACCAGCAGTGGATTGGGCTTGGGGCACTGCTTTTATAAAAGGTATGGGAAAAGTTGCCTGGAAAAAAAACCTGCCAAAGCATGATTATTGCCTGGGGATCTGCCTGTGATCCCCAGATAATAAGTGATGTGAAGGCAAGCTCAGATCTCAGAATCCAATAAATTACTGACAGCAGAGACTCAAAAAAAAAGCAAAAATTTACAAAAAATTCTCAAAGTCATTGTTAAAATCAGAAGTTATGAAAGCGGCAAATTCTGCTCAAAGTTCATATTATCTTGCCTTTCATTTGTTGTTCGTGTTGCCATGGCACCAGAGCAGTCTGTGGAGGTAAAAGGAATACTCTGTACTGCTCTCCCCTCTGAGAGAGCACAATGCCACCCCCTCGGGTCCCTGCAGGCAGGGCAGCTGCTGTTCCATGCAGGTGTAAGCTGCCATCAAGGTGTGCTGGACATGATTCTGTAAATTGTCTGCTGCTCTTGTCACCTCCCTGTTTCCTCCTTGTACCTTTCTGTGTAACGGCAGCACAGCCCTGGTTGGCATTTTTTTCCTCTCTGAAACGGGATCCGCCATCAGGACTTTGCAGCCTGGGAACTACTCATCCTATGCAGGCCTTGGTGCTCCACCTGACTTGTATTCATAGTTTTCTCTCATTTTCAGCTACTGCCTCATTTTTGGGCACAATCCCACTTCCCTAGAGGCACATTCCCTGATTTTATTCTTGTAATCTCAGCTTTATAAGGTTTTGAAATTATCAAACTGACCACTGTGGTCTCTTGCTGAAAAAGATGCTGAGCAACATATGTCAGGATGCTGAGAGACCATTCTGTGCAAGCATTATCCTGTGCTCCCTTGATTTTATTCCTTTCTGTATACCCATTCTAGGGTATTCATGGAGATACTGTGTAATACTATGTATTTATAGACTCTAGATTCTTCCAACCTGTGTGGTGCAATTTGTGTGTCCTGAGGCAAAGCTGCACCTGCTGTATTTTATGGCTAGAATTTAAAGATTCTTGTGGCTCATACATATCTGACTTTCTTAGCTGAGCAGAAAGTCTGAGCAAAAATAACTCAAAAAACCCCAGTAGCTTTATCTTTCAGAGTGGATAAGAACAAAGTGTGAAATGTGTGCAGAGGCAGTGCTATCTTATTTCATTGGCATGGATGCTGCTTGTAGGATTGTTAATTCCTGCTGCCTTTTATCATTGAGATGTCTCTGCAAATGTGTTTTCCTTTCTTTATTCTATTGTATTATGACTCAGAAACTTGTTTAAATGTCTAAAGAAAACATATAGATCACCTAATTCAATCAAGATTGGATTGTAGATATTTAATTGCCTTATCTGTAAACAATTCAACAGGAATTGAGCACAGTAATATATTTGAAGGTCTGAGTATTGGTGCTAAAGTGAAGAGCTGGGTGATGTGGTTTTTTTGATTTTGGATTTTTATTTGGTTTTAAGTTTTCCCTCGCTTGCTCAGTTCCTGATCTGACCACTGATTTCCCAAGGAAGGGATAGGGGTGTGCATTGTACATGTTGTGGGAATGCACATCACTGAAACAAGGACCTGATCACCAGTTCAGTGCCAGCTGGTCCCTGCAGAGCTGTAAGGTGGCAGCTCTTGCAATGCTCAGAGTGGAATTTGAGCCTTCAGGCCTGGGATGTGAGAAGGACCAAGCCTGGTTGGGTTGTTGCACTCCGTGCATGCACTCTGTGCATTGTTGTCTTTTATAGCCCTGCTGATGGAGGAGAGGGGTTTGGCTTGCAGGTGGGGTGTTGGCTAGTGCTGAGGTGCTGTAGCTTTAGCTCTGGGTTTTGTGAAACCTGCTATGAAGCAATTTATTTGGGGCCCCAGGTTTTAGAAACCGATTGGTTTCTAAAGTGGGAGTGTATGAGTCAAGGTAGGAATGGTGCTCCTTCAGCAGAAGCAATGTAGATAGAAACTGCATCAGGCTGAGGATGGTGAACACTTTTAGCACATGCACATGCCTGATAGGATGGGATATTCAGTGATATTCTGTTGTAGGCACACAGCCTGTGGTGGTTGGGAGTGGGGCTGTGGCTGAGCCCCATCCCCAATGGGCTACAGCTGTGTCAGACAGGTGACTGGTACTGACGGTGATGAGCCATGGAGTGCTGAGGGGCACTGACCAACCACACAAGGGTGGAGAGGACACACAGGTGGGATGCATGTGAGATCAAGAGTTTAAAAGGTTGTACTGAGGAACAATAAAGAGCAGATGCAGATGCTTGCAGCCTTCTGAAGAGTTAGATGTTACTCTGTATGAGCAGATGCCTGAAGCCTTCCTTGGTGTTGGTTGTAGCTCTGCTATAACATTAATGTTCAAAAGATCTTATTTCTTCTCATGAGCTGTCTGGTTTCCTTTCCCTTGGAGCTCTTGGTGTTCACTGTCTGAACTGATGATGTGGGTAAGTTCAAATTCAACCTGACAAAATAAGTCAGAGGATATGAAATCCTCCTTTTTTCCAGTCTCCCCTGTGAGCAAACAAATGTTATTTCACCCGAGTGAAAAGCTGTTCTCAACAGGGTTCAGACTTCTAGATTTAGTGAAATTATGTGGTTCCCTACATATGGAGATAGTTTTGGGGTTTGTTTGTGTGGGATTTACATTTTGCTTTTCTGCTTGTGATCTTTAAGGTGACATATTAAGAAGGGATTATTCAGTGCTGGCAACTCATTCTTTTCTGCCCTTCCTGTCACGTTCTTCTAAAACACTAGGCATCACAGGTCATGGGGTCAGGCAGAGGGGCAGTACTTGAAAGGGTTTTTGCTTTGTGCAGGGATCCTATGATGCCAGGAGAACAAGTATGTAGATTAAGGGAGGAATCCCATTTGTCTTTTTGGCTTCTAGCTAATTAAGTATGGCTTGTTAGCTAAGCTGTCCTTATTGTTTTTGTCATAGTCTCGTACAAAGACCAAGCTAAGGGCCGTGCCTGTCCAGCAGAGATGTGATAGCTGCCAGAGTAACTAACTAAGGTATCCATTTTAGTGTCTAAAACACCAGCTAAATGGCAGCAACAACACCAAGCTGGAGTGTGAAACTGGAGGTTCTTTTGGGAAAACAGGAGCAGTAACAGGAACACTTCATTAATTAAGACTCTGCAATAAGCATAATTGTTGCTCTCTTTGGGCTGGTTCTTTCTAACCAAAACTTACAACTAAGCTAAAGAAACAATCTTGAGATGTGATTATAAGCAGAAGGAACTTGACTGTGAAGTAGAGGAAAGTGGAAAAAATGAAGCAGGGCAAAAGAAGGGTGTATGTGTGAAGAGCTCAATTGATTATTTTTTTCCCTTTTTTCAAATAACCTTCATTATATGACCTCAAGAAAACTTTGCTTTCATATTATAAATAAGACTTACATACATAAGTCTAAACCTGAGAACATGTGGTTTTTGGCTTTGCTAGCAATCTTTTACCAAACAAAAAGGGCCCTGAGGACAAAGCACTTTGTTGTTTGCTTATCTTTGGAAGGTATTAATTCAGTCTTGACGTTGTGTACTCTCCCTAGCCTCAAGTAATGTGATCCTAGGAGGTATTGCTTACAGCTAAATGTAATGTTTAGTCTTCAGACTTTTACAGCACACAGAAATAGCAAAAAGTTTTGCCAATCAGCTTGGAAATTTCCTGTGGCAAGTTATAAATGGTGTCAATGTTAGTGTTGGTGTGGGTGAAGGTAATGGGCTCTGACTCTTTCCAAATTTGGCATTTACACTTCTAAGGTAAATGCTGTGTTCTAATTGCATAGTACATCACTGAGGCACCTAGCCCTTTCTGAGGATCCTTTTCTGTGGGGCAATCTCCACTCTTTCATGTGTGTTTGCTGGTGTGACTCGGTCTAACTGACTTGAACTATTTCTCAGAGAGGTATTGTGATGTCAGAAGTTTTTGGAACAAATCCATAAAAATGAGTAGTAACAAATTGTCAAAGCTGAACATTTAGCCTGGGTGTTTTGAAGGTAATCAAACAGAAATTACTGAGCTGCTAACTGTGGTGCATAATATATGAGTTAAATTAGCTTTGGTGCTAAAGGAATAACAGATGGCAAATTGATGCTGATTCTTAAGGGAATCTGGCAAGATTAAGTTGGTAAGGATGACTTTCTACAGGAGAAAACTATTAAGCAATTATAATAAACAATAGAATTAGCAGTCATATAGGTATGCTGAAGAGGAGAGATTCACACAGAGAAGTCATGCCTCACATCTATGATGTTTTTGTAAGGTCTCAATAATTAAGGAGCTAATGCTTCATCTGGCTTATGTTAGAGTGCCAGAACTTCTTAAAAACCCTATTCAAACAAAAACTTAAACCCAAACCAAGCAAAAAACCCCAAAACACGCACTCAAACTTCCTCACAGAGATTGAGTTAGGAGTAAAGCACTGGTTTTCCATAGTGGTTGGCAATAATATAAAAGGCAGAAAAACAAAATTAGGAAAAATACTAGAAAAATAAGAGAAAGCATCTTCATAGTTTTTTCTTGTCTCACTTAGTCTGTGCAGCTTTGGACTTCTCATAGTGTTCAGAAGTTTCTGTGAAGATGTAGGAAATGGTGACACTCCTTAAACTTGGAAGATACAATGTGAGGTAGAGGGTGGGAAAGGCAGACTATGGCAGTTTATAAACTCAGAGATATGGAAAAGGTGATTAGTGAAGGTATAGTCAACATTTCTCATGACATGGGGTCTATAAGTACATAATGAAATAACCAGCTGACAAGTTTAAGAACACACAACCCCCCCCTACTTTTGTTTTCCATAGAAACATAATTAAATGATGGCATGCCTTGCCACAGGATGTTTTGAAGGCCAAATGTTTCAAACCATTATTACACAAATCAATGGAAGAAAAAATTCCACAAAAGGCTCCTGAACAGTAGATACAGTCTCTGTCTGAGGAAGTTCAGAGCTGGGAGGATACACTTGGGAAACATTATCGTATACTTTTACTACTTTCTCTAGGCATCCCAGCTGCTGTGGGGGAAAAGCAGCAGATTAGAGGGATCTTTGACCTCACCCTGTATGTGCAGTGTTGCTGGGGAATCTCCCTGGTATATTCCAAGGAAGCATCTGTTCTCCTCCAGCTTTCTGCCCTGTGAAAGTCTGGCTCCTGTAGATGTATATAAAGCCAAGCCAATAAAAGCCATTTTCAGTGTCCTCTGCCAGGCCTCCTCACACATCAGAGCAAAAGAAGGCAGCTCATCTCACCTCTTGGTTTCTTAATACGGTGAATAAACTAAGCTTGGTGGAATTTCTGTTAATCCAGTAACTCCACAGCCAACCTTTGTTTCTCAGCTTGCTCCTGCAGCATGTTTTATGCTGCCAGATGAATTTTCCATTTTTGTATCCCCAAAGAGCAGATTCTCTGAGACACATATCCTATGTGTGAGGCCCAGCACAACAAACTTGCCAAAAGTTTACCATAAAATGAAACTAATAACTGAAGGCTATGTGAGATATTTCAGTTGTTGATGCTGTTGCTGTTTTATCCACTGTTATTTAAAAGGGGGATTTTTGTGGGTGGTTGGGGTGGATTTGTTTTGTTTTGGTGGAGGGGGGGGGCTGTTTGTTTGGTGGTTGCTATTGGGATTTTTTTTTTAAACAGGGTTTAAATTCCCATGTTTCTGAAACAGCTGAAAGAAGTTTTCTCAGACTTTTCAGAAAAAAAAAATCCACCTCGATATCTAAAAATGGAGAACTCAGAAAAAAATTTGTTTGACTAGCCTTAAGCATGACTGAACACAAGAATTTTGCAATCTCCATATGGTAATAGTGTTTTTATATATTTGATAGCAGCAGGCAACACAGAGGGACTTCTGAGAGTCCATTACTTTTCCTGTTTTCATATACATTAGTGATGACTAACTATGCAGATTCATTGAAGCAGGTGACTATTAGACTGCTTTTTATCCTGATTTTGAGGGAAATTAGGTTTTATTTCCTGTGTGCTATTCCTAAAAAGACCTAGAAATATTCAAATATTCAGCTTCAAACTAAGAGAGTCCAAGTGGCATAATTAGATACCATATGGAAAATGTTTAAGTTGGTAGCTTAACTTTCATCTGTGCTCTGGTTAGACACTTAGTGAACAGCTGTGGAAGTAAAAAACAAATGAGTAATTGGATCTGCTATCTTTGGAAACAGGATTCAATACATGGTTTTAATTTTCTATACATTTTGAATGCTTAGCATGATGTTAATGGGAACACAAAGCAGCGAGCAGGTTTAATGAGTGTGCTGGTTGTGCCACCTTCCCAGGCTGGTGGCAGCTCTCCCAGGAGCCCTTTGATACATTCACTGGAATTGGGTTGAAGAAATCTGTAGTACTGCTGTCCTTTATGAAATTCCCCATGGCAAATACCCCATATTCCTGTTGGGTAATATTCTTTGGAAAAGGAATATCCCTTTGTCTGTGTGCACTAGCTCAGTTTGTGGCTGCCTTTGGATTGCAGCTTTCAGGTGCAGCTGATCTTCCTGCAAAGGGAGCCTGGCTGCACCACCAGCACAGAAATTAACTGACTTAGCAGTGAAAGGCTCTGCTTGCTGGTTCTAACTGAAATTACAAATATCTCAGTTTTCTTTTGGAAGCAAAACAAATTCTGAAAGTTTCTACTTTGTATAGTTTTTGCTTATACAGCATCTCTAATAGAGATTTCCTCTCCAATTATTTGACAGAGTTTTATAAAGAATGATGCTTATTTAAAAGAATATCTAAATTGCAGGTTGTTTTCCTTAGCAAGGTGAAACTTAGCAGGGCGTGAAACTTAGCAGGGCATGAAACTTCTGCACCCTGAGACATAGTTTGCATACAAAATGGGCTTTGAGGGGAAAGCAGACAGCTTCTCCTTCCTTCTGTCCATCTTCCCACTGCATGTTGAAGGTAAAGGGAAAATATAGTTTTGTCCTTTGTTTGTCAGGCAGTTCCATTTTATATTTGTCTCAAATTCAAGAGCTGCAGCTCCTGGTGTGTTGTTGCTGCTGCTTCATGGGATTTCCCCCCTGTTTTTGGCTGAGTGAAAGGCACAGCAAGTACCTTCTGCAAAGGATGTAAGTGGTGACTGATGTGTAATCCCACTTTGCCTGTAGTGAGCACGGTGGTGAGTGAGAGCTGGCTGCAGTCAGGTTTGGACAGAAGATAAACCTGTGCTGAAGAGCTGGCAAAAGGCCTCTGTTACGCTGGTATTTGCAGATTTGGTCAAAACTGAATCTAACAAAACGATTCACTTGAGAAGCTCTGGTGCGTTTTGGCTTGCTCTATTTGTGGTGTTGGAAAAGTGATGCTTTACAGAAACTCATTTGAAGAGGAATTGCCTGTCACTCAGGTATTTGCTCTGCCTGCTTGGACTTGGATGAGATGAGGGTTTGCTGAGAGACTTGGGAGAAGAAAGGAGTTGGCTGCAAGCACCTGAGATTTTGCTCAAATTTCTGATCACTGAGCTCCTGTATGAGAGAGCTCACAGGGTGGGAATGAAGCTGTAATAGTCTCTGAGGACCATAATAAACCTGATTTTTCTCAGCTAAGTTTGGTAGTAATCAAATGGCTGTCTTGGGGCTGGGAAGAATTGCATGGATTGGTACTTCTCTAAGTGGGATTTGGTGAGGCTGGGCTGTGATGTGGCTCGGGGCAGCTGCTTGTGGACAGCTAGAAAGCCTGCTGCCAAGTTATTTGAGGAAAGTACAAGCACTATGCTGTGTTTTTCCAAAATTAAGACTGTGTTCCCTTTCCCCTACTTGGTATTTTCTTGTTTGTTTCTTGTACAAAGATGCTTAAAAATTAGAAATACTGAGCTCTTTCAGGAAATTAGAGCTTTTGTGGGCTGTGCTCTTGTGAGTTCTAAGATTTTCCGGGGGGGATTATGTTTCTTTGTTCTGTTTTTGTTTTGGTTTGGGGTTTTATTGTTTTTGTTTTGCCTGGTATCATGCACTGCTTTGTTTATTTACACCAAAATGTTCCAGGAGTTGGTTTGTTCGGAGATGGTGGTAACTGCTACTACAGAGATAGTGCTAACTGCTTTTGGCACTGTGCTCTGTGAGGTGCAATTTGTGCATAAAAGATGGAGACCTCTGATGCAATGCACTGCTTTCAATATTGCTGAGAACCTCTCAGAAAATCTTTTTTTGTATGCATAAAGACATCCATTCCTTTACCTTCCTCATGAAAAAAATAAAATCTCTGAGTCCTGGTGAAGTCAACAGTGCAGCCACCACAGAGAGATGTTAAGAGAGGTTTTCACAAGTCTACAGATTTTGGCATCTGCCCTAGACATAAGCAGCTGGTACAAACTTATCTATATTTTTTTTTTTAAATAACCAAATTCCTGGATTGTGTGAAAGAGCAGTAAGTACTTACTTAAATGCAATGCCACTGGAGTCTCTTAATCTCATGGTAGATGAGACATATTTATTTGTTTCAAAGTGCATTGAGTCAGGGAGAGACCTTGTACTGAAACTCGTATTTCAGTTTGCTCAGTCACCCTTAACACCCTTAACTCTGACAAATAACAAAACTACATTAGCAAAAGGAAAAATTCCTTTCTTGACATCTCCCAGCTCCCCCTGGAAGAGTATTTGGCCAAACCCAGCACTGTAGACCTGGCCATACCTGTGTGCACAAGGCAGAAAACTGAAAGCATGGCTTAGGAGCTGCCAAAACCACTGTCCCTTGCCTGATGTTCGTGGATGACTGGAAGGAAGGAATGTTTGTGGAAGTAACAAAAACCCACCAAAAAAACACCACCAAAATTTTTTTAAAAAACCGAAGCAACAACATCCCCCTGTCATTTATTAGGCGATCCTTTCCCCAAAATGCTCTCCAATTCCTTTTCTAATTCTTCTGTTTTAGTTTTGAGATAGAGAGCAGTAAAAGAAAATATTGAATTAAACATATTGTGTAACATGTCAACAATGGGTTTTGACTAGAACTCATTTTCTTACCTCTTCATGTCAGAATAATTTGTATCACTAGATTGGGTATTTTGAGGTACTTTCTGACAACTTATCTGCTATTTTAGTTGTTACCTGCAGCAAAGTTTGGATGATAGATGGGAAAACTAATGGCAAAACCAGATCATTACCACACAGGAACAGTTAAGGCTGTTTTTCCCTGTGTGCATTACTCTCTTTTTATTGACAATAAATTCTATTTTAATTTAATGAGCTAATTATCAAATACTGGGAAGCTTCTGATCCTTCATAGTTCAGTTTAAGTTTTAACCGTCCAGAATGGGAATTTCATTTTGATTCCTTCCACCTCCTTTTTTATGATTGGCAAACTCTCTTGCTCTGTTTCTGTCCCTGTTTGACCTTTTCAGATTAAGAGAATGTTGAGTAGCACAGGTCCCAGTATAGGTTTTTGGAGTACCCCACTTCAAATGTATTTGAATCTGAAAATTAAACCCTTGTTTCTGTCATTTGAACTCAGTAATTCTTTATAGGCACTGCTTTATCCTAGAGCAAAGTCAGAGAGTCCACAGAAGAGTAGTGGCTGTCAAAGCCATTCAGAAACCTGTGTCAATATCTTTGGGGGGAAATCCTAGTACACTGAGTGACTTTATTAACACACTGATAAATACTCAAAGCATTCTGATAGCTTTCCTAGGCATCACTGTGCTTGAAAGGCTCATTGACTCTTCCTCATTAAATCATATTTATCCAAGTATCTGTTGATTTTCACATACAATTAACGTTTTACTGGCTTGCATAAGCAACAGTTAAATTCTTTGTTGCTTGCGAGAACACCCTTGATCCATTTGCAGATCTGGGGAGTGTTTGCCCACCTCACTCTGCAAGTGAGGAAGAGTTACATGACAAGCTGTGCACTGCAATAGCCTGGCAAAATTTTATACTACAGTCCCTCCTAACTCCTGGGTGAACACTCCCTAGTCTTGGCAATTTATGCAGTTCATGTTACAGAGCTGGGGAAAAGCTGCCTCTTGAACACTTTGGCATGAGGCAGCTCCTCAGACTGATTTCTTGGGCAGACTGGCTCAGCAGGTGAACCTGCCTGACCTCCCTGTGCTGCACACAAATGGAAAGAATTCGGTAGTGTTTCTGAAATGGGCTTATCTGCTTAAGTGTTTATGTCTTTATGATCTGTTGGTTTCAGAAACTTTCTGGCAGGCTCCTGGCTTCCAGTACTTTTGAAAAAGTATTTTTATTAGTAGTCTTTATACCTATAGCAAGTTGTACTTTAAGCCAACAATGAAAATATTTTTTTTAATGTGCTTTTACCTTTAACTTGACAGAATTAATTCCTTTTCCTGTGTTTTCTATCTAGCCATGTCTTCCACATTTTCTAATTTTTTAAAAAAATATATCTTCTTATATCTGTCCTTCCTCAGAAGTTTAACCACACTGTTGTTCTTATTGCTACTTCTGGAGTTTTTTCCCTCAGATGGCTGTGAACTGCGAGTCTTTATGTAATGCTTTGAATTGCCTCCCTGCTGGATGCAATTGCCTCACTCTTGTAGCTACTGTTTTAAATTTTCTTTTAACTGAGATTAACCATTTTTCTGTAATTTCTTTCAGAAATTTAATATTCTTGTGGTGGAATTCTGATGTGTTTTCTCTCTTGTAATGTTATTAGAACTGACAATGGCGTGGTCATCAAAGAGCAATTTTTCAGTGATCCAGCTTGAGCTATACCCTATGCTTGAGAATTACATTTCTTATGTTTTCTGAGGTTATTTCTAAGCTTATTTAAAGTTCTGTACTATGTCACCATGGGTTTAATCCAGTAAGTACAGAGATAGCCAAAGTTTCTTGATCTTGTCAGTCTTTGTGGCTTCTTTAATCCTCAGCACCATTCTGTGGTCACTTTTATCATCGTGACTGGGCTTGACCTCTACTTTAGGTGGGTGCTGTAGGCAAAGTGTATGAAGTCTATAAAGTGTATAAAGTCTATAGTGCTTCAAACAAGACAGACCTTGTAGCATGGATGGAAGCATCCATTCTCTGTGATTTCTGTAGCTGTTTAAAATACACTGACCTCCAGCACCAGAAAGATTTGTTTTCATCCTTAGAAAACATGTCACTTAACCTTCTAGTATCTCAAAATGTTTCAGAAACATAATGCTCAGTTTGAAATGTGATAAACATTGCATATCAAGTTTGAAGTTTTGAAGTTGACTTTAATGTCTGCAAAGGAAAAAAACCAAAATCTAAAATTGCAAAAGACCTGAGCTTTTGAGAAAGCTCAGATCCCTGCATTGAAGCTCAGCCCACCTCCACAGGGACAGTTGTGCTAGTGTTTGTCAGCTAAATAAAGCAGAAATACTACTTCTGTAGTGGAGAATATGAAAGGTATTTTAGAAAGCCACAATTAGCTGCTCATCTTATGATCTCTGGCAAATGGTTCCTGCTTGAGAGGCTATTGTGAGCAAGGCCAATTTGTTCAGTCACTTTCTAGTGTAGAATAACTAATTTACATTTCTCAACAGAGCTGGAAGCAGCTGATGTTCTTAGGAAGAAGAAATAAACAATTGTTGTCGGGAAATGAATGGAACAGTGTATTTTGCCAGGGATAACTAGACTGAGCTTCAACACTCAGACAGAATTACAGTGATAGCAATGAAAATTGCATAATGAACTAAAGTACTGTGAAGAACAACACATCTAGCTGTTATGGTAGATAGACATTGTGCAGCTCAGTTGTTAAGTAGCTGAATTCTCTGCAGGCTTGGAAAGGCACATGAATAATGTTGTGTTTTACAAACTGTTGGAAGCAGAGATCAGGAGTAGGCTCTGCTGGTACTGCTTTTCATTATTTCATGGTTGGAGCTTGTGTAGAGGTCTGTAAAACATTTTGATAATATGCTGTTGGCATTGTGCACCCAGAGGTCTCTCATACCCAGCAGTTCAATGCAGAAGCCTCTGTGAGGAAAGTAGTTTTTGAGAAAGTGTACAACAGCAGTGAGCAGCAGCTTAAGAAAACAGCAAGTGAAGAAATCCCAATCTACAGGAAACAATAACATAAGAACCTTCATTTAATTCCAAAGACCTACCCAGCCCAGCATCTTCTCTGATAGTGACTGAAAATGGGTTCCTGTCTAGAGGAGGATGTGGGAGCAGAGCTACTGAGCACAATTTCCCTGTGAATGCTCTCACAGGCTCCCATTTCCAGCTTGGAGATTTCTTGAGCCAACAGAGCTCCTATGTATTTGATAACATTCAATAAATCTCCCTCTCATGAACGCATGCAGTTTTCCCTTAGACACTTGTAGCATGATATCCCACAATGGAGTTCCTCAGCTTAACACTTCTTCATGTGAGGAACAGCTTCTTTTTGTTTAATCTATGGAGGGAAACCCTGAGATGTATTTTCCAAAATCATAACCAGCAGTATGGCCAAATCCATGTTTAGAATGACTGAAGTCATTCACATACTCAAGGTGAAGCTGGAATTGGAAACAAGCTAAGGGTTTTCTGTGCACTGCAGAAAGTGTCACAGGGCCTTGGTTACTCCAAGATTTCCACTGTCACACAGGAGAATTGTGAGTCCTCCTCTGAATCAATAGCAGGGTTTGACTTCTATGTTTCTTGATCAAGTACATATATTTTTTTTCACAATTTTTAATTGTTTAAGACAGAAGTGAGCAAAGATTTTCAAATAAGGTCTACTAGTATCTGATTGTCAACAAATTTCTTCAAATCCCTCCCTGCAATTACCCAAGAAAAATGTGTTTCTTCTTAAGAAGGAATTAAGAAAAGAAGTGCTTGAAGAAACAACAGATCTAAGTAGCTGGCAGGAAAAGAGAAATCAATAAAAATAACAAATGATGCTAGGTTATCCTAGTAACTATTTATGTCTTATTTATCTTAGGCTGTGCTTCTTATTTAGCATGCTAACGTATTTTAAAGTAGACTTAAATAAGTAGCTAGTGCCTTTGTTTCCCGTGAAAATATGTAAAATTGACAAGACTGTCAGCATGATTTAACGCTTGTTTTCCTGGCTGCAGGTTTTTATTTTGGTTAGCTCTTGCATAAAGAGCAAGAGAGTGACAAATGGTATTTACTATGCTAAAATTTCGAAACCTTTCACTCTGCTTAGAGCTTTTGAATTGTAATTTGTTACACACAACTCTTTAATAAAAGGTAAAGAGTAGGTTGCTTTGTCATAAACTTATCTATCTCTGCCAGGAAAATATTTTCTGCTGCCATATGTGCCTTATTCCACCTGTGTGGAAGTCAATGGAACCAAGCTGCAGCACTGCACTGCTGAAGGGTGTCATGCCAAAACTTGAGAGGTTTATGACATTTCAGAGAGAACAAGAATCTTGAACCTCCTCATCCTTCAACGCTGAATTTGAATGCAGCTCCAATTTTTTTTTTTCAGTAATGTACTGTGTTTCACATTACATCAGGGTTTATGTCTGGACTTAAAAATTCTCAACCTGACTTGCAAGAGCCCAGACTGCTCAAATGATGCTCTTGGAAGACAAAAGTATTGACCATGCAGGCCAGGCAAAGAGAAGAACAAACTTAGGTTTCTATTAAAGCTAGAGGAAAGTCTCCTTTCCTTGTGGTGAGTAACTGCTGAGGGTTAAGAAAAGTTTGTTTAATGTGCATGACTAGCAGGACAATCTCAGGTAAAGGGCATTCTGGTTTGTGCTAACAGTCTTTGAAGTTCAACAGCTAGAAAGATTTCTTATGCAGATCAAATTAGATTTAAAATATATTGCTTTTATTTGCCAAAATTGAAATGTTTCCTTTTGAGCCAGAGGTCTTGAATGAAAACACTTCTGAAATAAGGACTAAATTAAGATAATTGTTCCCCCTTGGTGGTTGTGGAGGTGTTAAATAGAGATGGTATTCCCTTTTTTATCCAACCCATTTAGTCCAGTTCACAATTCTTCTGAATTGAGTTCAAACCATACATTGCACCTTCTTAACCACTCAGCTCTTTGCTTTTCTAAGTTATATAAAGTAACGTGGCTCTTAGGGCAAGGGCTGAGGGAGCTGTGGAATACTTCAAAATGTTTGGGAAGGCTTCTTTGGATTTCAGATCCCCTCTGTCTGCTGAAGAAGTTAAACATGGTCCCTTATAAGGTGGTGGAATGGTCTAGTTAATCCTTGGAACTTCCAGCCACCACCAATATGGAAAAAACAAGTTTAGCATCCCATCTTCTCCAAACATTTTTCTAGTCAAAACTGTTCTGCAAGCAAGTGATCTGCATATAAAGCAGCATTTTCTATCTGATAAAAGTGATTCTATAGCAACAGTTGTACCTTGTTACTTGTACCTGGAAACTTGTTACTTGTACCTTGCTAATTATACCTGGGAAAAAAGTCTACTTCTGAGGATTTAGTTTATCAGGAATTGAGATACTGTTTGACTGTTTCCAGATGCCTATATCTATGCAATAAAGGTAGAAAGTTTATTTCCCAGATCAGTAGCCTGCATCTAAAAAAAAAAAACATTTAGCACCAAAGAAAGAAGTATGCATGTAGAGAACTTTGTGTTTCACTCATAAAATAAGAGAAATTTTTATTCCCTGGGAATAGAAAAAAAAGCATATTACAACTTGTAATGAGTCATTTAATCTCCTTCTTTACAAGCTGTTCTTCTCTAAGATCAAGTAGTATTGACTGTAAACACATCTCTTCCGTTGGTAAACAATTTGGTTGAATTACTTCTAAATTCATGTTTAGTATTAGAAATGTTCCTCCCATCCACAAGTCACTCATCCCTGACCAGAGAAGGTCAAATGTCTGAAACAATCATCTACGTGGAATTTAAAGCTACAGGTTAATTTTAAACTTATTTGAGGTGTTTTACAGTTGGTAAAATAATGGGTGAAAACGACTATTGCCAACGAGTTAGTGAGTAAGCTGTAGCTCTGTGGTCTGTGTACAGCAGGTGGTCAGTGATTAGAGCTGCTGTCATCAGGCAGACTCTGCACTGTCTGGGTGTTCAGCAGCTTCAGACTATGCTTGAATAGCTGGAAAAGATCCACACCAGGCAAACAATAGCCACGGGGAATTTGCCAATTCAGTGGGCAAGAAGTCTGAGCTGTCACTTCCTTAAAGTCAGTTCTCCAGGACTGATGTGTTCTGGTTTGTTAGATGTAAAGAGCACATGGGACTACACCAGATTTAGGGAAGGAAAAATGAGTGGTCTTGCAGGAAACAATGGTGTCAGCCTCTTTCATTTCACATGGTAGGAACTCTTCCTTCAAAGCTTCTCCTGCCATATGTAGGAATATCTCAGTGTCTTCCAGGGGAATGTTAAACAATATAATTACAATCTGGCACATGACAGTGTGCCTGTCATCCTCTCCCTAAAGGGAAACGTCTGTGATGTGAAGTGTCATGGTTGTGTTTGTGCTTGTTAAACACACATTGCTATGCAACTGTGTTAAAAAAGGAGTAATGAGAAAAGTGGTCAGAATAGGAGGGAAAGAGCCTTGTGATGATCCTGCATTCCTGGGGGCATTTTCTAGACGGTCTCTGACTGTTTCTGACAGATGTCTGACTCCAGAGAAGACAAACTCTAGCCTTTACTGTAGAGAGCTCCACCATGTCCAAGGAATGAATACGTTGACCACAGTCATCATTACACAAGGAAAACAGCCTTTCACATTTTGGGTATACACTGTGGACAGTCTGAAGGCAAGCTTGGAGCTTTAAGACCTTCAGTGCCCAATTCTGGGTTAAACACCCCGTGTTTACATATTGTGTATGTGCCTGCACGTGCAGAAATGGCAGCATACTGTTGAGATACCATGGGTTTTTGAACTGTCATTGCTCACTAATTGCCAATGTACCTCAGTGGATCACAATTTGTGCATAACAAACTGCATTCTGCTGTCATGAAAAAATTATTTACGTGTTTAGAAATGGAATGGAATCCGTGATGGAATTAATGTTGAAGTTGGAAGGACCAAATTCACTTAAAAAACAACAGCAGCCATTGAGGGAGGGGAAAAAAGTAGTAAAGTTTTGTATTATGTGCAGTATTTGTATGATCAGGTAGTATGTTATAGATTCTTTTATTCAGCACCAAAAGCACTTGTGTGATACAACATGTAATTGAAACCAGGTTCCTAAAAATTCTTCAGTCAAGCTGAGGTTGCCATGGTATGAAGTAGTAACTTCAGAGCTGAGAGCTGCTTGTGCTCAGTGCTGCTGCAGAATTAATTTCTTAAATACAATATACCCTGTTGGGATACTTTTCCCAAACATTTAAAAGTAGGTTTCTATGCCAAATTTTGTTCCTTATATAAACTGGGGGTTCCTTATATAAACTGGGTTTTTTTTTTGTTATGAGAAAGGGTATTGATGTGAGGCAGCAATTATAAGAGATAGCTGTAATCACATAGTCAAAGTAAGAAATATCAATTAGCAAGTTCCTTTATGCTGCAGGGCATTTACAGCGTGCAGATGGTGCAGGAGCCATGCTTTCATGTCCCCAGGTTGAACTCTGAGACACTTTCCTATATGATGCAATAAGACAACTTTTCCTTATGCTATACTAGTAATGCAGCATTCTCCTTCTTTCAACATACTGTACTTCTCACCATTCATGATTTTATCAAGTTGCTCAATCTCTTTTCTCTGTAAATAAAAATGAGGATTTTTAAAAATGAGAGTACCATGTGAGAATTTGTATGTGGTCCTTTGATGTGAACAAAAGCTGCTTTCCCATGCCTAGTCATCTGTCTCCTATGTAAATAGTTCTGATTGCCAAAATGTTACTGTTGAATTTTATAAGCCATTTGTGAGCAGAGGGAGAATGCATGCTTATTGCAGAATGTTTTCCCATCGAATTCATTTGACATGACTTTTAAAAGCAATATTAAGGAGAATGCGTTAAAGCAGTTAACATAGAAATAGTAACAATGCAATTAAAATATACAGTTTTTGATATTAGTTGACAGTATGTTGCATATTAAACTGAGAGGGGAAAATCTTGCTGTAGCTAAGAGGTTTTTTTTTTTTTTGGCTGAATGTATGGCCATTAATTTAGTTGGATCCTGGTGCAGCTTTTGGAGAACATTGGGTTAGATGAACAGAATGATTTGGTATGTTTCAAGCTCTGTCCAGGATTCTTTATTTGAGTAAGATTTCCTTGGATGATGGCTGGGCTCCTGCAGACTTTCCAAATGGAACATCTCTCTGCCAGTCACCACAGCTTTACTGTTATGCTCTCTATTTGCAGGCAGGCCCATGTTACTCTAATGAGGAGCCTATATTCCTGAGAAAGAAAATGGGGCTTAAATACAGATATATAAAATATAATTTCATATATGAAAATCCAGGAGTTAAAATCTCCATCTGATGATGAACTGTTGCTATACTTTGATGGGTTCAGAATTCTTTCTGTATCAAACAGGGGTCTGCACAAAATTCCTCTGCTTTCTTTGCTTCTTGAATTCATATTTGGAGTGACAGCTCCACACGTCTCTTTCAATAGTTTTCCACACGAAACCCCTTAAATTTTCAGAATATTTTGAAATATTGATCCAGGCTTCAGTATGTAGGGCACTTTGTGGGTAGCCAGGGTTGGTTGCTTTGTTTGTTTGCCTTAAAATCACACAGTTATCTAACTCTCCATCCTGAGGGGAGTTTACTTCTCTTTCATGATGATTTATGTTCAGAGCTGAAACAGATTAACAGCTTCTATAAAGCCCTGAGTGTGATAAAGCCAAACCTCTAGTACTCTGATTCCATCTACAGAAAGAAAATCATGAACTTTCAAACTGGCAGCAGTGTGTACAGAGATCCACTTTGCTTGGCTGTGAATGCCTTTGGATACTGTGTAGGCATGTGACCCTGTAGGACTACTCTGTCCTCTTCTACAGATCACAGGACAGCAAGACATCTGCTCACAGCTTTGATATTCTCTGCTTCTTTCTCACAAGTGGATACTGCAAACTGTTGATCAAATTAGTCCAAATGAGCACCCTCATCTCAGCACCAACAAAGCCAATCTGATTGCTCAGGTATCAGCTTTTTCATGAATGGGTGACAAAATGCCACTGAGACATCCCAGACTTTTTTCCTATCCAAAAGGCCCTCTCTGCAGGCACTGTGAGCAATATAGTGTTTGTTGTACTGTTTTTATACATTTCTTTGAAATCTGAGTGTTTGAAAATGCTACTTTTCTTTGTGCCTGGTTTTGCTTCTTGTTAACAAACCAGACTGTTTCTGGGTCACCTTTCTTCTCTGTTATTCCTTTCCACAATGAATTATGTCAAAAGAACTTATGTATTCTGCATAGATAAGGTCTAACTGCAGTAACAGGAAATTTAAGCTTTGTTCTGCTTTCTATCCAGTTTTATATCTAAATTGACTAAGGCATACAGAAATCAGATTAAGTGACTTCCTTCAAGTCACGCAGTGAGCAGCTCATTTTGGATAGAATCCCAAGAGGATACTTGTGGTTCCCAGCCTTCCTCTGTAACCTCCAGACCACATTGTCTCCCCAATGCACAGTGCAATGAATTCAGTCTGAACATTAAATTACAGCTTTGGCCATGAAGTAAGAGTTCCTGGGGCTCCCATATTTGCTGTAACTTGAAATTTCCAGAAGAGTTCCTCATTGTGGTTTCTACAGCTTTCCCTGTTGACCATGCCCATGGCAGTGGGGCCCAGTGTGTCTACACAGGGTTTTCAAGGGCCACTGCAACTCTGCTGCCAGTTCTCATGTCAGCTACACAGCAAAGTAAAATTTGCGGTTCTTTGACACTAAAAGAGGATGGCAAATCATCACAGTGATTTATTCCAATTTTCCTGGATTTTTCGGTCAGCAAAGTCACTCAACATAGGCAAGTTGATGGTGGATTCCCATCCTCAGAACAAATGTTTACTACTGGGGAACTCTGTGATCTTGCTGGGAGAAGGAGATAATGAGAGGGTAACTTAAGATCAGATAAATGTCTGTCTTGAGGGAGGGTTTGCAAATAAATGCAAAATGCCTTTTATTATTTCAGTAGCCACGCAATCCTTCCCATTAGTTATAACAAACATTACGTGGGAAGATGCCTCTCTAGATTACCTGAAGTCAATATCCCTTTATATCCCTACAGGCCTCTGAGAAAGGCTTTCTTTGATGCATCACACTCTTGTGATCTGATAAGGCTGAGAAAACCAGCCACTTGAATGTTCTCTTTACTGCCAAGTTTTAAAAACTCACTTTCAGAACCAGAAAAGAAAGACTGCCATTCAGATTTTCAACTGGTCTTTGAGTTTTTGTAACTCAAAACCTGCTGAAAATGGTCTCCCAGCTTGTATGTGATAAGAATTACATTTAAAACATACGTGAAAAATTGAGCTGCCCCCTTACAAAGCAGAATGATGTACCAATGATGTTTTGCCTATGTGAAGGTTTTAAAGGCTATTAGTCACTTCTGAAACAGAATAGTATAAAGCTAATGATCCAAATAGCAAAACCCATCAGGACAGGTTCTGCTATCCACCGTACTGGAGAAAGCCTCTTGCTGTTTCTGATTCCTTACAGAAATCTGTGGAGTAGAATAGTGTTGGAACCCTGGTTTCTAACTTTTTTGTGCCTGAATAAAACACAATTGTCTTTCCCTCTTTTGTTGTGCCTAAAAAATGTTGATCTGCCCTGGAATAGTCATCTGAGCTGTAGTTCAGATCTTTTATGCCAAACTGGGAGAAAATTAGCTTAATGTTAAATGGCAGTAACTTATTCCACTAGATAAAGAATTTCCCTGATATAGCACCATGTTGTACACATAGTCTAATATATATCTAGTTCCTTCTTCTTGCTCCGTTTTCCATTTGTATCACCAAATAGAAATTGTAAAGATACATCACAGTTTTTTAAAAACAAAGAAACCACGTCCCTTAAAACTGCAGATAACAGTATACCCAAAATGCTCCTAATGAATAACCTGGGAGTCAGAGCTAATTCTTTATGTGAAGTCAAGTTCCCACACTGAATGTTAAGTGTCCTTTCAGCGCCTCTGATGTCACACCACAAACATCTCTTCTTTTTGTGCACTCTATATAATTAACACATTCCTTTAGTCACTGTCATCTTCCTTCTTTTCCCCCTGCTGCCTCATCTATTAGCTCAGGGTTGGCAATGAGGCAGAAGGGCTTTGCCAGCTCATGTGGCTCCTGTGGTCTTGTGTTGGCCAACCTCTCACCTGCTTCCCTTGTGCACAGGGCACTCAGGATTTTAGGAGTCTCAAATATTATTAAACCCCTAAAATCAGGCAAAGTTTAGAGAATCCTGTCTAGTGTGAATGAGCTCATTCCTAGCTTAACAAACACAAACCTTTCTTAAACCATATTAAACCATGCTTTACAGTGCTATGACTGTACAGAGTGCCATAAATCATAATTTAAGAAAATCAGAAAGCTTCTATGTAATGTTGAAGTTCATTGAAATGACTCTGTTTATCAAAATCAACATGCTTTACCAGGAGCAAGGCATTTTGGTATAAACATAATAGTTTCTTGAAGCTCTTTTTTTGTTCCACTCAAGATTATTAGTGTAGATAGGAAGGAGACAGAAACCATACCATTTAGTCACAACAAGGACAGTGTGAGCTTGTTTGTTCACTAGCTGCCAGAATGGGAGGGAGTTGCCTCTGCTTTTTTCCTTGTTCCTTGTTTACCTTAAATAGTTTAACTATTTAACTTCTTTGAATGTTAGCAGGCAGGAAGGACAGATACATTTATACTAATGAAAAAGTTCTTGTTTTCAAGGCTGAGCAGCCTAAAGCATGGCAGAGAAATGGATTCTGTCAAGCTGGGAGCAGTTTTGGAGGTAGAAGAAAAACATTGTGGTAACCCTGCCAATAGTTTATGTACATACTAAGAGGCATGATCTTCAGAGAACACATGCATCTGACCACAGTTTTAGCTCAGTCCCATCTGTAGCTTGAGATGCCAAGTAGAGCATGACTATAACTGGAGCCATTATCTCCTGGAGGATGCAGGTTCCACACACTGTCCTGCTGTGGCCAGGAATGCAGGAGGTTTGTGTCACCGCAGAGATTGCACTGTTATACGTGTGAGGAAAGGCTGTGGCAACAGCACATCCCTCCCAGGGAAGGGGGCTGACTGTGACCTAGAAAAAATGGTGAGAAGGAGAAGTTGTTTATAACAAGTCTTTATTGAATTAGGCATCTGCACACTGGTGAAGTTTTACAAGAGAACTAAGTTCAAAAGAATCCAGCAGAGGTGGATCCCTTGCCCAGCAGCAATGGTACAAACAATTCTTAGATAAACAGAAACCCTCCAGCTCTTATGCCAAGGCAAAGGCTTGATCTGTGTATTTGAGGGTTCACATGAAATCAAGAGACAGAGCTCTGCCTGGGAGATCAATATAAGTTATTGTTATTCAGCAACTGGATAAAATACTGTAGCAGAGCACAACTGTAACAAAACTAGTCTGAGAAAGAGTGGAAAAATATGTGCACAGCTTATCAAATACTTCTACTTAATTGATAAGTTTCTCACTAAATTTTGAAACTTGGAAAAAGATCAGGCTACTCTAGTAAGCCCAAATCAAGACTTCAGTTTGAAATTTAATTGTGCTCCAGGCCCCTTTCACAGAAGAATTAATTGTTCCATAAGTTCAGAAACACTGGTGCATCAAGTCTCCAATCACTGTGCAGTGACATGGTACAGTACAGAGGTGTTTTTTTTAAATTGGATTTTTGCTGGGGATTGAGTAATGTCAGGAATTGAGGATTTAATTTATTCAGTACCTGTATTGCTTTCCCTGACCCGTGCCCAGCTCATTAAGAGTTTTCCTTCCTTGTATGTTTTAACTGGAATAGAATTGGGAAAAATAGAATCAAGCTTATGTGAACAAGAACATTATTATCTGCTTCTTTCCATTCAAAGGCAAAATGAAAGTTACCTTAGAGTGGCTCACAATTTCTCCAGCTATGCTATCCTTTCCTTTTGGCTGGGGACATCACTGGCTTCTTATGGTATTTCTCTAGGAAGTTGTAGACATTAATTCTATCATCCTTGAGTTTAGTAAACAATAATGGGTTATTTGATTGCAGCCCATGCTATGCCTTTAATTCAAAGAGACTTTGTGTCTTAACCTACTTTGTACGTCTACAACTCCATCACTGCAGCTCATTTCATCACTTTCTCAAATCTCACATGTGTCTTGTCAGTGCCCTCTGATGATAATGTGAGATGAGGCCCATGAAATAAGAAATTGTTATTCCAAACTTTTCTGAGTTAAAACTTCTTGCAGGTTTAGCAACTGCTGAGCATCTTATGTGTCACTCCTGTCCTGCACAGATAAATGAGTGTCCCTATATGCATAGATTTGAGACATAAAATGCAGATATATGCTAATGCAAGAGAAACAAATAGCTTTCTTGCTTTTTCTTTCTGTTGTTTGAAATTCCTTTTTGGCACACTTTATACATACTTCTTCTGGCCACACAGCAACGCAGCTGAAAAATTTGTCACAAAGTTCAGCAAAGGGAAAGTGAGAGCCAGGGCTGAGTCACTGCGTGTATGAGAGCTGGGAGGAGGAAGTGTTGGACTGTACTGACAGAGATTCAGAAAATGCTGAGGAATAATCTATCCCAGAGAATGCTGGCAAACTATCAAGAAACAAAACAAGAAACAAAATAAACCATGGCTCCACAAAGGGATGGAAACCACCCCCCACAAAGTCAGCCAAAAAAACTTTCCATCACAATGTGAACATCAGTCCAGCTCTCCCTAGTTTTCCCAAGATGAAGCAACTGCAGCATTGATGCTTTTAGCAGTTAATTTAAAATACTGATCTAACAGATGCCCAGTGCTGGGCTGCTCACATGAGCTGGTACACAGGTACTGCTCAGCAGGTGCTTGGAATGCCCGTGGTGAAATGTCATGTGTGTCAGGGAGCTGGGGGTGACAGTGTGGCAGGCAGACAGCAGCCTCTCAGACAAGGCTCGTCCCACAGCACCTGAACTAGGGAGCAGCAGGTCCAGTGAGAATACCCAGGTCCAGAGAAGAGTCCAGTGATCACCAGACAAGTCTGGGGATTAGACAGGTCCAAGGTCAAGTGAAGAAGTCAAGGCAAAGTGAAAGTTCAGCCAAGTGCAAAGCTAAGTACAGTGAGCCTATCATATACTTCAGAGAAAAATCAAATACATCTCCCAATCCAATGGGCAGCAGGTGTCCAAGTGGAAAGCCCAGATGGGACAGCAGAAACCCTGCTTCTCACACCTTCCAGTTTTTATGGAAATTGGATTCAAGGTTATACAGCTGTGTGCTATTAGAGCAGCCTTTGGATGTAGGCAAATGAACCTTTAAAGAAGGGAAGAGGTTGTAGAAAAAGATTATGGAGGGAGGTGCCTATGAAGATATCTCAAGATATCAATGTACCTTGTACTCAGCAGAGACACTTGGAGCCTTGAGAAACCTGGAGTTATGTCCCATAACATCCTGCATGAATTTGCAAGATAGTGTGGCCTTTTGCCTTCTGCTGTGCTTGTAAGTACTGGTGCTGGGTGCACATCTATGCTCAGGTAGTTGTAGTCACACACAAGCTCCCTGTCTCAAAGGGTAGGACCATCTCAGTGTCTCCAAAGGAAGACACAAGGAGCCTTCTAACACAGCTTTATTTACTGAGAAATTTCCTTTCTTGTCCTTTACGTTTTTGCACAAAATTTCACTGTTTAGAAAACAAACTGTTTTCTTAAACACAACACTATGTATTTTCAAATTGTATACTTGAGGAATGGTTCATAAACTTATTGATAACTAATTCATTTTTGTGTTCTTTTTAAGTTTGTGTGTGCCTTAAAGCACCTGCTAGACCATTCTTTTCTGTGTCACTCTCTAACTGGTTAAGCCAAACTCCCCTGTCCCACATCCTGGACAACCTAGCGGAACAAGCAGAGGAGATATCAGCACTTGTGACTTTATGGGAATAGGAGGATCTTAATTTCATTCTTTAATTTTATCATAGTCACGTCCTCCTGATCACTGACTGTGAGTCATGTGGAATACTTTGGCCTTCATTTCAGTGGATTTGTTTCTTGTTCCTAGTTTACTTAAGATTACTGAGGGGCATGGATTGGATTTCTCTTTTCTCAGGATAGATTTTTGATTTAAGCAAATCAAGAGCAACATCTTTGCTAAGTACCTCAATTTGCATATTTTCATTTCAGGGTGCCTTTAACAAAGTCGAGTTTTGAAAAAATTCCTCCTTCTAGAGTTTAGTGCCACTCTACTAGATTGAACATTCCTTTGATATGTTGCCCCTGTCCTCAGCAATTTGTTCCTCAAGAATATTGTATAGATTCTGTGGTGGTAAGTGTCACTAGCAGCCCACTAGAGCTGCTTCTTGAGCTGTGCCAGACCACACTCGAGTGTTTTCAGGACAAGGGTCAGAACATCCTCTCCCCTGTGTGCTCCAGAACGAGTTGTTCCAAGAAGCAATTCCCCAAAGGTCAAACTTTCTGATATAAGACCAGTTTAGAAGAGAGCAGTGGAAATCCTACATAATGATTTTTTTAGACTCTTGTCCCTTTCATCTCCCAGAATTTTGTGCTCAGCAGTGTTCTTAGTAGAGATCAGTAGCAAGTAACCCTCATGAAAGGTCCTATAGTTTTCTGAAGGCAGAAGTCTGTTTTCACTGCACAGTTCTGGCTGCACAGAATTACGTTAAGATTTCCTGAATCTTTGAACTGTTCCTTTTCTCTCTAATCCCCATTATCCTTTGGCTCCCACTGAGGAGTTTCACAGAGAATAACTACAGCTGAGCAAATATAAGGGTTCCCTCATTCTCTAGACGGTAGGGTGAAGATTGTAGAGGAGGAGGCTTTCCTGGAGAAATCCCTTGTGGCCATAGAGGGAGAGTGTGATTTGATTTGAAGATTCATGCCATTGCAGTGGTAGATTTTTTTGTTACAGTCAGACTGTGAATCTTCATATAATGGCCACCCTTTGGGTCTGAACTTTCAGTGTCTTAAAAGCTCCAAAGTACTCTGCTCTAGCCCTTCTGAGGTAGCCTTAAGAGAATGTCATTGAGAGAATGTCTGGGAGGAAAAACAAGGATCCAGAATATTGGAAAAGGACAAACACAAAAGCCTGCCATAAGAAAGAGGTGGAAAGGAAAAGGAGGAACCATTGATTAAGCCCATGTATTTTGAATGCCACATTAGAAGTTGTAGATCCTGGAGTAAGTTTGATACTGCGTGTAGTAACTCTCAGATATATAATGAGCTTGCTGGTGTTTTCTAGCCAACATCTCAGCTGTATGCTCAGTTGTGCATTTTTGGGGTACTTCCCAAATAAAGGCTAGTGCATTATTAACTATATACAGCTCCACTACAGTAGTTGTCATTGTACATCTTTTAGTGCATACAAATAAAACACGATCTAATCACAAAACAAAGGTAGAAACAGCAATTTTTGTAGTAAATGTCTGTTATTCAAGTCAATAGTGTGCCATCCTTCATTGGTATTTGAATTTAAGTTTCATTTTGAAAGTTTAAACTTATCCTGTGCCCCCCAGGGCTAGTGGGCAGCTGTTTTGAACTTTGGGGCAGCAGAGTCACATGCTCCCTGCAAGATGATTTACGTAGCAAGCAGTCAACTCCACTTCCCAAAAGCTACACTGAACATCTGTCTTACAGAGATATCTAAAGTCATCACTGATTTAAGAACTCCAATGCCCATAACAGCAATCCTGCTCCTGAAGGAGTTTGCATTCTCTGGTTTGTTTATGTTGAGCATCAGCCACTTGGCACTCCTGTAGTCAACAGAACTGGATTTCTTGGTGTGCTGGGAAATGTCCATTCCTTCCCTGTGGAGCAGGGAGCGGTGCCCTGAGCAGTGCTCATGCATGGGAACACCTGATGAGGTACAAGGAAAGCTGTCTGTGGCAATCTGCTGACCAGGTGTGCTCTCCCCTGGGGTCTGGCTGGCAGATCTCACCTCCAGCTCTGGGCACTGCTTCTGCCTTCATTGGCAAGGTGAGGTCATCCTCCAGTGCAAGCCCTTTGCCATGGGCCTGTATCTACAGTAATAGAGTCAGAATTTGGGAGCTGTCTTGTCATGAACTGCCCTGCAAGATTTATCCCACAAGTTACCCAGGCTGTGAGCTCCAAGCAGGAACTTGGAGTGGAGTCTTGCTCTTGCTTCTGTGGGTGAGAGTGAGTGCGCTGATATTCCCAGGAGCAGTGAGATGGATAAATGTCCTTCTGTGCATGTAGGGGAACTGTGGGTGGCAAGTTCATGGCCCATTTCAGGGTGTCTTAGCACCTACAGATCCCAGATATATTTTGGGAATACTTTTTGGGAACGTTTGGGGTAGGGTGGCCTATGCTTGTAATTCAATGTATTTTAATGACTCTTTAATATTTAATAAAATTTCCTCACTTGACAAAAATACCAAGTATTCTTCAGCTTGGTGAGAAGATGCCTCTCTGGCCCTTTTAAGCATTTAATGGTAAAGGGAATGGCTCTGAATGTCTTAATAGGAGCATTGTTGAAGATATTATAATTCCATGTAAGGCTTTACAGAGCTGGAAGTGGTTTTCAGGACAAAAGAAAGTTCAGAGAATTTTTTTTTTTTTTTGTCAAAAGAAGTGGTAATTATATATTTTGTGCTTCACATGAGCTTTGTGGGTTTTAAAGTGTTCTCATAAAACAAATCTCTGTCATCCTTGCTGGCAAATGGGGGAAGAGCAGGCAGGAGCAGTGGAATATCCTGGCCCTGGAGATGATAGGCATCTACCTTTTCATGACCCTGAATCCTTCTCTGCCAGCCCAGCAATCCTCCAGGTGAACTGTGTTAGAATGAGAAATAGTGGAAATGTAGGACACTGGCAACAGGAGCTAATGAGCCCTCCATGATCTTATCTCCATGTCAGACCTCTTATTTTTAGTTTTGGGATGCTTTGGTTTCCCATCTGTGCAGCACAGTGCCTCAGGCAAGCTGGCAGAAGCCTGGGCATATTTCCACTGGAAGAGAGATTTCCACTGTAGTTGGCCTTTTCTACTGCTAAATGCTTTGGTTTTGATGAATCAGCATTTTCCTATGGAAAAACATTCCTTTGGAGAACTTCCAGTCAGAGCAAAACCGAGATCCAACACATTGCAAAATCCCTCCAGAACGGGATTTATTCTCTGTAGCTGTACTTATAAGAAATTTTACTCTTCCTTGGTTTCTCTGTATTACAATAAAATAATAAGACAGATGCAAATATCACAGGTAAAGGTATTTATAGTGAGGATAACTATTTTTGCCACTGGAAGGATTATGAAGTGTATAGACTTTTAAATATAGGACCTGGAAAGGAGGTAAAAATCTTTGATTCCTGTGTGGTGAAATAATGAATTTTGAGACCCTATTTTGCAGTGCAGGAATATTAGAGATCATGGAAAATAAAAATAGTTTAAACACTTCAGTATTTACTTTGCATTCTCCTTGTAAAACAGACTTAAATCTAGGAACATAGTATTGAAAATCATAAATTTGATCAGACACTTGTGAATACGTGTTTATATCCAGCTCTGGTTGATTTTGACTTCATTTTTCTTCTGGCCAAAACATGGACTAAAACATAGCTCATGCTGTTGGAAAAGAACTGTGGCCATAAATTGGTGTGGGTGTGAGCAGCAATAAATACAGCCCTTCTCTCTTGTCCTCTACAACACAGTAGAGGTGAAACCAAGCCATTAGTTCAGACTTATAATTGTGGGAAGGCAACTGTACCTTTGTCATGCAAATTCACATACTTCCTTTCACAAATTAGTCATTCCCTTAAAATGAGCTTAATTAAATTGTTTGATTGTATGTGTAATGAATGTAGTCCCTTCCTTTTTATTGGATTAACAGTTTAATGCTTCTGAACCCACCTGTCCCTACAGGATTTGCACAGGATCTTTTGCAGTCTGTGCCAGCTCCCTACCTAGAGTTCAGCTAAGCCAGAGATAATCCTTTTGCCTTAAGGTGAGGTAGCAAGTTAAGGGTGATTCAGTGACCTTTGGCATCTCTTTTTAAGCAGCTGAAGTTGAAAGATGAGCTCCACGCACAACCTCATCTCTGAAGATTCTCTCTCTGAATAAAACTATAAATGAAAAAAATAAAGGAGGGGAAAACTTATATTTTAAGTTGCAGTTCAAAGACCAATTTTTGCTTCTGCCCTTCTTATTGTAGGCAAAGAAGGCAAAGCAACTTCATATTTGTGTCATCCTGTGAAAAGACATCCTCCTGTAAAAAAAATCTTCAAGCTGCCCCTGCAATGGAGATGTCCCTGCAGGAGGCATGGTTTGTGACTGAGGAATATGGAATTGCAGGTAGGCTGGAACTGGGGTGAGCTCATCTATGACTACACAGGCTCTGCCACTCACAAATCCTGTGTTTCAATGGTAGTGCAGTTAAGGGTTGGCTGAGTCTGCTGAGTGAGCTTCTAGAGGTGCAGGATTTCATCCCCCTTCTAACCAGCAGTCCCTTGAGATGAGACTTCTGTAGCAGGTAAGACCTTATCTCTTCACACATTTAAAATAGCTTGTTGCTTCATGGTGTTTATCCCTCCTGCCCCCTTGTTTATGCTGTGTGGAGGAAGAGGAACACTCTAGGTAATTGTGGATGAGATCAGAGATGCAGCTGAAAAATGAGTAATAGCAGCAGAAAGACAAAATCCCTGTATTTGACATCTGCTAAAAAGAGAGAGAAAAACAAAGAAAAGAGGAAAAATTTGTCTATTATACCTTTTATGGTTCTGAGCTGCAGAAGGCAATCACAAATACAGCAGAGCTATTTTGAAGTTTTAAGTAGATTTGAGCTATTTTGAAGTTTTAAGTAGATTTTTGCTGACTGTATGTATATCTAGAAAGAATAAACATCATGAATTGTGGAATTTAGTTAGCCTACTTTAACTAGAAATAAATCTGAGGCACTAATTTCCAATCAGTGCGATCCAAAGTCCAAGCATGTTTAGATTCAGAATGAATTATTTCTATTTTCTCTAATTGGAGACTCTTCTACTTAGAAGACTTTATGCTGAGGGAGCTAAACGTGACTTTTTCCCTATGTAGAAGTCACACAGAAATATAATTTAAAGAACTTACTTTCAGCACTAAAACAAGTACACCATTTCCTAAGAGACTTGACATTTGTAGCATGGAGTTCATCAAAGCAGCTGACTCAGCTTTAGCTGAACTCAAAAGATCCCTGAGTTGAATGTGTGACTGTTGGGTGTCTTCTTTAGATCTTGGTTAGGAAGACAACTTGCTATGAGTTATGGTGACAATCACTCCTAAAGGTAAACACCCTCCTCAAGGAGAAGGGTTTAGCTCTGCTGAGCCATGACAGTGACAGGAGAGCACAGGGCCTGTTTGTCTTTGGCTAGAGCAGTACATATTTAGTGTGAAAGTGCACCTGCCTCAAGAGGCTGCTCAAAAATTCTGTACTCTGCATTCTTTAAACACAGATTAAGTTCTTTTGCCTTTTAGGGAGCAGAAGGAACTCAGTATTAGTGGGAAAATTTCCAGTGGTAAGACTGAGTTTACTTTGCTCCTACTTAGACTGAAAAGGAGCCCTTCTTCTGGTTGAAAGCAAAATTTGAGCTGTTCTATGGGGTGCAAAGTTCTCTCCAAATCTCTGATGTGGGTGAGACCAGCTTGTTACTGAGGACTAAGGCTTTCCTGTGAAGCCTTTGAAGGTTTGTGAAGCACTGATTCAGCATATGCACAGTGGGCTGGGTAATTTGCAGGGCATGCTTTGTTAGCCTATAGTGGCTTGAAGCATAAGTTTGAGCTAGAAGTTCACTGCTGATTTTTCCCAAAGAGCTAAAAACATTTCAGACTTCTTAAGCAATCAACATATTATACAGGCAAAATTATATATGTAAATCCTTTTGTAACAAGTTGATGTTGTCATAATTTTGTATGAATATAGATGTTCTTAAAATTAATCCAAGTTGTCTAAATTGTAATCCACACCAGGTTCTTTTTATTTATTCTGGGCTGCAAATACTGCAGGTATTCCTAGCTCAGGGTGTTACCTGGAGTCTGAAACCTTCCACATTCACTGTTCCTAAGCAATCATTCAAATTGCTTTTCTGCAGTAACTTTCATCAAACTTACATTTTGGGTTTTTTCCAGTTTAATGGAACCTTTGGCTCAGGGTTTTAATGTAGATGGCTTTATATAAATCTTTAATGAATGTGTTGAACCTAGGTCACTTGAACTGCTTTCAGATGATTTAATGCTGACTTTTGCTGTTATCAAGATCCTAACTTGTGACTAGGCACCGGTATTTTCCTTTCTTGCAGAAAAATTATACTACTCAGGAAGGGAACTCAGGGAGGGAAATTTAGCTTATGATTGGATAATAAGTATCTAAGGAGGGACAAATATTTTTCTCTCTTTCATATATACATATGGTTGTTAAATACTTTGGAAAGTATCTTGTTTTCTGAAACTAATGGAAGTTTGTTAATAGTAGAAATGGTTTAAAGCAATTCAGCTATTCTAGCAATGCATGCAGAAGTTTTGGAAAATTTTCTACAATTTATTCTTTCTGTGAAAAAAAAAATGCTTTGTTAGCAAGCCAGCTCCTACTTCCAGCACTGTTTTAGGCCAAACTATCTTGAATTGATCCCAGAACCAGCTGTCTTTTTTGGTTCAGATCAGAATGGACATAGGCGAAGCTTTGAATAGTGGCTTGAGCTTTTCAGTGGTTTGCTACTGCTTCAATTTTGTATTTAAATCACTAATGGTCAGCAGAGGATTATTATTCCAAGAGTGTTTAAAGTCCCAGTGTACCATTTGTGAAATGAACTGGTATAGAGACCAGCAGAAAACTAATTGTAGCCTTAATCCCCTGTTCTGTCCCTGGGACAATGAAAAAAACTGAGGAGAAGGTGAACATCCTCATTCTACATTTTGGCTGGGTTTATTAATAGATTTGCATTTATTAAATTAGATTTTACTACGCTTTCATTGTGTCATAGGTCAATATTCTATGTGGGTACTCAAAGGGTGGTTCTGGAAGTGGAAAGCAAATTCTTTTTACAGCCATGATTTATCCTCATCTTGAATACTGTATCATATTAACAAAACATTTATAGTGTGAGAGATGTATGAGTCAAAGTACTACATTAATAGTTTAAACTAAAGACGGGCCAGAAATTTTCTGTGGTGTCCTCTGATGTGTATATGTAATGGACTGAACAACCAAAAGGAAATTTGAATGTGGTAAATCAAATTGTTGCTCAACCCACCATCAGGAATCAGGAGAAAGTTTACACAGCTGCCTCTCAGCAACTGCTAATAATAAAGTATGTTTCTACCATCTTGTAGACACGAGTAATATTTTCACCTGGGTGAACAGCAACACTTGGCTGGCAACAAGCAGAGGAAAATGTCACTTTTTTTTCTTTTTTTTTAACTTTCTTCTCTTTTAATTGGGTATTATTAACAATATTTACTTACTTGGGGTGTGTTGTGTTGGAGATCTTCCCCAGGTGGTTGCCCTGCAGCTCCTGAGCATCCTTCTCCAGTGGCAGTGGGAATCCTGGGGGGTGGCTGCTGTGTGCAGTGGCTCTGGCACTGACACAGAGCTGGGACTCACTGGCCAAGCACTAACACCCAGGGACTCAGAGGTTGCTGGGTGCCCCGTCTAGATCTCATGTCCAAAGGGCCGGGTTGAATTCAGAATGATGTCCAGCTCTGTTATGGGTCTTTTGGATTATTATGGACAAATCTTTTTATTGCTTTATTTCTCAATTTCCCCACAATAAAATGAAATAATGCTGTTTACCTCCTCTGAAGAGTGTGGCAGGTCTGCAAGTAGGAAATAGGATGCAAGTTAGGAAAGAGTTTTACTTTTAAATATTGGCACTTAACTCTTGAATACTATAAATGATTTCTGAATACTTTCATTTCTTATAACCAGTTCTATACAATCTCAGTTCACCTCCTTCTGCTGACACTTTTAGATGTTCTACTCCACAGCTGCCACAGAGATATCTGTAGGGCTCTGGTATCATTCTGGCCAGAAGATAGTTAGGCTTTGAGATAAACAGGCTCTGTGTGGATGCCTCAGAGTTTTTTTTGCATGCATTGGAAAGAGCATCAGAAGGAAGTGAGAAGGGGAGAAAGAAAGCATTTCAGAAAAACAGGATGGAGTCTTTGCTGTAGAGCTCTGATATTATGCTAGTCTGATCCCCTACAACAAAATATTGGCATGTTACAATCCATGCAGTTATTTTCTCAGTGTGAAGCAGTGATTTACAAAGACTTGATCACAAGCTGCAGCTTTCTCTTCACCTCCTCAGTGTTCCATCTCCATTATCCTAAAGTGTTAATGCAGAGGACACTGCTTGGTCCCATCAGATGTCTTGCAGGAGGACACCTGCCAGGTGACAAGTGCTCCTTTCCACACTGCTGTTTGGGACTCTGCATTTTGATTGTCTTTTAACTGGTGAGTCTCCCCAGACAGAAAATTGCTGCAAATGTATGTGTGACAGTACTCCCTGGAGTATATACAGCAGCTGGCTTAGAAATTCAAAGCTGCTTTCTCTAAGAACAAGAGATGATTTAATATATTTAGAGAGAAGTTTTAACAAGGTTAATAAAATTCTCTGTACCCTCTGCACCACCCTCTGTAATTTCCTTTAGTCAGGAGGTAGCTGAGGGTCTCAGTAGTGCGCCCCTCTGCTGTGGGTGCTTTGTTGTACAGGGCTCTGCACCCCCACCTGTGCCCAGGGCAGGGGATCTGCCAGCTCATGGATAGCTGGTGATGGTTCTGTTTGCCAGTACTGCTCTCTGCAGAGCTGGGTGTTTCTGTGTACGTGGTTCCAGGGCAGAAAAGTTGGAAGGGTTAAAAATCTCGTATTTTGGTTTCTCAGATAGCTTTGGGATCTGCATAATGGCAAGTGAATCAGCTGGGACAGAGCTCAGCACCAACAGAGCTGCAGTGAAGCTGCCTCTGGGCTGGCTCTGAACAAGATCATTCAGTGTCTGCATGGGGAAGGAGAGCTGCCTCGGCTGCCTTAGAGGAGGTGCTGAACCTTGAAGCAGGAATAATTTGTAGGTCCCACACACAGTTAACGGAGAGAGCAAGCAGCCCCAGGGTGTGACCCAGTCTGCACCACCCTGCCCTGCTGATCTCTGCCCATTGACTAAGGAGAGTCAGGATTCTGACAGAGGCACTCCTGGGCATCTGTCATCCTGCAGCATAGCCAGAGGGCAGAGCTTTTCTGCACTAAATATTTGCATTTCTTATGGCCGCCTAGAGCATGGTGCTCCTTTTGCTTGTTTTGGCTAAGCCAGGTATGGGCATTCTTTTAGCATTTTTTTGTTAAATATTTTATTATCACAAGCTAATTGAAGAGTATTGCATCTCCTCAGTGCCATGTGAGGTTAAAGCACCAGCAAGCAGTGTCTTTAAGCTTTGCACATCCTCATTGTGTGGTATTGTGGTTAATGTTGCAATGAAAGACCAGTCCCTTGCAATGCAATATTAAACAGAAAATGATACAATTCAGTACTACTACTCTGGTAGTTTAGCATGTCATATTTCCATACTGTAGTACTAATGTGAAGGGAAAAATAACCCAGACCAAGACTGCCAGCTTCTAAAGTGGTTTATTTTCATGGAATTCACATGAGTAAGCTGCAGATCTGACACACAGTGATACAGCCTATGTCAGCTGAAGTGTAGCAGTGACATGAAATCTAGGACTTGTCACTGTTTGGACAACCCAAGCCCTGTCCCTGAATCATGGTTAGGTTGGATAAAGAACTTACTGTACGCAAAGAAAAGGCATTTTTATTCCTTTAACAGACATAGGATACTCATATATAGTGTAAGCAGCACCAATAGAGAAGGTTTAATAATTTTGGTTCATATGCACTCTTTGGTTTAAAGCCTTTTGAATGTAATTCCAACCAGACAACACAAGGAACAGGATGGTATTAAAAGACTGCCAGGGAAAAAGCCATATACACACACAAGATGGAGTAAGTCTGTAAGGAAACTTGTTTTCTATTTAATATTTTGATTGCTTTTCCTCTCCTGCCTTCATCTGAACTCAAATCACATCCAAGAATATTATTAAAGAACCACCAGCCATTCTGCATTGCATTGGGGGTGGTTTTGGCAGGAACTTTATTTTTTTTCCTCAGCTCAGACACAAGTGGGTGATATTTCCCCTGTGCTTCTGATGTTATTCATAAATAATCCAAGGTGCTGATCTGTATGTTGGGGAGCTTAGTAATCAGGAAATTTATAAAAAGTAATGGCTCACATGAACCTTCAAATTAAAGGTCAGCTGGATTCACCTGGACTCTCCTAATTGCCTCATTTTAGGTTTAAGACTTTAATATCTTTTAAATCTAGTTACCATGGAAAAAACAATGAAGAAGCGTTGTATATACATATATTTTGTTCTGTGATATCTGACTTTCTCCTCCAGGGGAATAGGTTCATAATTCTGACACATTTTATCAAAATAGGCAACCTAAAAAATTTTGAAATATGTAGCCTCACAGGAGATTTATTATACTTGCCTTATGTTATATTGTCTTGTATTATATTTGACTTATTATTTTCAACTGTGAAGAAGTCTTTTTGTAAGCAGGGAAAAAAAATCCAGAGGTGGAAAACTACTTATCCAGCCAAAGAGAGTGCAGTTATAGAGCAGTCATCTAAATCTTCCATACCATTGTAAAAAATTACTACTTAACTGTTTCTAGTTTAGAAAAGAAAAAAAATTACAAAGAGAAGTTCTTGGGATATAGCAAGTGGAAATAAGGACACTTTTACAAAATAAAGAAGATTTTCACATGAGAATCACTGTTTCCGACTCAGGCCAAATCCTTTTTAAGCTTTTAAAGAATCATTGTCATAACCATGCATTCTCTTCTGTTTATTGTTTAATCCTGTGTAGCTTGCAAGCCAATTACTTCACTGCAAGTTTGTGTTTATGCACCCAAATTTAAGCTGCTTTATTTGTTAAGGGTGATTATAATTCATTTAGCTACTGGCAAGGAGGCAGATTCCTGTGTACTATTCACAGTGCATGGAACATTGGAAAATAGAAAGAAAACTGAATGATTAGGGTGAAAATTGCTGGGTGTTAACATTTCCACAGGGAAGAGCACTTAGAGTCTAGTGCAAAGTTCTTTATTGTTGCAAGGATAGGAATCTTGTCCAAACAAAGTTTAATGCTGCATCATAGAGTCTATGTAAAACAAGTCTGAAGGCAGTCTTGAAATCAAAATTAGACTGGGGGGGTGTTACTACTTTTTACTGCCTTTTTTATTCTTTTGATAGAAGAGCAAAATTTATTTACGAAGTAAAAGCCACCCCACGTGAAGATGCAAAACTGGAAAAGCTGATCTGAAAACAAGTAACTGTAAAGTCAGAAATATCACTGTGGCAGCCCATGTATGCTTTATAGGTGAGTGCCCTCTTGTCCCATTTTTGTCTCAAGGCCAATTACCTTTGGGTTTCCAGGCTGGCTCACACCTGAGGGACCTGGAGCAGGAGCTGGGTCTGTGCCACAAGGGAAGCAGAGCCCTGGAGCCAGCCCCCAGTGACCCAGGGCTGCACGTGTAGCTAAAGGTGAAGGTCTGTATTCCTGAAGTCATGAAACTTTGCACTGACCTCTAGAAACTCGTTCCTATTTTGAAGACATGGAAAAAATAAGGTGCAGTTGGAGAAACCTGAAACCCCCAACTGCTCACATTAAGGAACAAATACTGGTGGACATCCAGTCCCTGATTCCATGTTAAAAGATTTTGGGGTATTCCTAGTGTGCCTGGAATTTTTTAGCAGTACTAGCTCTGGCTGGTGAGGGTAACATAGCAAGCACATAATCTGTAGCTTGAATATCTCATCTCACACTTTCTCCTCTTGCTCAGCTTTATACCATTTTCCTCATGTCTCTTAATTTTCTGCCAAGCGATTCAGAGTTGCCATCATCTTCTAAAAGTTTTGTGCCATGGGAGATGCTTCTATACCTTGATAAATGTACTGTTTATTAGGCTTGTACACCCTTTTCCTTCCTCTGCTTCTGCCTTTTAGTCTCATAGTGTCATTCATGGACTTTAAACTCTTCCAAACCCCTGCAGGAGTGCCTGGAGTTTGGTAGCACTTTCCTTTTTCATATTCTTAAAACAAAAGTTTAATCACAACACAGGTCCCCCCTGAAGTCTTCCTTTAATAGGGGTGTTCTTGTTTTATTTTCTTTCCACACTTGAGGCTCAGGCTTCTACCTGACTCAGAAGGGATTTGAAATTGGCTGTGAGTTGTCTGTTGATGAGGGAAGGGAAGTGAGCTTGTTTTGATGCCCATTCCTCAGGCAAAGGGGTAAGTTTCTACTGTTCTCAAGATTTACTATGTAGCTTTAATACCCATTAGTTGAAAGAGAATTATAATGATATTAGAAGTACTTTGGATGGAGCTTTAACAGTGGCTGGATTGCATGTCTTTCTGTGGGCATAATATTCAGTAGAAGTTAATTCATATAAGCTGAAGTGTTCATGAAACTTGAACAAATTCTCTAGGGGTCAGTCCTTTTAAGTGCTGTCTTAACTATGTCAAGTTTAAAAGTCAAGCCCCCAAAACTGTGAAGCCTCCAGTCCATGTTCCATTGGATTCTGTGTGCTTACTGGCATTCCTGTGTGTCCATGGAAGGGCCGGTGTTTTGACTTGGCCTGTGGGACCAACAAGACATTACTTTCTTGTCTGACAGAGAAATCCCACTGCTTTTGTGGACAAGGCTGTGTGAAAGAAAGGCCACAGGAGTTGCAGAAAGAGCAGAGAAGAGAGACCTTTTCCCAGATGTGGGCAGACAAGATATTGTGCTTTAGAAGACAAAGCAACAGAAAATTATTATCAGTGTTAAGTCCAAACTTAAACTTGGCAGCATTAAGTCCAGCTCCATCACCTCACTTGCATAGGAGTCCAGCAGTCCTCAGGTCCCTAGTGACACAATGCTATTTTTTGCTAGGCAGTCTTTGCTAAGATGTATGGAAAGGGTTTGGTATAGTCTGCAGGGTGTAGAATGAACAGAACTTCACTGCAGTCAAGGATGCCTCATTGTGCACCACAGAAATACCCATTCAGAATTCAATTTTTCTGTGTGCCCAAACCCAGCCTTATTCATTTTCCTTGGGGATTTCACAAGCAAGGACTTCTTAAGAGCCTAATGAAAAACACTAGGCAGCCTCCACAATTGATGTTGGGATCTTCCCAAGTTCACATGGGAGAGACCACAGTGAGAGAGGGTACAGTGTCATTTTATGGGCAGAGACATGCTTGTGCTCCTTTCTCTGAGAGGCCTTTCATTGAACAAAGAAACATTTTAAGTTTTGTTCAGGCCTTCTTTCCATTTCCCCTTTCCTCTGAGATGCATCAAGAATTTTTAAGTCCCTTTGCTATACTCGGTGCTCCCTTTTTGCCTAGGAACCCTTCTCCAGAGCCTGCTTGGGGTCACAGATTACCAGTTCTATCAGGACTCCGTTTTGCTTAAACTGTTTCTTTTTCACTCCGTTTCAGGTGTGCCACAATTTAGAGTGAGTCCAAGCACACTTGGCTGGTTGGGTTTGAGCAAAGTAGGCTGTAAGGAAACCATGGCAAGCTGGCTTACCTTTGGATCCAGACTGTGCATGGCAAGGGGCACAGCAGAACAGCCCCACACAAGGGGTTCAGGCCTGCCAAGATATACCTTGTGGCCTCAGCTAGGGAGCAAGAGTGGCTTTTTGTCTCTGTAAAAATGCCACTATTTGATAAGCTTTTAAATCTCTTCAAAATTCTACTTTGGTTGAGGACACTGAGGAGATGGTCAAATCTAACTGATTTGTCCCCTTTATTCTGGTAGAACAAAAAAGGTTGTAACAAATATGTGTGACAAAAAAGGCTAAAATGTCAACATAATTAGTCTTTTTAGTAGCTTTTATTTGTTAGCTTACATATGACTTCATAATTGCAATTAAACCTGGTGTGAGAAGATTCCATCAACCATTATTCTAAAAGAAAAAAAAAGTTTTATTTCTGATAAATTCAAAGATTTTTGAAGAACAGCATCTCATTGATGTTTGAAGAACAGAAGAACAGCATCTCATTCAACAGCCATACAATATTTACACTACTTCTTTTGGTCTCTTTTGCCTTCAGTGCACAAGCATTCACTGCAGTGATGACACCTCACAGCCATGATCGTGGCAAAGTTCCTGTCGGTGTTCTTTGAATATTTCTCCTGTGCAGAACTGCACAAGTTTCTTGTCTTTGCTTTTAACAGAGGTGGCTGTTTTTCTCTCAGCAGAAACTCTACTTCAGCAGCTGTGTGTTCTGCTAAGCTTGTCTCAGGAAGCTCCTGGAAATTTCCTCCCTGTCAGAGCTTTCTGCTTTGCTCTTTGACACAATAATCTTTAAAGCATCTCACAGGAGTATTTCATGAATTTAAGCCCCAAGTGGTATGAGATTGGCATGTGGAGCTTCTAAAATTGTGTGAATGAGAAATGCCTTTTTGGCCTACTTGGAATCATGTCAACCGTCTTCATCTTTCCTGCTTAACGTTATGGATGTGATAAGTATGCCTCAAATTTTGTGTATGTAGCTGCACAATTGGATTGGAATTTTTTTTTTCTTTTTTAATAACTTCTTCAGTAGCATGTAAATGATTTCCCATGATGTTCCACTTCTGGTTTGGTGGTCTTGGAGAAGCTGTTTGTGGTGATGTAGTAACTTCTCCAGGCACTGGTAAACCTTAGGCACAAACCTGTCTGATTCAGGTTTTGCTGCACCAGGCGATAGCAGGCACATGGTACTCAGCTTAGGGACTAAAACTGGGCTTTCAGGGGCAAGCACAGATAGGAGGAGCCTTTCTCGAAACAGAGATGATGCACGTTTTACAAATCCTCTCAGTAAAACATGCTTGCTTGCTTTCATCTTATAGCTAAATTCAGTTATAATTATAAGTTGCCTACTTAAATCCATTTTGCTGTTCAATTAGTTGCTGTATTTACCTCACACTTATTCTTAAACCATAACTCTGTTCTTTCTTCAACAGCTGTCATACTTCAGTGCAGACTAACCTCTTTAACTTGGTGGGGAGTATGAGTGTGACTGTTTCATACATGCTTTTTATGATCACAGTCTCTTGGAAACTGCTTTAAGTTCTATGGGGATAAAAGACTCCATAAATCTTTGATTATGATTATTATGACTATGCTAACAAGAGCTGGCTGAGGAACAAGAAATTCTCTCTTGCAACAGCCTCTAAGGTTTTGAAATTCCCCACTGGAACAAGATCAAACCTTTTACTGTCTGTGAAGTAGAGCTGTTGAAACATCCATTTTCAGATTCCCAAGTCAAACTTTTTTTTAATTTGGGATCTTTGTGGCTTCACTTGAGATCCCAGATACCAGATGTCATTAAATAATATTTTATTTAATGAAAAATATCTTGTCAAAAACATTTTGAAGGGCTGTAACATTCATTTTTAATGTTTCCATTTCAAGGCGAAGACACCACACATTCTTATCCTCTTCTTGGGAAATGGGAACTTACTGTATTTATTTATGTTTAGAGCTTTGTAAACAGATCCTAATGGAGGTGAGATTAGTAAATAATTGACAGGGGTGTGTATTTAGGGTGTCTACCTTAAAAGAGAGTACACAACCAGTCTGAATGTCACTCTCCCTTGGCTCTGTGCACTGCTTGCTTTCTTCAGTCACTCATGTGACACTTGCCAACTTTCAGTAACCACAGAAAACAGGTCTTTGAAACACACAGGGAGAACTATCAGATAACACCAGCATGCAAAATGCACAGTGTTGAAATGGAATTACTAGGTGACCTTTGGGAGAGTGGCCAGGGGGAAGGTGGGTAACTATGTGTCTTGAAAATAAATTGTCCTTCCACTGCCTCAAAAAAAGAATGTGTGAAAGATGTCAAAGGTCTTTTACCAACTGGAGCTTTCAGACGTGTTGAGAAAGCAGAGCAGCTGCACAAGGTCTGCGAGGCTGCCACACATAACTGCAGGTCAGAGCACAGGCTGAGCAGCTCAGGTGAGGAATGGACATTTCCTAGGAAATCATTTTGCCACTGTTAAACAGGCTTGCATCCAGATTTCATTCTGTGTGTCCTTAAACTTTGCAGAGACAATGTCTTCAAATATTAGTGTGTTTCAAATGGATATTTTTTTGTTCTTTTACACAAAAGAGATAACTAGGCACACCTCAGATATGGCAGGGGAAATTAAATCTGGCTGTACGTTGCATGCTTGGAGCTTCTTCATACTTCAGAACGGAAAGTTCCCATCAGTGTGATGTGGGACTTGCCCATTATGTTTTTTCTTCTTACTCCTAAGCACAATTTTGAAAAATGGATGTGTTCTTTCTGTTAGAGACCAGGAAATAGTGCAGGAAATAATCTGTTCACAGAATCACAGGAGAGACTTTTACCTGCATCCAGGTCATTATTCTCTTGTTTCTGCTTATATAGCATCTATTTCTCCCCCATTCTTCAACCTTCTCATGTAAAGAATTCGTTGTATTGATTAATTTCCAAATATCTTTTGGGTTTTTGCCATCTAAAATTTTAGCTACTTGCCAGCTCATAACAAGCAAAAATATCAAGTAGGGTTTGTCTGAGTTCAAGCTCTCTTCTGTATTTTCTGCATGAGAATATTTTTGGCACTGCTAATCTTTTCCACTAACCCTTTTTTGGAAACATGGAGGGCAGAGATAATGGTCTAAGTGAGGAGGGGCAATAAACTTTTTTGACTTTTTGTAGTATAGTGATGTGGTAATATCTGGTACATGTCTATGTGGTCTGGTTGTTTGATGTTGAGCACTCCTGTGTGTTTCAAAGCTGCAGCTAATCATGCCCAGGAGCAAGAGCACAAAGAAAGTGACTGCAAGGGACAGCTTGAATAATCAGAAATACCCTTTTGAATGGTTTTTCCCAAGTCCTTCTTGTGTTTCCATCTTTCAAGTGTTTCTTTTCTCCTGTTGGGACGTCAAGCCCCACAGAACAGGTGGAGTGGCAGCAATACTGACATACATAAAATTAACAAGGAAGACACAGATAAATGCTTGGGTTTTGGTGGGGTTTTTTTGTTTGTTTCTATTAGATTGTTTTTCTTTTTGTAACAACTAGTTTAAGCATTTCTTGTAACTAGGCTTATCTACTGCTCCTCCAGCAGACAGGAGTGTTTTGTTTATTTTAACTAGATGGCTAAATCCTTTAAGCCTCCGAGAAACTTACTCCTGCATTTCAAAGAGCTCTGTGAATACAAAGTGAAGAGAAATATAAATATGCAGAGTGAACTGTCACCCCAGCATTACTTACTTACTACTTACTTACTGTACATTTGCCTGTGATGATTTGAGTGCTTGTCTCAGTTCATTTCTGTAGTCTTGGTCTTGCTCTCCTTGGACTGCTGCTCTTACTGGCATTCCCATGTTCCCCATAGTAGTTTTTTCAGGATTTCTTCACTTTCAAGCCTTGTAAACCTTGCTCTTCTGCTTGATGTTGCTCCCAGTTGCTGTAGCAAACCTAAAAGATTGGTCTGAAAGCATGTAGTTCCCATTTAAGGATAAACTGAAGCTTTTCCTGAGAGACTTAGAGCAGGGTGGTATCACGTGTGTATGTCCTTTGGAGCTCACAGGAAGGCTGTGCTGCTCTCAGGGCACTAGTGTGGCTCTCCATCTCTCACCAGTTACCTAACCTTATCAGCCATGATGATTTAGTCACCTTGGGCTCTCTTCTCAGGTGTAGATGTTGCTGATCAGATGGGCAGGCACCTGTGATCAGACTAGAGAAATAGAGTCAGTAGTGTCACACAGTCCCCCCATGTCCCACTGTTCCTTTACTGCTCTCCTTTGGCTGCCTTCTGTCCACTTCCAATCCAGGACCCAGCTCTGCTCAAATTCTCTTGTGTTTTTTCTATCACTGACTGATAGAGGAAAACACTAGGAAGACATCAGATACTCGTGAGTTGTGTAGATGGCAAAATGTAATGTCTTTTTGTAGAATGTAAAGCAATTGCATGGTTAAACCATAAATCCAATAAATTAATAGGGTCCTGTTAGTTAAAGGACTTCAGAGATTGCCTCTGCTGCCACTAAAAGCTGTTAACGTGTCACTGCAGGAAGTGACAATCTGCCCATGCAAAAGGAATGTTATTTAAAGTACTACATTATACAGGAAGCTGATTCCAGAACTGCTGTTTTAATGACTTTAACATTCACAAATTTACCCCTAAGCACTTCCCTCATGTAAGTGCATTATGCACAATAGATGCATGTTGACACTGCTTTGAGAGTTTTTCTTTAATTTTCCTAAATGTTTTTTTCCTTAATCCCTTTGCATTTAGTCCCCTGGAATCAATGAAGATGCCCAAGCTGGTTTGGTAAGCCAGAAAAGCAGGTGGCTTGTGCAGCATCCCTGAGGCTTTTCAGCAAGCAGCTGATGAGGTGGTTTATAGCCTGCATGCCACAGCCCATGGCAGCCTCCTCACCTTTCCCACAATCCAGGTCTTGGTATCTTCTGGAAAGCTGACTTTTTTGTCCTTCACTGGCTGCATGAAGATGCCACAGTGGCAGATTCACAGGGAGGAAGGACGTGGGGCCTGACCCATGTGCAGAGCAGCTGTGACCTGTGGTCAGTGTTCTGTCAGTGCAGCCTCAGGCACATGAACCTGAATCCATTTTCCCCAACACCAGAGTTCCGAGATGAGCAGCTGGAACCCACCCTGGCAGCATGGTAAAAATACAGCCAGTGGAGCTGGAAGCATGAGGGAATGGAACCCAGCTGGCTTGTAGGGTTTGCAGATGGACTCCCCCCGGGTTAATCACTCAGCAGCTAGAAATCAAGTGGAGCTGATCCCTGAAACGCACTGTGAAAACAGGAATAAAAAAAGGAAAACACATTAAGCCAATCATTATAACATGGAAAATAAACATGCAAATAAATCATAACAGATCGAAAAGCAGTAAGTTACAAGGACATGTTTTTCTTGGGTTTTTTTTATAGTTCCCACTGAGCTAAGAGGAGAAATTAAAAAGAAAAAACTTAACTATGTTGAACTCAAATTGCAGCATTCAAAAGAATGTGATTAGAATATTTGTTTATCCACCCACCTCAAACACTCTTCTTCTCTTGGGGACACAAATATTGCAATCATAAGAACAATTTTAATTTACGTGGGAAATACATCTTCATTTTGCCCTACTTATAACTTGCTGAAGGCAGATGAGACCCAGTGCTAGAAAGCACTTTTATGGGAAGCTTCACTTGATAGATTTGAGGGAGAAAACATTGTGTGATCCGTAGGAAGTTGCACTTCTACTGCCAGCAGTGGTGTCGTGGGCATGTGGTAAATCCTTATGCCAGTTTTCATGTGTATGGTGGAAGCATTTGCTTGTGCAAATGAAATGGGTGGGATTCTGCCAGTGCTCAGCTGTGATGAAGTGCTCCATTTAGGGAAAGTATCATTGGTAGTCACATCCATTGTCTTAATTTTTCATGTGCTTCCATTAAAGAATTCTAAGATAAAACTTTTAAGTCAGACAGAGAAAATAAACTTAGCTGACATGTCATCCTTCTGTTTTACTCAATAGTCTTTAGAGTTATTATGAATAAAAATACTGCTGTGTTCTTTTTTGCAACTGTTTTCACTACAAAATGTGCATTTGTCAAAACCACTTTTAATGAGACAATAACCAGACAATGGGATGGCAGCTAGAATAAGTGAGTGAGGGAATACAAGGACTGAAATGAGGAATCAGAATGATTCTTTCTCAAGGTTACTTCTTAAGTTTTAGTTTGTGACATTGTCTTTGAAATGGCACAGAAATTAGTATAAAAAACCTTTTTTAAAATGCCAATATGTGAAAAAATATTCTTGGAAATAAATCAGCACAGTACAAGTACTTTGGATCTGTTGGGAAGTTGCCTGAACTCTTCTGAGAATATGGTATGTAAATTCAAGACGTTACCTTTGTCTAAATCAGTTTACCACAGTGTTATCTATAATTCTCTTCTGAAAGATGTCTGCTGAGATGGACACAGCCTTCATTGTTCTCACTTTCTCAGAGGAAAGGTGTTGATCAACCCCTTTGATATTTCCATGTATCTTTCCAGAAGCTGGTTTCACTTGTTCTCCAAAGTCTACCCTATTTCTGGGTAGCAAAAGCCAGTGTTTAAATTTCTCCAGTAGAAGGTCAGGTTCATTAAAAGCTGGCATTTGTTAATGTGCTTCACTTCAATGAACACAGACTTACTCCCTTGTCTCACTTTAGGCCGAGGCAAAAACCAGTTTTTCCTGTAGGTCTTGAATATGTATGCGGGCCAGTACAGTCATGTTTGCAAAGGAGTCCTTGCTTTGTATCCCACCATTTCACTCATACCCAACTTACCTTTTGCTATCTACAGCTATCATACATTCAGAAGAATGTAGGTACATCTTGATCCAGTTGATACAGAAATTGAGGTAGCATTTCCTCTTTCTCCTTCTGCTTTAACTGCTAATGAGTACAAGGAAAAACTTTGAAGACAAAAGTGCAAAGACAGTTCCCTGAATGACCCGTAGCAGATAATTTATACAATGTTAGTTTGCTTCCATTAGGCCCAAATATGTATTTCCCATTTCTACCTGAGAGCATTGCAGTCATATGAGCAAATATTGTGTCCTAGTGCTCTTGCCAAGGGAGTGTGAGCACTAGGCTGAAAACCAGAGACATCCAAATTGAGATTTTGGAGGTATTGGAAATAGCACGTCTCATGTTTAGGTTCACAGAATATAGGGGTGTAAGCTTTGGTAGAGTGTCTGCTTAGTGTATGAGTCTGCATTTTGATTGTAAAGACAAGGAATATTGGCCTGAGCAGGATCTGGTCTTTGTCACTTGGTTTAAAGAAATGCAGGGTTCTCTAGCAATAATGCCCAACTCTCTTCTCATACTTTTCTCCAGGTAATTATCTCGAGACTTCTGGATTTATCAAGCTCTGACAAAATTTTACCAGGTGTCAGAGATCATATGTTTAAGAAAGCAAAGATTGTCTTTTTCCTTCATCCAGCTTTCTCATGTCAGCAGTGTCCCATTTAACATCATAATTTTGCTGGTAAAAGAAGTGCCAGATCAACATTTTAATGTTTACTTTGTTTTTAATCTTTAAAAAAAGGTTTTTTATTGGTTGAGAGAGTTCTCCTGTTAAATCTCCTTGCTCCTTAGTGACCTTCTCTGCCACAAGGTCTTTCTGTATGGAGGGAGATGGATTTTCTGGCATTACTGAGTGACATCTAAGAGTCTCTCTCTCCGTTGAGAGCTAGCAGTGACGTCATGGGAACAGGCAGTGTCAGGAGGATGGAAATTTTCCAGATGTCTTAGACTTCCTTTCGGCAACTGGGGTCTGGTGAGTTTAGCAGCCAAATCTCCAAGTTTTCAAGCTGAAATCTGGATTCTCTCTGCACTGGGTAGGAAACCTTCTTCCTTGCTCCCAGCACATGGTGAGAAGTGCGTGTTGAGCTGTGTGTGCCCCCAGCTCCCCCAGGAGTTACGGGCTCAGTGCCAAAGTCATTGAATGCTACTGACGGTGCTGCCGGGGGGCATGAGCTTAAATCACAGGTGCTTGGTTTGTCCTGGCTTAGGAGTGGCAGCAGGCACATAAAGGAAGAGTTTTCCAGACTGAAGAAGGAGGTGAATAAATAGTGGGCAGAGTGAGAGATGTGGGCTTCAATTGCAGCAGGAAGATGGCAATTTAACTTTGATGTTAGGAAACCTTTTGGGTGGCAAAGCACAGGATTCTTATCCTGCATCCTCTCCACACCCTGCCTTGTGCCATTTGTGACAAACAAGGCATTTGCAGCTCTCTGTGATATGACTTCTACAGGTGCCTTCAGACCCTGTTTTGAATTATTCAAGTCTCTCAACCTGCATGTCTGTGGATTGTCACTGCCTATTTCTCTGTACATTAAAGCATTATGCCATTTGCTGCTCAAGAACAAGCTTGTGCTTTCTCTCTGAAGTTCATGAATTTAATTCTGTTCTTTCCTGTTGATATTGGCAAGTATCTATCAGAGAGAGTACCCTGTGTGTTTTCATTGTGGCCATCTGTCCTGGTATTAACAAAATGATTACATAATCCAAACAACAGAATCCTTTGAGAGAGGAAGAAAAAGAAAGATACACACAAGTCATGTGGCTGACATACACTACAGTGATCCAAATAGTTGTGGAATCAGAAATAATAATAATAATGTATTAGATTTCTCAGTGGAAAAATGCTTGATCTTCTAAGGGACAATTACAAATACAATATGCAATAAAAGCACTCAACTGTAATACAAATGTGTGCCTCAGGCTCCATAGCATTTATAAAACAAAGTCATCATGGTGCATTTTAAAACTGAGAAGCACAATTAAAATGCCTTCTTGACAAAGAGAAGAGACATCCTCTTCCCATTTGACTGACTTTCCTATCTGCTGTCTCTCTGTTGAGTGCACAGGGAGAGAAGGGGCCAGTCCTGCTCTGAACCACAGGGTCAGGGTGGTTGTGGCTCCTCGTGCCTCCATCCTCTGCAGCACGTTCAAAGCAGCAGCTGTAGGCACTGTGTTAAGTGGGCTCTACCCAGAGTGAGACAGACGGGAAATTTGGTTTGTTTGTTGTAATTATTGGGCTGCTGAGTCATATATGTTGCTTGAAAGAAGGTAAGGTTTTAACATGGTAGAGAGTCTCAGCTGTCACTGAGTCTAATTAATCTGTTGGGAAAAGATTGAGACCTGCAAGTGAAAGTACAGCTGCTCAGGAAACACTATAGAAACCTGCAGGCATCCTCTGTTCTGTTACAGAAAACAATCCATACAAGTTAATTCATTAAGTAACTTAGGTTGCTTAGTAACTTAAGTTTGCTTTGCTTTCTTACCTAAGCTGTACAAGACAGCAGCATCATTTCTGCGACCATCCTAGAACTACAGGTGGGGTACAGCTGTGGGCAGCTTTGTGATACCCCGGAATTAAAATAGATTTGTGAGTTTGAATGCGACAAATGCACGTGGTGGTGATGCTTGTGATATTTTTTTATTAAGAAAGAGACAAATCCAGTCATTTGTGGTGAAGAATGCAAAAAAGTGCAGTTTTGTTCTATAATCCCTAGACAAAAATTCTGTGTCTTGTTGTGTCCTTTTTCAGAGTAAGAGCCAAGCTCACCTTGACTCTGAAAACAGACTGGCAAAAAAATTTAAGGTAGGATTGGTTAATGTTCTCACATGCAAAAGGATGATCTTCTACTGTTTAAAAATGAAATTTTGATGATAGTAATGATTCCTTTCAACAGTAGAGGTGATAACATTTTAAAAAACTTGAATGTTGAAAAAAATTATAAAGAATGTATCTTTTTTTCACCTCTTTTTTTTGTTAGTCTATTTATGCTTTTATCCTATAATTAATTATTTGAATGCCAACTGTTTGGTTATGGTGATATTTATAGCACAGCTACTTTATTATCTTTGGTAACAATTGGTTTTTTCTAATGATTTGTCTAATTCTGTTTCTTTTAACTTAGTAATGGCTAGAAGAAGATCAGCCCATTGTCAAAAGCAGAGGCAGAGAAAGAGCAGTTTCTGATAACTGCTACCTTTGATGTTCATATTCCATATTCCAAGAAGAGCACACAAAGACTATACCTTTGTGCTCTCAGTAATTTACAACAACCAACATAAGGTTCAGTATGCTGGCAAGCAAAATGTAATTTATTTTACTCTCTCAGAGAAAGACTTTCAATGTATGATGTGTTATGGTTACTGGATAAGAGGATCAGGGGTTGGTGTGATTTATATATACTCTCACTAACATTTTGCCATTTTTTTCCCGTATATGGGAACTGTGAGGATAAAGAGGGAAGATTTGAAAACTAAAGAATATACTTTTGATCTCCAGGGAAACGTGCTTTCAGATAACAGGCTCTTTGCTGCCCCTTTTTACCAACACAAGTAAGACTGGCAAAAATGACTGCACCCAGTGAAGATGGATGGATCTGCTGGTTGCAAACATTTCATCCAGAGATGATATATTGTGCTAACCTTGGTTCTCTGTGAAGCAGCAGGGTAATGTGCTCTTTACTTTCCTTTTTAGTTAGAGCTGGTGCTTGAGGCAAAAGCCAGCTCTTGCTGTGAGCATAGCATTAGTGTCAGGGGTCTGACAAGAAGCCAACAGCTCCCATGCTGCTCTGAGACTGGTGTGGGAGAGGGTGGGCAGGAAAGCTGTCAGGATGGTGCCAGCCTGGCCTTTTGCTTCCTTCTCTTCAAGGCCTTATGCAAAGGTCTGGCAGAAGGAATGCTCAGTGGCACTAAGGACAGGGACAGGAAGCCAGTGGTGGCAGCTTTCTACATCAGTCTTCACTCCTGGTTATTGGAGAAGTCTAAAATGACTTTTCGTAAGCCTCAAAGGTTTTTACTACGCTGCTGTTGTTGTAATGATGAGCATAGTCTGAGTGGTAAGAAGCCTTTGTGGAAAAATAGAAGAGCTTGGTTCCTTCACCTTTTTGGCCATAAAATCAAGGGAAAATTGCAACAGGCTGTTGAATCCCAGCTAAAATTTTTCCACAGGGATCAGTTCCAATGGAGAACACATGTAGATTTGCAACCAGATAGGATGTCTCTCAAGTCTGTCCAGCTTGAACTTGGATAACTCAGGAAAGGAAAAAGAGACCCACAATGTTACAAATACTACAACAAGTTTTGGGTCTGAAATTTCAGAAGTCCTTGAGCAAAGAAAATACAAGTACAATGGAACTGAATTCAATAAAGATGAGCTGTAGTAGGGGTTGTGCCTGGAGCAGGACTCCACAGCTCCACACAGCTTTATTAACAATGAAGAGAGCACAGCCAAGACTTTTTAATGAATGTCTGGTGCCACAGAGGGGCAGTGAGGAACATTGCTCAGAGCATTGCTTTAAGAAGCCTTGCACTTCTGTCTCTCCCTTTCCTAAACTCCATAGTAACTAGGGACAGAGACATATGTTGTTTTATTGTGAAGGAAATTAAAACAGGCTCTGACTTGGAGGAAATCTTGCGGAGGAACCAAAAACACTGCCTTGCCCTTACTTGTATTTGTGGATTCAAGGGTCTCTGTAAGGTAAAAGGCACTTTGGGGGAGAATTGAGGGAAAGTTGTACAATTCTGTTCCTTGTCCTGAGCAATGCAGTGGGTTGTGCTGGACACAAGTCTAGAGCTTGCTTAGAGCAAAGGAAGCTTGCACCATGTCGTGCTTCAGAAATTGGAACCCACCCTGCCCTCTCATCTCCCCACACCCATGACAGGATCAAAGCTTGCCCTTAAAAGCAGCCTGTAATGTGGCTCTGGTTGCTGACATTTCTGCTTTTGCTATTCATTTCTGGCATTCATTCCCTAGAGCTGAAAGGCTGAGAAGTACAATCTGTGTTTTGATGGACTTAGTTTTTATTTCTCATTGAAGTAAGCTTGGAAATGGGCTTCTTCATTCCATTGTCTTATGGACTAGTGGGGTGGTTCTCTTTTGTGTTGTGGTGATGGTATTTCTTCCTACACTGGTTATCAGCAATGCATTTTGGATTTATTCACACAGCACACATTTGTCATTGGTTTTCAACAACGTAAATATATGGTGACAAGAATGAGGTCCTTCGATGTGAAGGAGGAGGTGCTGACTTACAGTAATGATTTCATCTTTAACAGACTGGGCTAAAGGGGTGAGTCTTTACTAAAGTAAGTGAATAAATGTCATGTATAAATGGAACACTTGTGCAATGAAAACATGCTCACCTTTCTTTAGCAGGCTTTAACCTTTCAGGACCAGTTTAGCATGTGCTGATGTAATGCTGGTATGTCAGAATCTGCTGTCTTCAGCACCAGAAAAGAGATACTGGTCACATGTGGCTGCTGACCTTGTCAGCTCTCTCATGGGTTAAATGTGAGCTTAAAAATTATGTATTTCTCTCTGCCCTTAAAAGCCAAATGGCTACATTATGACTTTAATTTTTTTCTTACATTTCTGAATGTAGATAAAAGTCTGAAACTTTGGCCTCAGTGTACACAAGAGATATGAAATTACAAAGGCATAAAATAATACACACAAGTATTGAATTTCAACTCTTTTACCTGGTCCTTTGTCTTTTTAGGGAAGGGGAATTGATGTGGGACAGTTCTCAGTACTTGAGGTTGACAACAGTGTATTTTACAGATCCCTGGAGTAATGACCGTGTTCCTTTTACCCATCTTTGCTGAGCACTGAAATAGCTGGTGTGGATAATTATTATGGAAGCAGAACTGGACAGTTAATATGTTATTGCTTCGAGCTCTTTGCAACTCGAGCAGGCATTACTGCATAGGTTATATTTGACTCACATTTTGAAGGTTACCTTCACGTCCTATGAGCACTAGAGACCTTTCCTCCCCAGCATTTGTTTTATAAAAGTCTTTAAAAAACCCCCAAAACACTCAGGAACTTCAAATTTGAAGTGAGGGTTTTGGGTTTGGTTTTTTCTTCCATGAAGGAGTCTGTCTCTCATAAGGAAAATGATCCCAATGTATATCAAATCTGGTATCCTACTGAACAAAAGGAGGTAGCATACCAATAGAGCCTGGTTTCTTCAGTCAAGCTGTCAGTTGCTAAAATGTTATGGACTAATGACCTTGCATCCCCTCCTTTGACATGCCACGGAATAACAGAAAGACATTTAACAACAGCCTTTCAACCTGCAGGATACACACTTCAAACCCTGCATGCTGGCTCTCTTTTCTGGTGCTCACATTTCAAGGTGACAAGTGCATTTTTAACATCAATAGAGAGCAAGAGGAAGGAAGGGAGGGGTTGCGTTTCAGCAGCAGGGTGTGCTGCTGCCTCGAGTTCCATGATTTTTGGGTGATGGCTCTGATGAACAAGATCAGCTTTATTGCTGGACTGAGGATTGCACTGGCTGATATCTGTGAGGATCTTGGGAAAGCCACTTGGGAAGTGTTGCAGTGCAGAAAATGCTGGAATTGAATCTTTGCATCCAGAAGGCAAGTGGTTAAAAGTGCTATTTGCATTTGCTGCTGCTGTTGTACTTACTCCATTAGAGAGAAATCAGTCCCAAGGATCACTTGTGCTACTGCTACTTGTTTGTTCTGGGGCCAGAAGAGCCACCAGAAAAACTCTTCTGCCAACACAACTCAGTCTGTACTCTGGGATTTTACTGACAAAGTTCTACATCAGGGCAAAACAAGGTCTGTAAGGGGCACTAGAAGTGCAGGAAAATATCACAGCCTGCAGAAGAGAAGTGTATGAATTTAGAACAGTGACAGAAGTGTCCCCCATATGCCAATGAGGCCCAGTCATGTGCAGAAGTGCTGGTGATTGACTGCTTTAATTTGACATCAGAAGTTGACTATTAAGGATGTCAACACGAGAACTGGTTGAGCATTCCCACAAACATATCTCTGAGAGGAAATGACGTGGGTCATGTGTATTGGAAACAAATCTCAGAGTATCTTTTGAAATATTTGCAGGTTTATTTATCTAAAGGCAAACAAAATAGATCAGGAAATATCTTAGCTCTTCCATGTCTCTTTCTACTTGTTAAAGGACAGGAATAACAATAACAATAACCCCAGGAAAATCTGAAATGCAGATATTAAAAATAATAAGCACTGTTTCAAATGTCTGAAGGATTTTTCAGAGTGTTTTCCTGGCTGGGTTATTCTTTCCTTTCCTGAGCTGGCTGGAGCACAGCCCCTGTTGTGCAGACTCTGTCCCTTCCAGGCAGCTATGCTGTGAACACTTTGGGTTTGTCACCCCAAGTCCACAGCAGTGACACTTCAGTCCTCTGTGCTTCCCTGTGTGTTGCAGTGCTGATGTAGGGCACTCATCTTCCCTGCAAACCAGCCACCCAAGGGCCTCCCAAGCACATGTGCAGCTCAGGATGAGCAGGCAGGGCTGGGTTATGCACATCCTTCTTCCTCACTGCCCACACACCAGCAAACAGCCTCGGGCTGCCAGGAGCCTGGGACCTGCTTCAGCCTGGATCCACATCCTCTCAATGGCTCTTCACATCTGCACCCAGTCAGAGCTTGCACACAGCTGTGGGCTGATACCTGCACCACAAAGGGCAGAAGGTGCTCATGCTACAGATGTGAAGTTGACAAGAGCCAGGACAGAATTAAAGATGTTTGGGTTTTGGGGTTTTTTTTTCCACTAAAGTTCAAAGCTGTGGTTCTGAATTCTGAAATAATTGGTGCTGTTTTATGAAAAGGGCTTTTGCACAGAGTGATTCTTTGGAATAGGAATTTGTTTCCAACATCACATACTGTGTTTTCTTTGACCATTGTTACTGAGTGTCTTAACCACTGCTTCTAAGAGGAGCCAGCCAAGGCCTTGTCCAGGATTTTTCCAAGAGTTACCACAGGTGAAGAACCCAAGCAATTATGTGTTTAAAAATGGCATCAGTGTGGAGGAGAGCATCACCCCTGTCTCCTGTATTCAGCTATTCACCAGCTGGGGGAATGAACAGTATGTTTTATGCTGAATGTTGAGGGATCAACTGTGGCTGAAAGCCATGACCTCTCCAGCTTTCTATTTTTTCAAAGGCTCATTCTTTTCCCTGATGTCATTAGTGTTGCTATGGAGTTTCACAGTGCTCCACTTGGAAGCTGTTCATGCAGTTACTTACACATGCACTTAAATGACTTAATGAAATGTATACAAACTTTTATTGAGATGATCTCTGCTTTATTGGTTGTCTTCAGTCTGCTTGGTAAGATATAAACATTGGGGAAGACTCAGCCTCTGTCATTTGAGAGTTACAATCAGATCTGGCAGAACAAATCAGACCAAATGTAGGCCCCAAGAGCTTTGGCTTAAAACCCCCAACAAAAAACAAAACCCTCTTGGTCTGAAGATTTGGTGAGTGATGGACACTGGAGTGATGGAAAATGGAACTTGTACTTCTGTCAGTGTCAGAATGTGCTAGTGTTGAGTTTTTTTGTTTCTGTGTCAGGTTTGAGAAGAGAGAAGATCAGTATTCCCTTCCCCTGATTGCTCCACAGGTGCTTGGGCCACTTCACTTTGGTTCAACAAGTTACAATGCAGTAGGTTACCAGTGAACACTTAGTTCACAGAAATACAAGCCAATTTAAGCTACAGTAAAAGATTTTAAAACTGTTGTCTTAGGTCAAAAGCATGCTCAGAGGGAGCTACTAGGTCTCAGCTGGTACCAAGTGGTTTCTGGTTTATGAATCTGAACTTTGGCCTTCATCTACAGCTCTGTTGAGATCAGTCTCTGCTGAAGAGATTTGCCAGCATAGCTATGCTAACAAAATAGTCCTTGTGTAGATTCATCTTTTACTGAAGGAAAAGTGCATTTGCTATTAAAGTTCACCAGTTCTGTTGAGTGAAATAAGCCAGACCAGCAAAAGGACTTTGAAATTCTGTACTCTTGGGCTTTGTCTGCCAAAGAAATGTCAGTTAGACCGAATTTGTTTACTCATACCAGCAAGGGCTCATACTGGAGAGTTGGCCTTATTTTCCTTTAGATTCTTATAATTGTTCCACTTGACATTGAACCTGTGAAAGGATAACAGGGGTGATGGGGACATTCACATAGGGTGTCCCACAATCCTGCAATCCATATTGTTTCAGCAAATTAATCATCCTTTTCTACTGAGTTACTTACACAGAGGCTATACATCTTATCCAGTGAGGCAAAGTCTGCTTTTGCTCACACCCAGGTGCCTTGGCCACCCTCACATGAGGCTGGATTGTAAAGCCAGCATGTGTTCAGAGAGGTGACAGCTGAACACACCCAAGGAAACACCAGCTTTGTAGCCTGGGGTATACCAGGCCTTCTAAAAGCACCCTTGAAGTTTTCTGGTGTTGTTAATAAGCACAGGTAAGGCTGTGGATCCTCTCTGTTGCCTGCCTGCTGTGATGTCGTGCTGTATTTACTCTGGGCTCATGTTTGCCCCTGTTCTCAGCCGTCTCCAGTGAGATGCTGTTACTGTATTTACTGCTCAGGAGTTTAGAAAAGCTTGTCACAAATTCTGGCTCCACAGGCTGCAGTGCAGGTTCAGGTAGAAGAGAAGACTAAAGCCTGGCATCACACCCTGCTCTGCCTTTTACTCTGATGGTGATGAACATTGTCATTCCTGCCGTGGTGAATTATACTTTATGTGTTTAAAATACAAATATATATATTTATGACTAAGCAATAATGTTAAGTATAGATTTATTAATTTAATAGACCAAGATGGTGTGCTTGTAATGGGACTGGTTTATTTAAACCCTGGCTTTAACTTGAAGTATAAAGCTACTTCAAAAGATGTGGCAACCAGTCTGAAAAGTAAGAATATATTTCCATGCACTCTGGTTTTCCCTACATTAACAAATGTGCTTGTGACCGTACATTGGTTTCAGAATGGGAAAACAGAACTGGAGAAGGGAAAGCAATTTCCTAGCATGGACTGCCAGTGTTAGCATACAGGGACATGCCTGTCTGCTCAAGGCACCACAGACAGGGAGGACTTGTATCAACTCCTTTCATCAGCATTATTACATATTCCATGCTGTGTGTCTGAAATGTAAGGAGCAATATGAAATTGTGGGACTGCTGAGATCTCCTGGGAACAGATTTTTCATGATGTTGATGACCCATCTCACTTCTAGTTGGTCTGGTGTTTGTGTGGGCACCGTCTTTTCCTCTTTGGTGGTTTCAAAGTCTGTCTGAACTGTGCTGCTAGAAGGTTGGGTTAGTGGGAGAGGTGCAGAGGAAACATGAGTGGCTTGTGTGGTTTCCTAGTGCTTGTTTCATAAATATCCTTTCAAAAGTAACCCAAGATGAATGCACGTCCTTAAATCTGATCTCCATCCTAAATTGCAGAAAATCTTCAGTTGGTTTGGGCTCCTAATTGCAATGGTAGCAGTATTCTGAAAATTACCTGTTGTCATGGTCCACAGAGGCAGTGAAGGCTGTATTTCTCTCATTAACTCTCTTCTGCTTTCTTTTCTTTCCATTTATGTTTTAAATTAAGTAGTTGGCTTTTGAGCAGCTGAAACAAAGGATTCCCCATGCTGGTTAAACATAAAAGTCCCTTCATAGTCACAGTACAAAAGAGAAGAGCTGAGAAGAAACGGGACACAGCTAGGGATGCACAACCTCTGGAACTCCCACCCCTCAGTGAAACTCACTCTGAGTTTCCCAGCCTGAGCAGTGAAATGTGTGGAGCTCTGTTTGCCCTTTTGTTTGATGTCCTCTTCATTTCCTGTTTGTTAAGTGATCTGAAAGTAAAACAACCAGCCAACCAACCAAGGAAAAAAACCCTCTCATAATTATAAACGGGGCCCAGCTGTGTAAGCTGGGCTGCACATATGCTACCCAAGCCAGAGGAGCCTGTGTGTCGCGGATCCTTCGCTCTGTGGGTGCTCAGCCCTTGCAGAGCAATTGCTCTCTCCTTCCCCTGAATGTCTGCCCTCTTTTGAAAGCATCTCTAGCAAGGCACTCAGATTCATTGACTCCTGAGCACAGACCCTTTTTCATGTCAGTGTCTATCAGAACTAATACTACTGGGGATAAGAGAGGGCAAGCGAGGGTACTGGGAGCACAGACGGCAACGTCACATCAGTCATCTGTGCAAGTGCAATAGCAGCAGTCAAAGGAAAAGGACTTTGGGGAAAGATTTCCCAAAGCACTTTTTGATATTAGTACTGAAGGTAAATGACCTGCAGGGACATGACCTGACTGCAGTCACAGCATGACATGCAGTGGGTGTGTTACAGTCATAATAAATTGCAGAGTATGTCAGTAGTGACCTGTGAATGACACAAAACAAACCCAAACTTCCTCACCTTGCCTGCTGCTACAGGAGTACAGGCTGTACAAGGTGTTGCCTCAAAAGCCTTTGCTTTGCTTGAGAGGAGAGAAAAATGTAGGAAGGGAAACTCAAGCAAGAGGAATCTAAATGTACAGCTGCAACAAATGTAAAAGTTAGATTACATAAAACTAGATCTCTGCAGAGAAGGGGTAGATAAGTATCCCTCAAGCACCCCAAGCTCAAGTAAAAATGGTAGTACTTAATTCCAAATAAAATCTATTACTGTTTGAACCTGGAGTGTACTGACAAAGGCTTCAGTCTTTTCAATAGACTCAATAGTATTTAGTGAAGAGAGGGGGAAAAAATCTCAGACATCTCTGTGCATTCAAACTTTTTTCAAAGAAAGCAGCAGGAGAAATTCGGTGAGTTGATCTTTCTCAGCATAACTTTATGAAGGGCAGCATGTGTTAGGAAAAATACATTTTTCTTTCTAAAAGAAAAATGTCACCTTCTCACCTACCATTCATAATCTCCTAAGTACTTGATTGCTGTGTCTATAGATAGAGGGTTTGAACACACAGAATCATTTTCAGACTGATCTTCTTCAGTGACTTCTACAAAGCCACTTCATTTTTTGCTTCACCTTTGCCATCTGCAGACAGTTTTCTGGCAGAAAACGCTATTTAAGAGCTATATTGCACATTTCCTCGCAGAAGCTGTTCCAGGCAGCAGAGGATGTTGTCACTTCCCGACCCTCAGCTCGGCGGGGCAGGGTGCAGGTTGGAGCTGGGGCACAGGCAGTGCTTGGAGGATGCTTTGTGCTGCATACTTGCTCCCCAGAATGTCCCAGCAAGGGGAGCCTTCCCACACTGAGGAATGTGAAGCAGGCACTGACAAAATGGGCCAGCATCTCTCCTCCTGGCCCAGCTTCCCTCAGCACTGGTGGGACGTGTTTCCCTGTGCTGGCTAGGCCAGGGACTGCTGGGGTGGCCACGTCAGCCCCTGTGCTGGCCAGGCCAGGGACTGCTGGGGTGGCCACGTCAGCCCCTGTGCTGGCCAGGCCAGGGACTGCTGGGGTGGCCACGTCAGCCCCTGTGCTGGCCAGGCCAGGGACTGCTGGGGTGGCCATGTCAGCCCCTGTGCTGGCCAGGCCAGGGACTGCTGTGGTGGCCATGTCACACGGTGCTGGCCCTCAGAGGAGCTGGTGCTGGTGTGAGGTGAGGGAGCTGAACCCCAGCTCCATCCCAGGGCGGGCTCGCCACATCCCAAGGATCTCAGCACACCCAGTGGGTGCTGTGGTGCCGGTGCAGCTAGGGGCTCTGAGGGGGCAGCTGTGGGCAGGCATGCAGGGGGATGCATGTGCAGCTGGGGACAGCCCTGCAGCACCTCGCTGGCCTCTCTTTGCCACCCAAGTGTCCGTGCTGTGCAGGGAGCCGTGCAGCGCCTGCAGCACAAGGAGAGGCACACAGGAATATCCCCGCTGCTTCTCCCAGCTCCCATCCCCGTCCCTCAGGGACTTATGGCACTTCTGCTGTTCCTCTGTGCACACTGACCTAGCACTAGGAATGAGCAGCCATAGGATGCTGATACTGAATGTGAAAACCGGTTAAAATACAGAGACTTGATCCTGTGACTCAGCCCCTGGATTGTATCTTCTCTTTCCTTAATTCCCATAGGAAACTAACATAATGGCAGTGGAAGGTTACTTGTCCGTTATTCCTCCCAAAGCTTTCTTTCTGCTTAAAAATACGTAGTTAACTTCTTCATTTTGTTATTGCATTCTCACTCTTAGAAGTGTCCGTGAGCTTGGGCAAGGTATATTTTTTCTAGTAAGCACTCTATCTGTCGCACTGTGAACTTCCACACGTTTCTCAGAATCCTTCAAAGCAGCCCAACCCTAGCATTGAATGTTTGGGGTCTTCCTTGGCTTCCTTCCTCTCCTCATGTTTTATTTAAAATTCTTAATTCTAGGAATTCCAGATGAGATGAAAACTTTCAGCTCTAATATTCTAGATGCAGATCTTATTAAATTCCAAGCCCCAAACCAAGCAACACTGTAAACTGGGAATAAAACTGAAATGAAGACAATCAATCACTCTCAAGTCAGTTCAGCAGCTCATATAGACATATTCTCTGTGGTCTCATCACATTCATATTAATGGACAAATTTGTCTCTTGCATTATATTCCATACATTACACGGTGTAATTAGAAGCTAATTGGAAGCAGTAGGCAGCATGCCAATATTTGTAGCATTCAGATGTCATTCAGAGCTTCAGTATTTGAAGAAAAACCTGATTATTTCTCAGAGACATTTCCAACAATGTCTACAAAGAAAACATGCTTTTGGAGTCTCCTTCCTCTAGACTTCTAGATTCTGGGAAACTGAACTACTTGCATGTGCAATGCTAAGGGATTATATTTGTAACTAAAAGGTATCCTTAAAGGTCACAGATCTATCCAACAAAGGTGATTGTTGGGCCTGCCAGCTGCTCCAGGCTAACCTCAGAGTTACTGCAAAAGTGTGGTTATGCTAGCCTTGAGGGTGGTACTTGGAAAAGACAGCATGAAAGAAAGCACACCCTGAACACTTCTCCAAGCCAAGGCTGCCTGTGACTGACTGCAGGTACAGGAACTGTGCCCAGTTCACAGGTTGTAGTAAAAGCTTAAAATTTGACTGGGGAAGCTGGATGTGGCATTTTGTAAAAGTGAGAAGCTCATCCCTTCAGAGGAGTAAGCATTCACAAGAGCAGCTGATGGAGAATGTTTGTCACACATTAAACATCCCCAAGCAGCTGTTCCCAGCTAACTGTGCTCTCAGTTATGTTTCTACAAGGTTTTTGAATAGCGAGGATTCTCCATGTAAAGACAAATCTCGTCCTAAAATAGCAATCTGTTCTCTCCAGGGATGGATTGTTTTATATTCTTGGCTCCAGTTATGAGACAATGTCTGCAGAACAAAGCTTGGACCCCTTTGGTGGGGTAGAACATATGAAAATTTGATCACCTGTCTGCAAGTATCTTGTGCAGTGGCACCTTGTCCAGGAGCAGGTGCAGCTTGTTCAGTCACTGGTTATGAACTCAGTATCTTTTAGCTCTGTTCCCATTTAGCACACTTTTCCTGATCTCAGCCCTTGTTTGCTGGGTGTGTCTGTACCTTTGCTGCCCAAAGGCTTTGTGGCTGTGTCTTCCTGCTTTGATTGAGAAGTAACTGTTAATTTCCTGTGGTGGTCTCTCACTTTTTGTTCCCTGAGTGATTGTTTCCACTTCTCATGGGAGTCATCAAAACTCTGTATAAAGGAGAAAAAATTGTGATGAATTCTAGCTGCACATTTTTTCCAAATAAGTTTCCCAGGCTACAATGCATGAAAATTTTTGAATCTGTAGAGGTTTTCATAAAAACAAGCTGTCTGAATATTTGTGACTGGCAACTGTTACCATGCCAGAAATCAGTCTATCCAATTCACCTTTCTTGTCTGTGAATAAGGATGCTCATCTTTAGCCAGGTTCCAAATAGGTTGGCAGTGGAGGAAAAGCTGGAGAAAAATATATATTCTAGCAAGTAAGTCAACCTCCCTCTTTTGAAATCCCAAAGCAGGAGAAAGAAAATAAAGGAAACAGAGACACTCACTTAGAACTCTTCCAGAAGCAGTCAAGGATTTTTGCTTTTTCTTTTCAGATGTCATTATATTTATTGGCTTAGCAGACTTTAAGCATTGGAGAGAATAAAAGCCTAAACTTTTTGTCGTAGGGTCAGTAGTTCAAATTGCCTGATTTTTCTCCGGACATCTAACTCTTAATTTTCTCCCTTCTTATGGCAAACCAAGAAAAGTTGCCAAAGTTTATTGGCCAAATTGGCTCATCTAACCAGAAGTGAATATCTCACCCACACACTAAACCACTGGGATTTCCTCTAATGTAGTGGATGTCAGCTATAACAAGTCCCTATTAATAATTAATTGAGTTCCTATTGGGACTGCCTGAACAATTTTCTTTGCTTCTTGTCAAGCACCAGCACAGTGCAGTAGCCTAATTTAGTCTAGCTGAGTGCATCATGGGCAAGTACATCCATCCTGTGTGAGGTGACCACCCTTTCACCATTTGCTTTGTGCCATGGTTTGAAGCCTTTAAAGAAGGGCTCATAAGTGCAGATCTGTCATGTTGTCTTGAGATTGTGAGAGCTTAAAACCATTGGGGTGGCAAGACACACCTGTGTGTTCTGCCTAATACAGGGTGTTTCAATATCTCTGATGACCTTGCTCTGGTGGCACACCTTCTTACAGCTGAGAGTGCCACAGCCATGGTATTTCCTCTGGGGCTCAGGGCTTCAGAGGAGGGGCTGTTCCAGGGAGTCAGCCAGGGGGTTAGGATGCATGGTGTCTCCTCTGGCCTTGCTCCTTGAATGCTCAGGCCAGGACAAATGGTGTTACTGAACTGTGCTGTGCTCCACTCTCAGCCCTGCTCAGTGGGTAATGGTGTGGGCAATGACACATGTCCTTGTCACCGACCCCAGCTGGCAGGGGAGCCCTTTTCACCGCTTTTTTTGTGGTGAAAGGCAGTGAGACCAGATGCCTCTGTTATATCCATGAGTCTGGAAGCTTTGTGGTTTCCCATGTAGATTGAGATAGGCTTGATGTGGTGTATTTAGAGCAAGCAGAGCCCTGCTCCCTGGCTGCCTCCTGACACCCCAGATTGCTCCAGGATCCTGTTTATGGCTGCTGTCTAAGTTGGGGTCCAGGCAAGCTTGGGCTGACAGTGCTACTGGCAACAACCAAGGCATTCCAAGTCTTAGACTTAGCTGGAGGGGTTTTATCAACATAAACATGGCAAATCCTAACGGAGTCCAGCACTTGTCCCTGTCGGCCCTGTTAAAAATAATAATGTGTTAAGCTGGTTGAGTAAGTGGACTACTCACAGTCAATCAGTATGGGAATTTTGATATGACTCATTTCTTACACTTGCTCTTAGTTACAGCTCTAGTAAGTCTCAGCTGTATTAAAGAGACCTAAATTATTTTCAAAAGGAGCAGAAGAGGACAGTGTTTCATTCTCTGATCAGCCCTCAGTTTCTAACCACTATTTTTGTTGTTCAGAGATATGCTGGAAATAATATTCTGAAAAAAAAATGCAAAAAAAATTACAGAGGGTCATTAGTATTTAGTTTATTTGTTATATGTCACTAATGTGGAGCGAGATTTATTTTTTTGTGTGGGTTCCAAAGGACAAATGTAATTTGTTTTGCCTGAAGGCTTTAGTCATTGGTGAAGTTATTTTCCTGGTTCCAGCCCTGTTCTTTCCAGGACATGTGTCCTGCTATTTGAACTATCCCTTGAGCTGAATAGACTCAGCTGAGCTGGAGTTCGTGTCCTGACCTGCACCCAAAGTTGCATGAGATTGTGTTTTAAAAACAAAGCTCAAATTTTGTGAGGAAGAGGGTCTTGAATGGAGGTATAGGTTTGAAACATGAAGTTGAATTCTAGTTCTCACCCTGACTTCCAAGGTGAGCAGGGTTTAGTTACTGCTGTGTGCAAGGCTGAGGAATCCTGGTGAAAGGCACTACAAAAGTTGACTTTCACCTCTAGTAGGAATGACTACTGGAGGACCAGCTAAGCTGCTTCCTTTTCCTCAGTGAGAATCAACCACTTCAGGTATTAATTATTCAAAGTTGATATTTCTGCACTATTTAGGAACAATCTGGTGGCCCAAATGGCTCCAAGAATAGCTTCCCTTTGTTATTTTTTAATGTGAATGTTTTAGTTTGCGTCATCATCCAGGGATGTTCTTGCTAAAGCTATATGCATCACCCTGCTGGAAGCACTTGAAGCATTAAACATCTTAGCCCAGGAGAAAGGAGAAACGCAGAGAAGAGGGACAGACTCCTGTCTCAGCTGTGACCAAACACTGCTGCCCGTGAAACTGCAAGCACAGTCTGAGCAGAAAGGCTGGTCCAGGACAGAGCCTTGGATCCTGGAGGGTTTGGTGCTGATGGAATGCAAGACATCTAAATCCTACACCTCACAAAGATAGCAAATGCTACACGTTATCACAAATCAACCTCCAGTGTCTAGGCTCACATCTCTGTAGATGAATTAAAAGTGGAAGGTAGTCTCTTCAAGATGTTTCTAGGACATGATAATGAGCTATCAAGTGTTGCTTGGTTACAGTCTCATACATCAGAAGTTGAATTTACATTTTAGAAGAGAGGACAACCTTTCTCTGTGTAATAGTTGATGTATTAGAATGTGCACCATACTAATTTCTTTGGCTTTCCCAAGCAAATCATTGGGCTGGCTGATTTTGTCTGCCTGCATCTACAGGCCAGGATAGTTGCATTTAGATTATGCATGTTGATTTATTTTATGTTATGTGAATACAGAAGTGTTGGAAAATATTTATTGATTTAGGAGAGTGTCTACCCTGCTCCAAGTTTACATGTGGACCTGAAATGTTCTGGATAAGATCTCCTGTTTTGTGTGAAGATATAAAATGTGAAGATTTGCAAAAATTATGCACAAACAAAAGCCACAAATCTAATTAATATTTCCAAGTATCACAGCTAAAGTTATATTTCTGAGGGGATGAAATTTGCTCACTGATGTGCTTTCCCTTCCAATGAGTGAGACATCAGCCTTTATCTAAGCAGCAGTCTTTGTGGCGTCAGAGGGAATTTTGTCTGGTTTAGAGGATCTTTGCAGAAGCTCTTCATCCCATTTTTGAATTTTAGCAGGACTGTGTTAGGATTCTGATACACTGACTGCTGTCTTTCACAGCCAAGACTTCCTGAAATGTCTTTCTCCAAGTCTTCAGTAGCTGTCTGTAGAGAGAAATGAACAGATAGGGGAGTGGAGAAAAAAAAATAGAGAAAGAAAGAAGCCATTCTTCACCATTGTAGGGTTTTGGTGGTTCTTTTCACTCTTTTTCCAAATATGATAAAATGGGTTCTGGTTTCTCCTCCCTGGAGGACCTAATGGCTGAAAACCCAGAGGAGGGAGAAACCTGGAGAGGTTTGTGAGGCCCCTGTTTACTTTTTATAAAGTACTAAAATCTACTGGCAAAAGAATGAATTTAACCTTACAGGAACTCAGCAGTGCTTTTGGCACTGTCTTCCCTGAGGTCTTTCGGTTACCAAATAAATCAGTGCACACAACAGCAAGAGAGCAAAGTGAAACTTAATCCCTACCTGCATGTCCAAGCAGCCAGAGGCTCTGCTGGTTAGTTTCAGCCCCACAGTCACGTCCGCCAGGGCTGAGAGCAGATAACGCTTGTTTATTTGATAGCCGAACCACAATGTGCTCTCATTAGCTGAGAATGATTCATGAGGTCTGAGAGGGCTTTTCCAGCTCTTTATAGTAGCTAAACCCATGCCCAAAGTGCATGTGAACCCTGGACTCATCTGAAAAACCATCTTCCTTGTTCCACGCCCTGTGACTCTTCTTGCTACAATTGCATTCATTATTTTCACTGCCTTTCCCAGCACTGGTGTGCCCAGCACAGGACCAGACAGGAGAATACTGGGTGGATAGGAACACACTCCTAGGGAATTGCCCCTCCACAATTCCCTAGACCTCCCCTCCCACGTTTGCAGCCCAGGATTCCTTTCTAGATAAAAGTTCCAAGTGATGAACTTGGGAAGCCCAACACTCCTCCTGCTGAGGTGCCCACCATCCTGCAGCCCCAGGGGCCTTGCAAAACAGTAAAACAAACAAAAAAAAAATCAAAAGGATATGTTTTACAGATCAATAGAATAATTTAATGTTTGTAATCACAAATAGGTACAGAATATCAAGGCTCCCTAGGAAATTCCTAATAATTAACTGGCCTGCATTTCCAGACCTAAAAATTGTATACGGATTCTGATTTTTGAAGACATTGTGAGTTGCAAGTTACTAAAACAATAAAGCATTTTGCAAGGTTTAATAGATATATGTAATTACCCCAGGAAAATGGAATACTATAATAAAAAGACCTTGAAAATCTGTTAGTATAACCATAGGCTCCAACCTACATTCTACAATAGGCCGCAATTCAGATGGGAGTTCATCTACAATGCTGGCATGTCAATAAGGAGAAACATTAAAAGGCTTATATAAGTATTTTTCATTTAACATGGAAACTTCCAGAAGCCAGCAGTAACTTGAATCTGCTGTTGCCTGAACTACAAAACAGCTTATTTGAGAAAAACCTGTTGAAGAATTGTTCTTTTCTGGAGGTGGATAGAATATAAATGCGTGGGTAAACTTTGTAATATTTGTCTTTTGCTAAGACATACCAAATGTTTGGTTCCCTCCCCTGATATAGACTGAGGGCATTCCTCTCACAGAGCCAGCAAATTGAGGAAGGTAAAATGAGTCTGAACATTGCTAAGGACTATATAAGACTGTGACAATTAGCTGGGATGGGGGAATTCAGTGTACATGTAAATACTGTTTAACAAAAAGGAAAATGTTACCTCTGTCGGAAAAACACACTGGTAAAAATGGGAACTTTAGTGACACATTATGAAAAGCCAACATGGAATTAGGGAAGAAATTATCAAGTTGCAGCAGTAAAGTTGGGAAAGTGAAAGACGATTTCATAACAATGATCAATTGTGTTTTGCTTTGCAGGGAAAAAAAATGGCAATTTGGAGGTCGTTGAATGGTTAGAGAGCTGTTTTCCATTGAATGTATATGACTTTTATACCCACTGATTTCTCAGAAACCAAAATGCTGCGTAGTTGTACAAGCTCCTGGACAGATAAATTACCTGCATGAATGTACTGGTCATTGTCTCTGGAAATCATGGAGGACATGAATATGTGAGAAGTGTATTTGGCACTGTTCTCTGTAAAAGGAGATCTGTGCTTCCCGAATTTGTACTTCAGGGTCTCAGCAGATCATCACCCGCAGCTCACAAGAGCATCGTTAGCCCTCACCTCCTGCCATTAGCCCTCACCTCCTGCCATTAGCCCTCACCTCCTGCCGAGCACCATGAGCTGCTTCCCTGCTCGCTCTCCACACGGGTGTGCATCCCCTGTGCATCCATCCCCTGTGCATCCCCTGTTCATCTATCCCCTGTGCATCCCCTGTGCATCTCCTGTGCATCTCCTGTGCATCCATCCTCTGTGCATCCCCTGTGCATCCATCCCCTGTGCATCCATCTCCTGTGCAGCCCCTGTGCATCCATCCCCTGTGCATCCATCTCCTGTGCATCCCCTGTGCACCCATCCCCGGTGCCTCTATCCCCTGTGCATCCATCCCCTGTGCATCCATCCCCTGTGCCTCCATCCCCTGTGCATCTCCTGTGCATCCCCTGTGCATCCAGGAGGGCTGTGCAGCAGGTCCAAGCTGGAGCAGCACACCCCTATGGAGGTGCCTACAGCTTTCCATGTGGAGCCTCAGCGCTCCCGGAGCTCAGCAGGACCTCACCCACCCCGGACCCAAACACGGTTTTTTGACCTGCCCGGCTGAGCGAGGGCTGTGTCCGGCTGGCCTGGGGCGCTCCGAAGCGTGGGATCGTGTTGACCTCTAGTGGCTGTAGCGGGGACCTTGGGGCGGGTGCGGCCAGCGGGCTCTGGACCAGTCATCCCGCACAGACACCTCTCAATGCATCGCTCGTTTCTTTTTGTAGGGTAATACCTGGGCATGAACTCGCATTCTGCATTTAATCTATTGATGGCTCATGGGGACTTTTTCCCAGAGTGTCTTTGTTTTCCATACAAAATGTTGCAGCTGTCTGCTCTAGGGCGGTGTGTTATAAAAGCCCTAATAAAAAGCCCTAATCCATGTCTTCATGTTCTCCTTACCCTCCAGGAACTTCCATTCATGGTAGCCCACAATGTGCTTGGGCCCTTTCACATTCATGAGGAACAGACTTGTACTCTCAGGAGCATCTTGGGAAAGGCTGCTCAGGAAGGAGAACAGGACATGCCTGAGCTAAGTTCTCCCCAGCCATTGCATTAGAAACAGGAATGTGACAATTTGCAATGCATATTTCAGATGTGCACTTATCTTTCAGCCAAGGCCTTGAAATTTTTATTGAGAGAGCACAAATTTCTGGCCATCTGACATGCTTCTGTGAAACAGCTCTTTCTGGAGCATTTTCCCTCTTCAAGAGAAGCCTGTAGTGCTTACTGGTGTTGCTGACAGTACAGGCAGAACCAAGGGATCACTTGTGTGGGTGTGACAGCTATTCTACACAGTGGTGGCCCCAAGGCAGCCCTCATCATGACATTGCTAGGCTGAAGCTGAAGATTGGCCCGGTTCCTGTGTCACAAAGCAGACATTCAGCCTCACTAAAGTCTGTGAAGACTGTCAGAGGGTGGCAACGTTTATCCCAAAGCTTATCTCATAATTTAGCTGTAATTGAATCCAGCCCTGAGAGCCTCAGTTTGGAAAATGAGAAATGGGCTGTCTCTTACGTCTCTAACCAAAAGTGGGCATAAATAATTGATAATAGATCAAATTTGCTGAAGTGTATAAAGGAAGTAATCTGTCTTCTTGCCAGCTGTTATGCTGAATAACTGAGAAATTTTAGTGGAGACAGATGACAATGTTTAACATCATTTGCTTCATGCACATTGTTCTTATCATTGTAATTTGAAAATTGTGCTGGGGGCTAGAGGAGATTAACAACAGGAAAGTGAGTACCAGGGAAAACAATATAGCTCTCTGAAATGGAAGAAAAACAGAATAATGCGTCTGGCATGTCAAAATAGCCCTGAGGAAGCTTCAGAGCTTGTCCTCCAGCTGGGAGCCTGCCACTGCTGGTGCAGGGTCTGGCAGGGCCTCCAAGGCTGCTGTGCTCTGCTGTATTCCTCACCCATGTCTCTCTTGTAGAGAAACTGCACTGCCAGAGTCTTTGTTCTTCTGTAGAGAAGGTAGCTCTTCACTGGCCTCCAGATGCTTAAAGCTGCAAAATGGCTGAACTAGAGATGATATGCCTGATAATTTGTATTCTTTTCTCAGTTATACCACTTGACTTAAACAAAAGATTACCTCTTCTCACACCTAAAAAGAAAAGAGTGAGGTGTAGAAGATCATGACTGGTTGGATAGGGAGATAAGAGATAAGGCACAAATTAATGTCAATGAAGTGATGAGGCTATTTCTCTCTTCTTATCAGCCTTTTCCTGCAATTAGAAGCTATTTTGTAACTTGCTTTCCATGTGTAGTTTGGGGGCTCATGATCTTGAGATGATAGGAATCAAACATTTCCCATGAGCTTTATTTGCTTATATTGGATCTCACTTGCAAATTAATAACCTACATTTAGTTTTTCTGATCTTAATCTCACCTAACACATTCTTGAGCAAAGAGCTGCTAGTTTTGGGCTTCTATTTATGGTAGTCAGTATCAGAGCAGTGTCTTCTGCTCTCACCTTATGATTCAAGACATCAGCTCAGTGGGTGAAATCCCAGCTCTTAAAAACAACGGTAAGAGTCCCTTTTGCATGAGATGATTGGATTTCAGGCTTTGGCTTTAACAGCTGCTGTAAAACGTTTTATGATACATTAACCTTTCCAGTTCCTGCCATTAGACCTCTGAATGAAAGACTCAAGTATGTTTGCTAATTGATAAGCAGACTCTTAAAAGTGCTCAGTTGTTAAGAGTGAATTTAAAAAACAAATACAAGAAGGTGATGGCAAATTCATCCAGTGAAAAGCACATCTTAAGGATGCAGCTGGTTTTGTTTAAACAGGAGGCTTGCAACTTGTGTTGTTCCATCATCAATGATGTGATGTTCTTGTTGCCTTCTGCTATGAAGAGTTTTGCTCTAATAAATATCAGAGTTTGTACTTACATTTAGGAAGGAAAAGTGTGATTTTTATTTCTGTGGTCTGATTTTGGCAGGCTGCCTTTCTAGTATGTAATTTGAGTTGAAACCAGAAACCTTGAACACTGATGCATCTGTTGACTTCTGCTTCCAGTGCCTTTATTGCTTCTTTAACAGGTGTGCATTCAAATGAAAACAATGTTCTTTCAAAGCCACAGCTGCTATTTGCAAAAGAAAGCTAAAAGATATTTGTAGAGAAACGTGTATTTTGTGTTTATTGTTAACAAAGTCACAGTTCTGGAAAGCTTTGTGAAACTTGTGCTGAATTTCATGTTGCTTCTGAAGCTGTCTTCCTCAAATATGTAGTTATATAAACTCAAACTGAAGAAGGGGGGGAATGGAGCATAATCAGATTAATTTGTGTATATTGTTGGAGTTACATTGTTTGAGATGCTCTGATCAGAGAAACAGGCTAGAGAAATGTCAAGAAATTTGTACATCAGAAGTGTACAAGTACTGCTACTGCCTCTTATCTCCCCACTGTCATGTTTCATGACTGGTATTGCAAAGCACAAAGTTAACCAGGAGGAAGCTGTAGTCATTCCTTTGCAAACATTAATATGATTATCAACCCCCCATGCAGCATTATTATGTATTTGAAACTTGCATGATGAATACTTTTTATGCTGAAAATAATTATTTCCTAAATTCGATCCCAATCACTCACTTTTCATCTTTCTAGTTGTGGGATGTTTTATGGGTTAACTGAAATCTCCTCAAACTGTGGAAACAATCACTGTGTAAGCTTGAGCTACACTCCTTTATAATGACACCATTTGTCTGGCTTTAGAGTAGTTTAAGTTGTTGCACAAAAATTTGCATTCTCTTTTGTTTTTGAAGTAACTATCTTGGCATCCTAATCAATGGCTCTTAGTATGTTTTGTGTGTAACAATCCTTTGTGCATAATTATATTCAAGTGGAGCTTCCCTAGTCTATAAAATTTTTTCATATTTATTCAGAGCAGCAAAGCCCACATACTGGTCTTGAATCACTGAACACATCTCTATCAGCCTCAGCTTGACTTAGCCAATCTTCCTTTTTAAAAAATAATAAAAAGTTATTATTCTATAGTCTTTTTTCTATCTCAGTTAAATAATGATCTAATAAGGGAAAAAGTTGTGCCAAATGACTACTTAATTTGTCAAACTACTCTGAACAAACAAACAAACAAACAAAAATCTATTGATTCCTTGCCTGGCCTGTTATGTTACATTACAGTGAAGCTTTTTTTTTCTGTGCTTCATTCTCTTCTATTTCATGAGCAAGGGCTGAAAGAAGTTTTATCTCTGAGCATGGTGCAATACACAGCCAAAGCAATATTCCCACCACTTAATGGAAACAGCCAGATGCTTAAATGTCTGCTTGACTGAGGTGGGAACACTGAAGTTCACCTCTTGTACTTGGAGGAGAAACATTTGGGGAGAAATCCAAAACTAGATGAATTAAATAGCAAATCTCCTGTGGAGAGGCTGTTGGTGTTTCAAGATGGAATTCTGTTGACAGTAGCAAAAAAAAATTTTTTTGGATTTTGTCTTTTTGAACAAAGAAGTTTTCACATTTAATTGGTTCTTTTCCCAGGTAGAGTTCAATTGCAGTGAGACATTTTGTTAATGCAGATGTTGATGCATGTTTTGTATATCCATGTCCTTGAAGTGTGGTTGTTATAGCAACAGGCTTAACTATTAAACAGGTTTTAGTCTTATATCTGCTTCACAGAAATAAGGTAATTAGCTTTTTGCAGCATCTTTAAATATCATGCTAGCTAGTAAAAGAGACGAGTATCACTTATCCCCTTTAGTAAATTAGCTATGGGGTATTATTTTTTCCCCAAAGGCATCATCTCTAAAATGGGTGTGTTATTAGTCTGCCTAATTTCTTCCTGCCTGAGAGAGAATGTGGGAAAATAATACTTAATCTACATATGCAGTGTTGAAATGTGCAAAAATTGTTACATTTCAAAGAGCTCACAACCTGGACAATTCCAAAAACCAAATTCCAGCTGTGGCCTTTTAGCATTGAAAGTCTTAGCCAAACTTTGCATCTGCACTTCATAATTCCCTGCTCAGTGCTAGCTATCACTGCCATCACATTGCTCCAAGCCTGTTCTGCACATTGTTCTCAGCAAGGACAGAGTTAGACAAACAGTCTGGTGAAATGGGTACTTTTGAGATTCCCTTTGGGTCTGTTTTTCCCTTAAAATTATCTTGAAATTAAACTCCTTGCTGCTGTGTGAGCTTTCAGCTCAAAATTTTTGAGCTTTCAGCTCAAAATCAGCTCAGAATTATCTGTGTTAGGATCTGGTTGTGGGAGCAATCTCTAAAATCTGTTTTTTCTGTTTTTCCCTTCAAGCACCAGTATACAGAAAGGGGAAACTGGGGGAGTGAAGGGAGAAACCTTCCATTTCTGCTTGCATCAAGGGATGTTCCCCAGACAGGAACAATGCAGCTGTGGAAAGCTTTTTACAAGGGGTTCTGCCTGCAGTGATGCTGAGCTCCTGTTGCTGCCTCTGCAGGAGCTCAGGTGGGGCTGGGCACACAGGGTGTGGGGCACAGGTAACCCTGGGGAAGGACAAGCCCTATCCCTCTGTACCCCTCTGTAACAGCTCTGGGGAGGACAGCCTAGAGCAGCTTCCCTGGACACTGCATCCTGTGCTGCTGGGTTGGTCCCACATGCAGAGGGTGGGGTGCCAGGCACAGGGATGGGCAGGGAGCTGTGGTGAAATGCAGGGTTCAGCTGTCAGAAAATGGGCACAATGAGGTGCTGAGGTCCTTTCTGCAGGCAGCACCTCCTTAGGTATTGCAGCTCCCAGGGCTTCCATCTGACATCCACCTTTCAGAAGTCTGGGCTTTCTTCTGGGTTATGGGGTTTTTGTTACATTTTGGGTTTTTTTTTTTTTCATTCCTCTTCCATTGAGACATCTGAAAGAGGAAAATGCTGTTCAATGGGAAATAATTACATGGAGGAGGAACTGAGCTTGTAGTGCAGTGTGAATAACAGGTTCTGGTGCAGGGCCTTTTGAGACAGCTTTGCTGTTATTCTGTCTCTGAGTGAAGCATTTGTCTTCACCAGCTATGTGGTATTGCAGCATCTTGGTACCAAGTGTTGTGAGTGAGGGTTTGTCTCATGGAACCTGGATCCAAAGTCTGACAAATGCAATCAGAGAAATCCTTCACAGTCCTGGGGAGAGCTAGAGAGGTGGGGGGCAGCACACAGCACAGAGAGGGGGGCAGATTTTGGAGGTATAGTTTTTTAAATTAAGGTTTAATTATTACAAGCCCTATTGTCATGATCAGATTAGCCAGTCAGGAAAAGCAATGTTGCATTACAGTGAAATAAGTGGTGGTTCAAACAGAACAGCAAGAGTTGTAGCTGTGTGTGCATTCTAGCATCTTATTTGCCCATGGCATCGTGGTAATCGAGCGTACACAAATGATCTGAAATTAAATTTGCGTATTTTTGCACAAGCTAAATGTGTGTTGTTTTTCTGGTACATATGGCCCAGAGCTGCACCAGATATTGATAGTCTTGTGAGTAGGTAGTATTGATCTAGTAGGTAGTACTGATCTACAAGAAATGTTAATGATATTGATGAATTTTAATTAATTATTTTTAATTAATGAATCTTTTTTTTTCAGTAAACTCCTGTGCTAAGAAGTACTAATAGGGGATCTATGTAATACTTGCAGGACTGTATGTTTACTCTCATGGCACAGTGCCTGCAATGTATCTCAGTAATTGTGTTCTGAAATTAGCAATTTTGCAGGGTTTGAATGCCTATAACTCATTGATTGTCATATGCACCACTCAAATCTGTCTAGAGTTGAGTGACTGAACCTACAGTCCAGCCTTTAATGGTAAGAGGACAATCAGCCTTTGGAGACAATGTATTTGGTTTGAGGGGGAATTGAATCTAGGGTGAAAGAAGCAGCTTTTTTTTTTTTTTCCTAGTCCTTTTTTTTTTACTTGTCTTAAAAATAGAAGTGGAAATCTCAGTCATACCTTTAATGACAGTCTGCAAATTGATACCATAGATTTGTGAATAGTGTTCTGCCACTTTAAAAAGCAGGCCAGAACTCATATGATATACTTGCACAATATGACCTTTTATTTTTATAATGGTCGTTCTCAGCTCAGCCTCCACACCCTGCAGCTTCTGGTTTCAGAACTGTGTGAGATTTGTTTTGCAAATCTCTCTGTTGCTCTCTCGACCCATTACTTCCCTGTAGCTCGTTTAGCAGACCGGTGTGGTAGCTGGATGTTTCTTTTTCTCCTCATTAATTGGCCCCTAGAAATCAGCCACCCTCCCAAGCTGCCCTGCCTGCATCTCCTGCACCCTTCACTGCTGATGTGCTGCACGTCTTTGCCGGAGCAGCCTGGAAATTACACATTGCAGTGGCAGCTCATGGCTTGCGAAGGGTGTCCCGCTCCTGGGAGCAGCACAGCCGCCCTGGTACCCAGGGCAGCCCTGGCCACCCCAGCCTGGAGAGAGATGGAGGGATCCAGCAGCTGGAGCAGGAATCCTGCCCAGCTCCCGTGTGCCCCCAAGCAGCAGAATCCACCTCCCACCGGTTGTGAGGGTGATTCAGCAGGAGCTCGGGTGACTCACTGAGCTGCCGAGGAGATTAAAATCAATTCCTGCTTCGGAGATGACAAACTGCCCTTTCGTGTCCCATCAATCTGGGCTGATAAAAACCAGCCCGGAATTGTTAACGCGGCCACGAGAGGGAGCTCACAAATCCTGGGAATGCCACAGGGATTTGTCGAAAATATCAGCGTGTTTTAAATATAGTTATTAGAAACAGCTGCTTGTTTCTTAATTCAAATCAGTTTATTTTGTCCTTTATCGAGTTTGTTTTTTCCTGAAGTTTTTGGAAGGTGTTAGCAGATTTAACTGTCGAGGCAACCATATTCAGGCTTCATTCGTGATCATTGTTTATTGTATTTCACTTAAAATTTAACCAAATTCTGCTCTTAGACAAGAAAAAAAATCCTGTAGAAAACGGAAATGTCAAACATGGCCAATAACTGTGCTCTGTCTCAGTTAGCATATGCATGTAACCTTCCTTTCCCTATAATTAGACTAGACACATAAATATAGGGGGCTATGTGCAAGGTTACTTCCATTCCTTTTAGCTCATGTGGAGCTCTAGAGGAAGGACAAAACTCAAAAGGTCCCAGTCTTTGTCTCGTGTAATGTATTGCAAAACAGCTTCCTGGAGAACACGGAGGAAAAGGCTCTTACCAGCAAACCCAGCCACTAATTGGCAGACAATAGAGGGATTTTATCCCCAGCCAGCAGGAGCTGCCCATGGGGACATGACAGACTGGCCTCAGGACTGTGTGACATTGGAAGCAGGACACAGCAGCAACGCAGTTTCCCATGTTACATCCCATGTTACATCACTCAGAGGAACTCCAGACCAACATATACTCTGTAAATATTTAGCCAATATTTATTCACATCATAAGAAATTGGAAAAAAACCCCAACAAACCAAAACCACACATGAAACTTTCCAAATAGCAGAGGGAGACTGTGCAGCTGGCATGCTGAAGGGAATAATTTCTTGTAATTACAGTTTAAAACTTAGGAGGATTTTTTTGGTGTTTGTGGGGATTTTTTCCTCCCTCTTTTATTTTTCATGTGCAAGCTAACTGAATGTTTCTCCAACACCATAAACATTTCTTGGGAAGCAAAAACACTTGAAGGAAAATCCTCAACATTTAATGTATGCATGAAGCTCTGGAGCATTTTCAAAGGCTTTTTTTTTGTTTCAACTTCAGTCTCTAAAAGTCTCTAACTGGCTTCACCCTGAGATTATTCCCATCTATGAGTCTGATCTGTTTCCCTCCATGGCACTCCCAGTTTGCTCCTTGTTTGCAGTGCAGCTGAGGAGCTGGCTGGCTTTTGAGTGATTCCCAGCACGATGAAGTTCCTCTGACATCCTGTAAAGAAGGAACCCTCTTGCTGCTATAGATCTATTTATTGAACAACCAGGAAGACATCTTAAAAGCCTTTATTTCCTCTGGCTGCAGCTTCCACACAAGTCAGCAGGCTCATTAAATAACCATTTGAATGATACACACTTGGGGGTGTATTTCCCTCTATGCTGCCAAGCCAAAGAGATTCTAAACATGCCTTAGTTTGATGTGGCTGGAGGTTGAAATGGGATAAAAGAAGGCAGTGTTCCCACTGGTTGTCAGCAAAGGAAGAGAGGGCGAGTGCTCTGAGAGCTCAGCAAAGCTTGAAAAAGCTGCAGCTAGAAGAGTACTGAGGTTCATCCAGTCCTCTCGCGTCCCGATGCCTCCACCAATCCTCGTGCCCAGGCAGAAACCCGGGCTGGTCTTAGAGCATGGTGCCTCTGAGACATGGTAACACTCACTAGAAATGGGATGTCCCAGTGTCTAGGGACCAGGATAGTCCTTCCTTTTCCATACCTCATCTTGCCTTAGTGAAATCGTGGATACAGCTTTTTTAGGCCAGTTCCTGGGGCCTAAACCACTTGCTCCTTCTCCTATGCCTATATGGTGGCTTCATGTGCATGGTCCTTTAGCTGCACCCCAAATTCATCCCCTCCATTAAGCAGATCCCCATACAGTTTTCCCAGTCAGATCTGAGGTTGGTACAGGCTGTGCTGCATTTGCTTTCTGCTGTGTAATCTGTATTCCCTTTGCATAAACATTCCAATGAGACTGGATGACATGGTGTAGAAGATCCAGGTTGTTGTTTGTTTGTCACTCAGGACTGACTTCTGCTGACTAATGCCTAAGAAATTACATGAACTTTTTACGAAGAAAAATGTGCCATATTGATGGAATTTTCAATCTTGTTCAAATGTCAGGCAATCTGCTTGCAGAAATTAGCGTTCTCATTTCTTGACTCCTCGACCTTAATCACCCATGGAAATATTGAACCAACCTTTTAAAACTGAGATTACTCATTTAAATCCAATTGGAAAACATGGTGATGGTAAGGACAAAAATGTCAAGGAAGTTGGGGGGCTGAGTTATATTTGCCAGACAGGCTTTGAAATCTGCTCATTTCCTGCCAATTACAAGTTTGGAGATGTTTGTGGAGATCATTTGTGTTGGCCTAGATGCTACAGGCTGATATGAGCTTTTGTATTTCCTTGTGAAATGTGCCATTAGGATGGAACATGTTGTGCTCCTCTGTTTCTGGTTGCTAAGTACCCATTCTTCACAGCTGTACCTTGAGGCAGAAATTTAATAACTCTGTGATGTTTACTGTCTTTCCTACAGAGCTGCAAGATTTCTAGTAACAGGAAGGAATACAGTCAAACAGTGCTTTAACCAGCTGGATAGAGACATATTATGGACATGTTTTCCAGCTGGAGTGGTATGTATGTATAGAAATTAACTCATGTTTGCCAGTTTAGGTGCTGTTCTAGTATTAGTGTGACCCCTTGGGAAGTGCACTTTTGCAGACAAATACTGTACTGGAAGGAAAGGGTACAACAGAGGAAAAAAAGTAATTTTAAATTCAAAATTGCTATCTTCTCTGAACTAATACCTTATATCACTGAAGATAACCTGCCTTGAAGCTTAAGACCTGGGCAAATATCAATGCTGTGATGTATTAATATTAAGAAAAAACAAAACCAAACAAAAAAAACCAGTCATCTCTCTAAAAGAAAAAGTCATACCATTCCTATTAAAATGAATGCAAGGGATCCATGCTGTTGGATCTGAGGAAAGCCTAAAAGCCAGCTACAATTTATCTGTCTCCTGTTATGAATTCTGTTGACCGCAGCTGTGGTGTTGTGAAATTTAGAGCTTTTACACTGATGGCAATTTGGCACATCAGAGCAGAAGGTATCTGCTGGTTGCTCAGGGAGATACAGAGAATATCTGTGTGCTAGAGAAAACAGAAGCATGTCATATGAGGTTCCTATTGGTTGGATGAAATCTTTGCCCTGCTTGATAAGATGCTGATGACTTTGATACCTTTTCCTGTCCATGGCAGGGAGGTTGGAACAAGATGATTGTTAAGGTCCCTTCCAACCCAAATCATTCTATATTTCTATGATCCAGTGATTTCCTGGCTAGAAAATTATAAAGGTTTGCCTCTCCTTTGGACCTTCATGCCTTGCCCTGGTGTTTCTAGTGAGCTTAGCCAAGAAGCCTACTTGCAAAACTGCTGGAAATCCAGACATATTCACGTCTGGAGCTGTCCAAGTTTGAGCTTGCCTTTCCCTAGATTCTCATGTATGAAAAAGCTGCAGTTTATTTCTCCCCTACATATTTGCAGGAACGGCGATTGCTAATCTTCCAAATAAAATTAAATTAGAGGAAGTTTGCACATTTTGATTTGCCTCAAAATCAGCATGACAAAACAGGTCTCTAATGGAAAAGAGGAGTTTTTTGTTTTGTTTTTTAAGATGAAACAAGGGAACAAAGGACTGTCTTGCAATGCAGGGATCTGTAAAGGAAGAAGCCCACATTGCCAGAAGCAAGGAGGAAAATGCAGTGCTCCAAAGAGAGTGAGCCAATTGTGCTTGATGAGCTGTGCATTAAACATGACTGTCTTGAAGCAGAATCAGAAACCATGTGTGATATTTGAATTTCAGTACTCTTCCATTGTTTACCTGTATTTTGGTTTTCCTTTCAGACCCTTCTCTCTCATCTGAAGAGTCTGAGATTTTTTTAAAGAAATCTAAGAGTGAGTTCCCATTCCAGTTGTTATTGAGCACCTCAGATTTATAGGAAACTACATAGGAGCACTGTGTTCCTTCACTTTTTGTGGATAATTAACTGCCTCAACTATATTTGGACTTCTTTCAAACTGCAGAACTATTTACAAGAATGATAGATGATCAGGAATTTTCAAAGAAAGTTTAATAATAATGTACATCTACTGGTAGCAACTAAATTCTTAATTTCCCGGCTGGGTTTGCTCCAGTGTCAGAGCAAATTTTGCTGTCCAAAGTAGGATATTGTGGTGAGCATGGAGCTTGTCATCAACCCTCCATGAAGGGGCTGTGTTCAATACTCAATATATTTTCTAAGAACCCCATCCTAGGGAAGGCTTAAAAAAGGCTTATCAAAGCCTTTTGCAGGGCTGTCCTGTGTCTCAGGACGGGAAATTCATGGTGTTTTTTCCTTCACTGAGCAAGTTCTTAGTCTTGGGAAATCTTTGCAATAACTTTTGATAACTTGAAATGGTCCCACTTTGGGTGATTTGGTGAGATATTTTATATCTCAAAATAGGTGGAGCACTTCCTTTCCTCTGAAACAGTGTCTAAGCTTTAGTTGGAGATGAGATAATAATTAAGGTGATCCTTCCCACTCCAGCAATCAAAGCAGCTTTTCAAGCCCTTTTTTAAAGTACTGTCTATAAAGCTTTTAAAAACTCATAAACACATCAAAGAGTTAAAAATAACTACGGTTGTTTCCCTATTGCTTTTTCTCCAGTGCTTTGAATTGCATCCTCTAATCTCCTGAACTTCTGCCCACAAGCCCTTCCCACAAATGTCCCTTGGCCTCTGTTAAAAACACAATCCACTGCTTTACCAACATATCCTCACACCTTGCTGTACATTAGCTCATCTTCATTACAATATCTTCGACTGGAATTTGCAGCTGATTTTTGAGGCTTCCCAGTGGAATCAACGACTTTTTCCTATCAAAATAAATTGTTTCCCAAAAGCTTCCTTCCTTTGCTGGGAATTCAATGCCACCAAAAGTGAAACTGATTCATTAATTAATTTCTTTGCCATTCTGTTTGTAGTTTTTTTTTCCAAGGTGATCTGTGTTGCTTAATTTACAGATGCAAATAGCAAGCAGGGTGGACCTATTGTTTAATCTCTGGGTGTGTATGTGTGCAGCTGGGAAGGATGAGCAGGTGTGTGGGTCCTGAGAAGTTCATGTTGCCTTAGGCCACACCTGATTTTCAGCATAGGCCTGGGCCAGGGGTTAGAAACTGGGAAGGAAGAAGTCATTTCAGCTGAATAATTCTTTTATCTTCTCTCTGTTTACCTAACTACTGTGCAAAAGCCAGGCAAATCTACCTTTATAATCCTCTCTTGAGAGAGATGCAAAGAATGAAGATGGGTGTCAGGTTGTGAAGAAAAAGAGCAGTGACTTGGAACAATCCAGCAGTGTTTACTCACTCTGAACAGCAGAGATAAGAACAAAGGTGATAAAGAAACCTAAATCCCACATCAACAGCACAATATTAGAAGGATGATTAAGATTATGGACCTAAGGGAATGTACGTTGCAATAATGAAAGTGGAGTACCTGAGGTTTAGGTTACCTAGGAGAACAGGCAGGCTGGACTGACCTGTGCAGGCAGGGATGAAGCAAAGGGGCACAGGCTGATCCCATTGGTGCTGGGATGCTGTGCTGGTGCCTTACCTGGAGCTGGAGCACAGACTTGCCTGGCAGCATCAATTTTCCTGATGGGTAGCAGGGCAGCTCTGTGACAAGCAACCAAGAAATGGCAGCAAAAGGTTGCTGCTTTGGAGCCAAGTAAGTTTGGATTTAAATTTTGACTCTTGGTTTGTTTTTTCCCCTAAATTCTACTCCACATCTGCAGAATTTTTTGTATTTAATGAACCTGTGCAAATTCCAGTGCCCATTGCTGTTTGTCAGCTTCTTGGATCCTATATACAAATGCACACATGCTGTACCCTGGTCAGTTCTATTTATACCTGAATACTGCTGCTTTGTACTTCAATGCTCATATATGGCAGCCAACTACAATTAATCAATTCATTAATTGACCAGAGAATTTTTACGTCTTTACGTGCTTTAGCTTTGATGTTCAAGGAAGGAGCAACAGAAAACTGTTCAGATTTTTAAGGAGGCTGGAGTAAAACTGTTCTGAAAATCTACTTTCCAGCATTTACTATGCCCTTGAAGGATGAATTGAGGCCACTTGGCAGGCTGTGCTCAACAGAGATGACAAAACTGATAACATTTTATAAGCTCCCACTCCGCATTTCTGTTTCTTGTGACTATTCTTAGAAAGCAGAGTTTTTATGGGTGCTAATTATACCATTAAAATGCCAACTCTTCATGTCTTCTCTAAGAAAATTGCTGTAATACACACGCTCACCAACACTTCTTTGGATCCCAGTGCTGTGCTGGTGGGTAGGTGTGACCCACAGTGAGTGAACACTTGCAGTCTGTCTAAATTAAGGAGAACTGACTAAAGCAAAGATGATGCAAGAGACACAGCACATCCTCTTCTCCCTCCCCTGACTGGCCAGGATTGAGTAAATTCTCAAGACCAAGAGCACATTCCCTGAATGCCCAGTCATGTCCTGCCATGGAAAGGTTAAAGGTCTCTTGTGCTACAGAGCATGTGTACATGTTAGGGCCACAGCTTGAATGGAAATACCAGGGTATGTGCTTTCCTCTCTTTTGGAAGAAACTATGCAAGTAAATTTCTTGTTCTTTGCCCCACCTCTAAAGTCTGGTGCAAAATAACTTCCCAGCATTATCAGAAAAGTTGGCTGTGCTCCCAGCTCTTAGGATTGTCTCAAATAAGGCATGACATTTGGTGCTTCTAACCTAAATGGTGTTAGGTCCTCAATTAGAGTCAACTTGCAGTCGCCTACTCTTCAGTCCCTGACTCACACTTGGCTGTTTAACTACATATTTTCCTGCAGACCTGTCAAGTAAAATGGGTCATGAAAAAATGCCAGATAAATAACTTAATATGGGCCTATGAGCCTATTTTGATAGGCTTGTGGCTGAAGCCTTGATTTACAGCCCTGTTTGTGATGCAGACATCCCCTTCAGATCTGGTTTTTCCACTTCTTATGTAGTTCTCTTCATGTTACTGTGCTTGCAGATGGTATCCCTTGTTTGAGGAGATGGAAACACACATGCACAAATGCTATGTAGTGATGTAATGAGGCTGTTCAAAATAAAGCCATCACCTTCACAAGGCTGGAAGATGATTTGGATTGAGACGATGGACCCAGATGCCTGTGAGCTCCATCTTTCAAAACAAAGAGAAGTATGTACAAGGTCTCAGGAGCAAAGAGCCTGAAGGTAAGCCCATCACTGACTACAGAGAAGCCACAAGGCCCCCAGCAAGGGGGCAGGGAGCAGCCTGGTAATGGCAGTATCTGTGTCTCTGGAGAGCGTTCACCTTTTCTTCTTTAAACAGTCTTGAAATCATGAAGTGTGAAAAATTACAATCTGTCCTATTAAACATGTACACGTCATGGTTACACGTATTTCATGACCTGATGTCTCTTCCCACGTCATGCCTAGAGGAAACAGTGGTTGGAGAGGGGTGGAGGAGGACAAGTGTGCAGCCATTAGCTGTGCCAGAGTGGGAGTCAGGCTGTCCTGTGTCTGTCTGCTGGAACAGCAGCCAGCCTGTCCTCCCAAACCTGGCTCTGCTTTACATCCAGCCTTCCTTGTGGCTCCTGCTGCACTTGCTGCTGCTGCAATGGCACGCAGTGTCTTGTATCAGGCACAGGACAAAGCATCTGCTGCGAGAGAAACATTGAGAAAGAGCAGCATTTTGAAACTCTGTGTTGTTAAAAACTGCTCAGCTGTTATCTAGAAAGGTGCAAAGGGACCCTGTCCTTTAGGATGAAAGTACGAGGCAACACAAGGCACAAGGGCAGCCTGGAGAGAAGAAATATTGTCTTTCATTGACGTTTCTGGGTGAGTCATTCCCCCTCGGTCTGACTCAGCACCAAGCGCTGCCACGCTCCCCAGAACATCTCCCAGCTCACAGCAGCCACTGCCCAAGGGGAAGAACCCCTGCTGGGTCTGCAGGGCACCCTGATGGCTCAGTGTGACTTGGCCAAGCAGCTGTGCCAGGGAGCATGGGGCACTGGCTCTGACCCTGACCTCCTTCTGCAGCCGAGCCAAAGTCTTGCTGACATCTGGCTGAAGCCCGGGTTTTCTAGAATTTACTTGAAAAGCTTAACAGCAAAATGCCCAAATGAGACAGGAAAATCTTTCTGTGATGTGTAAATGTGTTGCTGCTCTTTCCAAGTGCTGATCTAGATCTTTCCCATTTGCTGGGAGAGTCTGTCTGCATCGTGCTGCAAACTTCTGCCCATCTCCCGAGCAGCAGGAGCGGCTCCAGCTCTCCGGCTCTGCCGTTGCCATGGCTTTGCCCCAGTGTAAATGAGATCACAAACTGGCTACCTGCCACCATGTATGGCTTTTTGTGAGAACTGAATTATGCTTGTCATTGTTTGCTTGGGTGTTCTTTCCCCAGCAAGACTAACAGTAGCACTGCTCAGAAAATCCTCACCTTATGAAAGATGCGGTGTTGATGTTTCCTCTAAAAGGGAAAACGAAAGGAACTAAAATAAATTAAAGAACCAAACAGTCCCTAAATTTGGACACCATGTCTCAGGCTGTGTTTTCAGTGGTTTTGTCTTCAGTGACACGTCTAATAACATCTGTTAGCACTTCTTGACTAAACAGAGGGCTGGGAGGCACAAGGTCCAAAAATCAGCTCTTCAGGTTTGCCACCAGTAATTCTGGATAGATGGGGGTAAATGGCTGAGTCTTTTGATGCTGATGCTTCCCTTAAATAACAAAAAACAAATAAGCAAACAAACAAAGAAAACTGTATGTAATTTTTCTATTTTGGCTCTTTAGATGGTATTGATGAGGCCCTGGTATGGCTCTACAACAGCCTTCTAGCAGGAACATCTTGGGGAAAAATCTGTGTGATATCTAAAGTGCTAAGGGTATGAGTGGAAGTAGGTGAAGTAGGTGTAGGCACAGTTGCAGGAGATATATTTGATGTGCAAAGAAATTTTTCCTTTCCCTTATCTGCCTGGCTTATATGGCTGAGAATATTTTTCTAAAAAGGACTTTTCCTTTCCATTTTGTTTTGTATAGCATTTATATACCGAATGCAGTACATATCACATGTGCACAACATTCAGAACTTGTATGCTACGAACTAAATTATTAGACTGTCTGAACAAAAACTACTCCTTTTAAAACGTTGCAATGTCTTCTGAAAAAGTTAAAATTCAAGCATATTCCTAACTGTTGCACCTCTAGAATTCTTTATGTGAGGACGTGTCTTCCTGTAAGAGAGTTATTTTTTATTTTCACTATCCTTTTATGGAGGTTTAAATTATTTTGAGTTATTCAATAAAACCCACAAAATTGCTCTTTACGCAATTACTCAGAGAGAGTGTTCCATTATGTGACAGTCACACAGCCACATAATATCCCTTTCATCATAACTTTCTGCTGCTTTTTCCCACTAAGTGTCTGAGAAAGTAAGACAAGTTCAAAATATTCCAGTACTCATGCTGGCCTGGGTGCTGCTGATGCCAAGGGAGAAAGTCTGGGTATTTTTGCGTGGCCCAGAGAGGCCTATTTATTAGGATAAATAATGTGGATGTGCCTCACTGCCATAACCAGAATTCTCTGACCTGACTTCCTTTCATAATTTCAGAGCATCTGATTTCCTTCCTATCCTGAGCACTGACTTTCTGATGAGTGATTTTTCCAGCATACTCATATGAAAAAGGTGGTGATGGTGATGGTGCCAAGCATTTGAGACAGATTTAAGTCTAAGGACTTGGTGGATTTTGAGGAACACTTACAGGTGTGAGCTTGAGGGACTCAGGTTTGGAGTCTAGTCCTTATGGGTCCTGTATTTCTTGGATCAGACCCTTTGGTCTCTCTATGTCTCAGTTTCCAGCCTACAAAAGGAAGAAATTTCTCTGTTGCAGTGGGGTGCTCTGAGTATAAATGTTAAAAGTCATGAAGCACTCCAATACTATGGTAATGGAGGCTCTATAACAAGGATGGGCAGAAAGCAAGAAAGCTTTTTACATGGTTCAATTTAGTTTTTGGAATCTAACGAGATGGACCCAAGTCCTTGATGGTAAAAATCAGAAGTTTCACTGATTTGTTGAGAATCAGCCTGGTTGAAATTTTTGTTTCTCTGATTAGAGCTTCCTAGACATGAGAAGAAGGCTTTTCCTGTGTGAGCCTGTGCACAGTGTACCAGCAGTGGGAGGATTTCAGAGCCAGTCTCCTCATCCTGGATTCCAGTGAGATGCTCCAGCCTATGCACCTGCTGTGCCTGGTCAATCAGGGCTCAGAGGTTTATTAAGTCTTGAAAAGCCCACAGGAAGGAAAAAAAGGTTGAATATGTATCTACCCCTGAAAAAAAAATGGTATTTTATGATATATCAAAGTTTTCTTTGTGGAAAATTATGGTTTTACTTTCCGTGTTTGTAGGCTGAACTCTTTTCAGCTTAAGATCCATTAAAGGGTTTATTGTGCTGATCTGGCTGAATGAATAGTTTAATGATGAACAGTCAAACATGGCAAGAAAATATGAAAAGCTGCAGGTGCGGGTCCCCCAGCAGGGCTCTTTGAAGTCAGACTCAGTTTTGAAGTGCTCTTTAGGTTCTACTCTCACCTTCCAGGAAGCCTCCTGGCTGGCAAAGAAGATTTTCTCTCTCAGAGCTGCTTGCAGCCTGGTTAAGGCCTGGCAGGTGGGTGGGGAGGGGATCTGCTCTTCCTTACCTACATCCATGATGTTTGCTTTCTGATTCCTTTCTGCTACTCAGGTTTCCCCTGGAATCCCAGTTAAGCTGTTTATTTGGTACTCAGGCTGTGGGGAAAGCATGGAAGCTGTAGGTTATAATGAATTTTTCTCACACTACTAATGGATATTCAGTGCTTGAACGCAGTTGTGAAAGCTAATTTGGTTTCATAATTTTGGCAGAAAATAATGTGTTAAGAGAGCCAAGGTCATCTTGCCTCGTGATTAAAAAGTGTGTGAGGTCTGAAGAGGCAGTGGGGGATCTCTCCTGTCTTGCATGGTGACTTTCAGCCATCTGCTTGTGAGAGTTTGTCCTCTGCAGTGCTGCAACAGAGCACGGGCAAGATGAATGGGAATGGAGAAAAACTCACCTTGTTCCCCTTCCCCTGCAAAGATACAGCTCCTTACAGCTGCATACTGGAGCAGAAATGCCACTGCTGACACCCTGGGTGCCTGTAAACCCAGAGCCTCTTGTTCCCCAGTTGGCTGTTGAATGAATATGCTAAATCTGAGCCCTCTCAGGACCAGAGTTTTGGTCAGAGGCATAAACAAATGCTTCCTCATCTAAGAGCAGAAATGTTTGTCACTGGATAAAAGTTAGAAAATATTAAAATGTGAAACCAAACCAGCAAACAAAACCAGAAAAATGTTTTCCTGTGTATGTAATTAGAGTTCTGCAGATTGTGCAACCCATCAAGATAAAAGTATTTGCTCCCACTGCATAGGACAAGCAGGCCAAATTGGTTATTCCCTTTTCCCTACAAGCCGGGCTTGTGAATTCAGGTCAGCTGCCTGCAGTTAATTGTGCCCTGTCCTGACAGGTGAGCAGGGGAAAGGGGTTTGGAGGTGCAGACCTCCTGGGCTCTCCCCAGAGATGATTGCCCCACAGGCAGGAGAGCAGATAATGAAAAGCCTAGCAGGGAGGATTGGAAGTGAGAGCAGTGCAGGTTTACCAGTGAGTCATGGTGTAACGCTGGTAGCAGCAGGGTTCTTGCCTGGATGAGTCAGAGAATGGAAGGATAAAGGTACAGGTTCCTGAGACTGGAAGTGGTAGTTAGTGCCTGCCTCAATACTTGAGGCACATCCTTGTTCTGGTTCTCCAGAGAGGAGGCAGCTGGGGGAGCTTTGGTTGGGACACTTGGCCTCCAAGGTGGCTGGATCCCAGCAAGCTCCACAAGGGAAGTGGTATCACTGGCTTTAGCTTGATCGTGGACCTGGGCTGAGATGTTTCCCCTTGGTGAGATGTTTCCACTTCAGACTTGCTTTGCAGCATAGTGAGAGCTGACTTGCTCCTGTCTGCAGAGCCCAAGTCAGCTACCTCCCTGAAATAAGTGGAAAATTCAGAGCGACATGCAAACTGCTTTATCTGCCTGCCAAAATAAAGCTATTGGGAACAGAAAGGCACAAGCCTGGAGGAAGGATGATACAGAAGCAATGCTGTCTCTGATCCTTCACCACTTCTTTTACAGCCTGGATGCTGACTGATTAGGAATTTGAAGTGCTAGCTTTTCTTGCCCACATTTCTCTTTGCCACCTCTCCTGTGGTGGTACAGGACTGAGGCGTTGCCCCTTGTCTCATGCAGCTCCTGATTTTCTCTTTACAGCATGCCTCCCATCAGAGACACAAATGCTGATTTTTCTAGCCAGTAAAAGAAATAGCAGTCAAGCCAAGACACAGCAGAAATGTGTGTGGCAGGAAAAACTCTGGAACATCTCATGAACCAGTACTCCCTATAGGCCCAGATACACCAGAGACACTTGCCTGCTGGCCAGTGAGGGTCACAAATGATTGTGCAGGATGGGATTGTGCCCAGGATTTTCTTTTTCCATGGAGTTCTCAGGGCTGTTTTCAGTGCCCTGAGCCATTCTACTTGTTCCACTTCAGCAGAGTGACTCCTGAGCTGATACTGAGATGCTCCAGCTCCCATCCCCTCCTCACTTTCCTCTAGGTTCCTCTTGTCACCCCCTGTACCCATGGCCACAAACACTAGAAATCATCCTTGTCACTCCAGTGCTCAGTGGGTGCAGACTGTTTTCCTTGGGAGAGCTGGGTTCATAAACCAGGCCAAGGGAACTTAATCAAAAGGTGGTTTTGAAGTGGTCTTAAACAGTTTTCCAATGCAGCCATTTGCCTCCTGACACACACCCTGATTCTGCTGGAAAGGTAAGCTGGGGAGACAGGGCCTGAGGTGGCACACAGGTCCAGGGCTGCCTCATGAATGTCTCTGGCTGGAGCTGCTGCTGCTCTGCCTCCCTGTTGCTAAGGAAGGTTTCTATGGCAAAGGCCCACCAAGAAAGTGAGAATTAGAGAGAGTTAATGTTCAAAAGGGATGAGCTTGATATTATCAGCATCTGGCTTCTACAGGGGAAATAATCTGCTGGAAAGGAAGAGTGGCTGTCTTGGATGCTGTGCAGAGTAGGAGGTGCAGCTGGTGTGTTTGTCAGTTCATCTCATTTTAATGTTGGTAGTTTGTGGCAAATGCAAACCATTAAATAAATGAAATGTTGGTTGTGAGATATTCTTATTACAGGAGTGTTCTTGTAGGGTGATAAGCTGCAAGCTTCAGTCACACTTCAAAAGTTCTTGCTGTCCTGTAGATGTGTCCCCATCAGCTGGAGTAGACAGTGGGGAGGCAAATGGGACTTGAATCCCCTGAGTAAAAACACTCCTGTCGAAGTGGAACTCTGACTACACACAAGACATCAAAAAATCTTGGCATCCCTAAGGCTCGCCAGTACGTCAGAGCATCTTCCTTGGCAGCCTGGAATAGTCCCAGAGTGGTGCTGGCCTGTTTTCTGTGTGTACTGCAGGAGGACTTGGGTCTCATCCCTTGTCCTCTGGGGTATCAGTGGTACCATCAGTGATGCCATTGGGCACTGAGTCTGGTGTTTGGAGCACTCCACAGGAGACTGACTCTCCCATGCCTGCACAGGATTGAACACACAGGATCTCTTGTCAAGAAAGCATTTTCACCCCTGTCCCAGCTGGAGGCAATCTGGGAGGCACAGAGCTCCTGCCTGTGGGACCATGCCCTGTCAGTAGAGGCAGGCCACTGGGAAAAGGTTACAGAGAACAAAAGGACACTTGTCCTTCTCCATGGTGGGCCTCACATTCACCAGAGGTTTGGTTCATCTGAGGGTGGACCTGTCTACTGCAGTTGTAATTCAGTGCGAGGACACAGCGGCTGATTAACAGATGGGGTCATGTGAAGTGGCTCCCTGGACAGCAGGAGACCAGGCTTGGTGCAGGAGGGATCCTCCAGTGCCACAGCCAGAGCTGCACAAGAGATCAGGCCCAGGGAGCATGGTGAGCCCCAACAGTGCTGGATTGAGAGCCAGCAGAATGTCTGCTTATCAGATTTTATGTATGGAAAATGAGCAGACCTCGGCTCAGAAACAGGGTTTCATCCAGCTGGATGGCCCTTGCAGGCTGTAGTTAACCTTGTGTAAATGGACCATCACTTACAATTCTCACTGAAGTGGGACTTCTGAGATTGAGAATTGGTTCTTGACAGAAGGTATGTGAAATCTCATGCTACTGAAACCAGTTTTCCTTCTTCAGCTATTTCTCAGTGCTGCTGGTCTCCCACTTCTAACAAGCTTTAAATTTGCTGGAGGGGAAATGCATTATGAAATGGTATCTGCTATGTCCTGTGGCTGCTCTGATTGCCTGTAGCCTGCCTGCCCTTCCAGAAAGCTTGGGATAAGCTGCCAGAAGTTCCTTTCCTTGTGTGGTACTGCTCTGATTTTCTTTCCTTCTGCAAGCCTATGGATGGTGCTGCTAATTCACTGGAGACATTAACCTGGCCAGAGGCTGTCCCACTCCTTGCTCATGGAGGCAGAGTAAGAAGATTAAACTTTTGAGGTTAAATGAGTGACCTGGCAGTCCTGTTCAGCATGTCTATCTTGTTCTGTGGTGAATAGATGGTGGTTGGCCTTTATGCAGCTGATTAGAAGAAAGTGATTAGAGAAAAAGCCTGCATTAAGGTCAGCTGCTATTTTTGGTCTGTGTGATGAGAGAAATACTAGCTCAGCCACTGTGCCTGCCCTCCACCTCTCCCCAGATGCAGGATGGAGGGAGGCAGGGGTAAGCAGAGCCACAGTGGTTTTCCCACTCACCCCCAGAGCCTGCAAGAGAGCCCAGAGTCTCTGTGATAAGAAATATCCCTGTGGTTGAGCCCCAGGTCCTGCTGTACTGTGCTGGTGTCCCTGCCCTGTGGTGCCAGATTGCACATTTGGGTTTGGAAGCCTTGAATCCCTCTGGTGACTCACCCCAGTGGTCTCAGCACCATCCTGTAGACCCAGCTCAGCCCTCACATTGCTGTGCTGGGGAAGCATCTCCTCATCCCCAGCCCTGAGCTCGCTCTGTGCTGTGAGGTTTGCACTGCAGTGAGCAGCTGGCTGGAGGCTGTCTCTGCCAGGGAGCCTCCATCCCCCTGACCTCACAGGGGAGAGGGGCTGGACCAGCCCAAACCTGGCCAAAAGGAGGCACCTGGTTCTGCTCTTACTGAAATTTAAGGACATATGTAACTTTAACATTGTTACATTGATAACAATGTAAGGCTTGTTTGCACTTTAACTTGAAAGCTAAATACACTTCAAATCTAAACTAACTGACTTCAGGTAAATTTTTACATACCCTTGTACTGCTCAGAGGCTTTCTTTCACACACCTCTTGCACTGCTGCAGAAATAACCACGCAGACATGAGTGTGGTCCCAGGGACACAGACCAAGGGCTTCTTCTTTACTGTGGGGTCAGGAAAGAGATGTCACGCTCATCTTGCATTGCCTCAAAGATACCTTGCTACAAGATAAATAAATCCTTGTGGAGGAAATAATTTTCTCAAAGTTACAAAAGATTTCCTTAAAATGTGCATCCTACTGATTTCTCATGCTCTTGGATGCTCAGACTTGGAAGGGCTTAACTCAAATCCAAGTGGAATGATTGTTGGTGGGAAGGAAGCACTTTGCAGTGTGTTGGTTTTAAGAGGTGCAAGAAACCACTATAATAGTGTTCCAATCCTCCAAACTGCTCCATGGGATGAGGACAGACACTGCATCCATGATCTGGGCTCTAATCTTTCTGACAGCATCTTACCCAGACATGCTTACCACAACTAAGAGTTACGATTTTTTAATAGGCATTATTCATAATTTAAAGATGTAGCTTAAAGACATTACAGACTGCTGCCAGAGCTGTGATGTATAATATGCAGAGGTCCACCCCCCATTAGATATTACTGCAGAAGTGACTTAAACCTCCTCCCTCAGTTAAACAATTTTCTAAATGTCATCACTGTTTACAGTATTAGCAGAGCACTCAGCAATGATGATCTGTGCTCTGACAGCTTGGGAGCCCCTACAAGCAGCAGCAGATTTACACTTTGCTGAAAACTGGCTCATTATCTCCAGCAGCAAAACTCCTCATAAATAGTCTGGTGTGCTCAAGCTGCAAATGGAGTTTGTACAGACTGTAATAAAATCTACTTCCTGAATGCTCTCCTAGGTCTTTGAGCACTGATTTGTTCTCCTTCCACACGGTGACTGCACCAGGGCACAGGTGGCAGCCAGAGGCACTGGTGTGTGTGCAGGCTGGGGACCTGCACTAGGATGGGCTCAGGGCCACTGGGGTGCTCGTGGGTACAACAGGAGTGTCACACAGAAAAGGGCTCAGGGCTGCCACAGCAAAGCAGGGCCACTGTCCATCTGCCCAAGGGATCTGCAGCAAACTGGGTGCTCCAGGCACCTCCCAGTAGCCTTGCTTTCAGCTGTTATGGCCAGATTGCATTTCTAACTGTGTTTCTCCTAATCCTGACTGGCTTCAGCTGGGAATGTGCCATGCTACATCATCTCCACACACACACACACACACGTACACACACACACACACACACACACAAGGTTGTTCTCGTTACACAAATAATCGTTCATATCTCATTATGTCCTTCCCTGGATATCCATTCAGAGCACTGAGTTCTTTGGTCTGATTATGTATTAGATGAAACAGTTTTTCCTCCCATCAGCTCTGTGTTTGCTGGTTTTCATGTCATTGATTGCTCATGTGCTCTGAGACGGGAAGGACAGGACCTTCTGATCTCCCTTCTCTCTGTTCTTCCTGACCTGCTGTGCTTCAAGTTTGTTCTTTCTCTTCTGTTGTTTGTCTTCCTTTTCTTTTTTTTTTTTTTTTTTTTTTTATTTTCTTTTTCTCAAA
>VXAX01003271.1:292801-471592 GCA_013399835.1 Leptocoma aspasia | reverse complement strand
TTTTTTTTTTCTTTTTTTTTTTTTTTTTCTTTTTTTTTTTTTTTTTTTTTTTTTCTGTCAAGTTCCTGAGCTCAAAAAAAAGCAGGCAGCAGAAAATGCAAGAGGGGGAAGATCACTGCTGTTTACAAGAAGAGCTAAAGCCTGTCTAGCACCATCCACAGAGGGGTTTCCTGTGTAATTGAAGTAAACACAATTCATCTGGGAGGGATTTTTTCCTGTGAGATCCACTGGTGCTGGTTAGACTTGGCCTCTTCCAGTCTCCAAATGCTGAAACACCCTCCACTCCCTTCTGTCATGGTGCTTGGGGATCTGCTGCCATGCCTTCTCCTGCTGGGACAGGAAGGTGGCAGAAAGCACTGTGGCAGTGAGGCTGGTTGGGTACAGCAGGAGCAGCCCATGAGATGTGCTGGAGAGGCAGGGATGTGTGGGGCAGTAAGGGTGTGATAAGCTCTGTTTCCTGCCCTTCTTCCAAATGACTGCTGGACATGGCACTGCCTTGACCCAGCCCAGAGCTGTTCTGGTGTTCCTCCAGCTCTGGTGCCAGGAAAAATGCTTGGTTCCTGGTCTGCTGGTCAGTGCTCCTGCTGTGGGCTTTGTGTGTGGAGGAGAAGACACAGGTCCCAGCATTCATGCCTGGCTGAGTACTACAGGCAGGCCCAAAAGACAGCCCCAGGGTGGGAAACCCATCGCCCAAAGAATTCAGAGTGGCATGAGGAGCTCTTGGAAAACAGCTCTAAAAGTCAGAGAGACTAGAAATACCTCTGTCTTTCCATTAGCACCACGAAACCGTCACTGATGGTTGCACAGCTGGGGTGCATTACAAATGAAGCTTCCTGTGGCTGGTGTGCTGTGCTGGGGAGAGCTGTGACCCCAGGCCCACCTTCCTGAAACAAAGCAGTGCTGCACTGTGAATCGTTGGAAATTTTTCCTTGTCCTTTTCTCCTGTGTGCTTGTGAGTGTATAGCACCAGAACCTTACAGCAGCTATCATCCATTTACCAGCAAGTAGCTGCTGATAAAGCCAGAATACAGGGAGCAACGTTGGGTACCAGTGGAGAAGGGCTGGCCCTTGGCTCCCTTGTTTGTAGCACAATCCCTTTCATTCAATAAGGAAGGCACAAAGCAGTTATAGCTCAGCTAATCTTACTAATCTTCTTTTAATTAATCTGTTTCAATGGAAGTTCATTTCCACTTGCACAATCAGCCTGGCAAAGGCAGACACTCCTGCAGAAAGAAATCACCCCAGCAGAAAAATCACTCTTGAGATCAAGTCTGGGAGACATGACACAAACAAGAAACCAGATGTACAGAGATAACAAAATAGGAAATTGAAGAACAGTTTATGCTGCTGTCTCTCCTGAGTTGGCTGAGTTGTTTTGCATGTGTGACTGATGTTGCAGAGGCAGCTACTGCTGGCAACAAGAGCCAACATCTCATCAGGACTGATGCAGCACCAGCCTGACTCTGCACATGCTGGAAAACAGCAGGAGATGGAGATGGCTCCTGGGAGCCTCTGGAAGTGACCTCAGAGAGGCTGGGTGCTTCCAGTTCTGTCACTTCCCAGTGAGCCTCCTTTAGGCTGTACCTCCCTAGCTGCATGTGGAGCAGGTCCTGGGGCTGTCTGTGTCACCTGATCAACTCCCACGGGGTAGCTGTAAGTGTCCTGCAACAGCTACGTTGTTTTCACTAAAAACCTGAGCAATGTTTCTATTTCAAACATAGGAACACAACAAAATCCTTTGTAGGTTTGTGGAAAGGGTTTGGAACTTAATGCCTAGTTAGGGCAGATTTTAACAGAAGATCTAAACCTTAGAAAGAGCATTAGAAAAAGGAGCTTTGCCTTAGGGACAGGACATATTTCACAGACATGGTCTCTAAAGACCCGTACAAAGTCTGGGAGATACTGATGGCAGTGCTGGACTCCCACTGAGCTCAGAGCAATCAGATTTTTGCCATTAATTTCTCTGTAGGCATTAACAGAGCACAGCTAGAAATGTGATAATGGACTCTGCTACAGCTCTGCAAAGGGTAAAACCAGAGTGTAGTAAAATTTAATATTTCTCAATAACAGCAAATACTCTGAATTGTGAAGGTGCTATAGATATTGCAGAAACATTTGGTAACTAATTGGCCAGAGTACTTGTGGATACTTTTAGCATTTACTCTGCTAGAAATTGAGCTGAAAAGGCCAAGGCAGATGCAGTTATAATCCTATTTCTTTATTTAGTGTGTTATATGACCTCAGGCAAAGCTGATCAGCCAATTTCTGACTGTGTGTGCATTGCAGAGCATCATCTCTCACTCAGCCTGCACCTCAGACATTTCCTGGGGTCAGTGTGGGCTGCAGTTGTGCTCAGGTAGACCTGGACTCAGTGTAGCTCCTGGACTGCTGTGGACCCTTTGCAGTAGCCCCCAGACTCCCAGATGCCATTTCCTAATTGCCAGCACAGGCAGACAGGTGGTGGTGTGGCTGCTGCAGGTGGGATGCAGGGAACCCATGCTGAAGTGGGGAGCAGCCCTGGGGGTCCTAAGGCATGGGTGAGAAGAGCTTTTACTCCTGGGGGATGTGGGGGAGCATGGCTGGAAAAGCTGGCTTGGCAGTGCAGAAAGCTCACCCCATGGATTTGGTTTCATCTTGGGTGTAGCAAAGAAATCAGCAGTGGAAAAACCTCCAGAAATTTCTGGAAAGCCTCCAGCTATCTGTCTTTAAAGATAACACAGCCTGTTTCCTCTTTGCTGGCTCATGTTTGCTACACTGCAAACTTGCCATTCTAAAGGCAGGTGGGGAACATGGGGACCAGTCACTGGACCAGTGTGACAGAGCAGGAACAGATGTAAAACTTCCCAGGCCAGGGTCCCTCTGGTAGCCCTGGCACACTTGCCACCAAACTGCTGGGTGCCCTGCTCCAGTGAGAGGGGATTCAGCTCTGGGCTTGGAGGAGCTGAGGAAGTGCCCAGGAAAGGGTGAACTCACCTAAAGGAGTGAAGTCACCTAAAGGGGCCGTGGACAAGAGTGGAGAAGGGGAGGGATGTGTTCCCCTTTGGTGGACCCAAAGCTCCAGCTGGCTGCTCCTCCAGCCCTGTGAGCATGCAGGAGAAGTTTCACCAGAAAGTCCCTTGGGAATTGCTTCATCTGACAGATGCATGCACACACACACAGAGATCTCCTGCAAGTGCTGTAGCATCGGGTTAAACTGAAGAACATTCTTTGCAGATGCAGTAACCTGACTCTGTGATTCATTTTTCTCATGATTCGGTGTTAGCATCAGAGCTGCAGCAATTTCAGGTTTAAGGAAGAACCACCCTGTAAGTAAAAGAATAATTTACATTGAAGTAGCTAATTGGCATCTCAACACTTTAATGTACCCACTTACAATTGCATTTTGTGTTAGAGAGTATTATGTGGGGTAGCTAATGACACTGTCTCCCTTCCCTTTTGAGCTTTCTGCAATGAGCAGAAAACCATGCTGCAATAAGAGGGCTGGTCTGTGTCAATTACTTGCTAAATTGAACTGGATTCTTGAAATTAATTTTAGAAGTCAGTTGAACTGCTCTTCCAGCACTGCAAAGTTGAAAATTATATCAAGTTCTAAATTACATGTGAAGAAAGCAAACTGGCTAGTTCTGGGGACCAGAACTATGGCTTTTATATGCTATTATCAGTAATGGTCCCTGACAGACTTCTCTGGAATAACAATACTTCCATGGATGGGAGGATACCTTATTCTTTATGCAGGATATTTTGCATCAGGCTGTAGCTGTGTCTCAAAACATTTATATGATATTTAATTCTCCACTAATTCTCTTGCCAGAAGGAATGCAGAAAGCCTCTTACAGATGCTATCGGCCACAGAAATGTTGGAAAGAAGAGCCTATTTTCTGCTTTCTAGCTTAAACGAGGAGAATTATATTTTCTTTTCTTGAAACAAGATTTTTTATCCTGAAAAATGAAAGTCCTCTTTGAGTAAAGCAGTCTGCAGATTCCTGAACAGGTAAAAACCCTTAGAAGCTAAACAGAAAGGGAATTTTCAGAAGAGAATATAGTTCATTTTATGTTCAGATGATTCTTACCTTCAGTTTGTACTTCATTTTTATAGAAGAGCTTTAAGAATAACTTCAAGAGCTGTATAAAATTTTGTGTTGTGTGAAATTAAGTGTTTGGGGATTGATAATGTTTGGACTCATATAAGTGTTGGAAAAAATGCAGCATGGATAGACTAGAAGCGTGTCTGTCCTTACGTGGCCCCAGCCACTACCCCCTGTGTTCCCCAGGCTTGAGGATCAGGCTGATGAAGAAAAAAACCTTTCAGAGCCTGCCCAAAGACAGTGTCCTGTGGCAGGGGACGGCAGGGGAGCTCTGCCCAGCACAGCTGGGAGCAGCTCTGTCCCCTGGGAGGGCTCCCCCCTGCACCGCACCCAGGGGAGGCTCCCCAGCCAAGGTCCTGGCTTGTCCCGAGGTAGCCCAGCTCCTGGGGGCTGCAGGATGGCACAGGGCTGCAGGGCACTGGAGAGTTGTGCCCTGCCCTTCTACAGAAGGTTATAAATGCTCAGTGGGTGGGTTTCAAGGAGACACACGAGCATGTTCCTGTGGGGCCCCTGGGAAACAGTGCTGGGTCTTCACAGAGACCTTGGACATTTGGTCCTTTGGCTCTGCTCTTCCTTGGGCTGGGGAAGGTGCTCCTGTCACAGTTGTGCTCCCACACCCTGTCAGTCCTCTGGTGCCTGCTGCTCTCTGGGGCACAGGGCAGAGGAGAGGCTCTCCTGGGCAGGGACTGGTGCTCTCCAGAGATCCTGGCTGCGCCTGGAATTGTCACGCACTCAAACAGGACATAGGCAGGGGACATCATTTGTCTCCATGTCATTATTGGTCTAGATGGCCAAACCTTTGTACTCAATGAAGTCAGCAGAGCTGCAATAACTTACCCCAGTATACAACGTGGCTATTTATAAGGAAAAGCCAACCCCAATGTTTTCTTAGCTTTGCCAAAGCACAGCAGCTTGGAAAGATGAGCTGTTTTAATGTAGATGTCCAGTTTTAGGCAGCCAAATTGTTTCACAGTTCCAAAAGTCATAATATTTTTAGGAGAACGGCATCCCTGGCTTTAGTTTCTTTTGCCAGAAAATGGATAAGTAACAGAAGTACTGATGAGCCAAGGCTGGTGCCTTCCTCGTGAGAAAGTCAAGCTGAAGACTTGTCTCCAGCTGCCCAGGTCAGATCTGGTGGCAGAAATGGTCCCCCACACCTCAATCCTAACCTATGAATGTCAAGCAGGGTCTTGCCTGCTCTCCTTCCATATTTTTTCCTGTCTGTAGCTGCACTAAAGCACCTGCTGCTTTGTACATCTCAATAGTCTTTGTTATAAGGGGGGTATATCACTGCAGTGCCTGTGCTCACCCAGAAAGGCTTTATAAAGTAGTGCACTCCTTCTTCTTCAGCTCTTGAAAGATGTGAAAAGGTCAAGTTATAAATCCAACTTTGTACTCATAGGATATGTAGGAGGACAAATAATCATATCTTGTCAGGCAAATGACTCTTTAAATTATTTCCATCTCCACACATAGAAAGTCACAGCTACTGAAATGTACAGCTCAATAGGTAAAATGTGCAGCTAGCCTAGAATTGCAGTACATCTACTTTCAGGTGCTACAAAACACATGTTCATCAAGAAGGCTATTAAAAAATTCATTTCCTAAAGACATCAGCACTAGGCTATTGAGGAGATCAAGTACTGGGTAATGAATTTCACAGGCAGAATAATGTGCACTATAAAAAGGTGAGCTATGAGGCAAAGTCATTTCCTTGGGAAAAAGGCTAGTGTCTCAATGGTCTTGGCATAGGATAACCATATTCTACTTTATCTCTGCAGTTTGATATGTAAAGTATGTCTTTTTTAAAGGTCACTTCCTTTTTATATTTATAGAACATTCTGCTTTTGGCTGCTTCTTTGGAGAGGTGCTATAGGGCAGGAGTTAATTTAAAAAAACGCCCAAGCCAAAGGTGAAGTCCCATTTCTTTTTCCATTCTGGATATTTAATCTGTAGGAGCTGGTCAGCAAGAACTTTATCCACAATAAAATAGATTCAGAATTTATAAAGAAGATGATTAAGCCAGGCTTACTGACTCATGCACTAAGCTAAGTCAGGAGGATGGTAAGAAGAAAAGGAAATTACACAACCTGACTAACAAATGAGTTAGCCAAGAAAGTAACGACTGAGGTGTCAGCTCAAAGACAGAAGGCTCCCAAAGCCTGAGGTTTCCCAGGGGAATGTTGATCTTCAGGCAGTCTCCAGTCCAATTTTCCCCAGATGATTCCATTATTCTGCAGCATGGCCAGGCTCCCAATTATCATTTGTCTTCTCTGTGGCACATGGTGGTAGCGAGTGACAGGGATGGGAAGCCTCCCCAGCCTCATTCATCACCTGGCTTTGGAGAGCACTTCAGCAAGCATCCAATATTAAGTTAAAAATGTAAATGTTTCCTTTAGCGGGGTTAATGAAATAAAGCTAATCACATTTTCTGGCTGCCTACCTGTGAATCAGATGGATGGGAAAAGGTGTTTGAGCAAGTATTGATTCTACTGAAATTTTCTTGGAAGTTTCAAAATATTGTTCCTCAGGAACCTGACCTGCCTGCCACAATTTATCTTATTTTTTAATATCCAAATTCCTTACCACCCCTTTTGTTCTCATATCTGTGCCTGAACAGTTTTCCTATTTTTCAGAGTTGATACTGCAGCCTGTTTGGAAGGCTGGTGGGGAGAGCTGAGGGGGATCTGTAAATAGCATCCTAGTTTGGAGCCAGGAGATTTGGAGCCTGATGTGGCAATCTATGCATGAAGCCGTGGTCAGCTCCACAGAGGGGATATTGCTCTAACCTGAAAGGAACTTCAGGGCCACAGCAGCACTGAAGAAAACCAGAATGGGTCTGTGGCTTCCCCAGCAAAGTGGTTTGTTTAACTACACAGCAAACTATATGTTTGAGCTATATATTTGTCACTGTGTCTCCAAGTGTTTGCACTGGTGTCCCTGACTGTCCCCACAATGAGGAGGGGGACATGGGGCTGCCAAGGCAGTGCCAAGCACTGCTCTGTCCACGGTGGAGGATGCTGGTTCCTGCTCCACATCTTCTCTGGGCTGGGAAAGAGCTTCAGCTTAAAAACAGCCTCGTTACGTGGGATATCACAAAATCTCCTGGCATGGAGACAAATAGCACCACGCAGCACAGAGTTGTGTGAAGTTGTTAGATCCACCTGCATTGGGTCAGATATAAATAAGACTGATGTAAAAGGTGTTGCCAAAAGGGGAAGCAGGCAGTAGCTTTGAGCTCTTGTGCAGCATCAGAAAAGTGCAGTGTGCTGACTCTAAAAGGAGCAAAGGAGAAACAGCATGAAATAAAACAAAAAAAGTAATAAGTTTTTGTAATAAGTAAAAAAGTAACAAGTGATAAAGTTTGAGTATTTGGCGTCTTTCCTTTTTTTTCAAAGTTTTTTACAGTTGGGTCATTCTCAGCGGTAATTTTTCTTCTAGAATAACAATATCCATAAACTTTTCCCTGCAGATAAAGATCCCATGGATGAAATAGTTCCTTTGTCACAAGGAGGAGGCTCAGGAGCGCAGAAGACAGAACATCTTGCCATTAGAGCAGCCACTGTGCCCCAGCCATTTGTAAAAGTTCATGCTACTGTGGTTGCACCAGCTTTGGACCACACACTCTGAGGGAGGAGAGGGCCAGGGGGCTGGCATTTTTTAAATAGAAATTAGGAAGTCAAAAATACTTTCAAACAAAGTTCAGCCTGACTATTGCTTCTAGGAGAGCAAAATCTGAGGCCACTGGTGAGACTAAAAGCTCATGAGTTTGCACAGTAACGTGTCTCTTGTCTAAATTACACAGTAGACTATGGTGGTAGTTGCAGACTTACGTACAGAATAAAATTTTCCAATCTATATTTTTTTTCTTAGCCTCTTTCAGTGTGCTAGTCACTATGAAAGTTTCTACCTTGTTGCATTCGTGTTTGCAAGAAAAAAATCAATTGATAGTGTGTTGGACCTGAGTAAATTTACCCTTGCAGAAAACAGTTTTCCTGTCAGTTTCTATTTCCATCCCAAAACTTACTTGCAGGGATTTAACATGTCTCCTGTTTTTATGCTAAATGAATAACAAGCAAGGGATGTTGGGGTTTTCTCCATTTAATGATTTCTCTTTGTTTCACCTTTTTATGTGTATATATATGCTGTTCCTGCCTGGCTCTTACATACTTACTAGGGGAGTACAAGTGCTGGTAGATCTAAGTGGTTTGTTGTGCTGCTATGACATTTATTAGCAGGTGGCAAAACATGTAGCCATGGTAAAAATGTGTTTCTTCGCAGAAATTATATGTTGCATCTCATCCAAGCAGTCTCACACCTTCTTTTAGGTCAAAGAGGAGAGAGGAAAATGGGATGGGAGGTTTCTTTTTTCATTCAGGCTCAAGACTGTACACAATGTGAAACTAAATGGTATCTAAAATTTGAGCCAGGAAAAAAGATCCGCTTAAAGGAAGTATGCTTTTGGAAAGAGTTTTAATAGACAATAAAGAATGACCATATGTTTCACCTGGAGATCTCAACAGACAGATGCTGTGCCCCTCCTTTCTATGTGCTGGCATGAGCTTAGGGCAAGAGGAAGATAACCCAAAAAGGCTTTCCCAAGGTGATCCTGGGCAAAGTTCTGTCAGGAAAGGATCCCACTGTCTCCAGTAGATGAGGTGTCCCAATAATGGTGACTTCAGAGCAGTAGGAAAACTGCCCTGATGTGGGTGACCCCCTTGAAAAACATGTGCTCAAATTTGGATGAACACTTAGTTCTCATTAAACATTTAAATGGAGTGGCACAAAATGCACCCCACAGCTACACCCAAACAGATTAACTTAAGCAAGAAGCCAAACAAATCCAGAATTGCTGACATAATCAGGGAGACACAGAAGTGGTACAAAGCTCATAATTTCTTTTAGATCCTCTCTTGGATCCTGCTCATCCAGCCCAGAGGACCTGGAGGCTTTGTGGCACTCCCACCAAGGCATTCCATGAGAGCCTGGCTCCTATGCCAGGAAAAAAGCATGGGGCTCTACTTTCAGGCTGATGCCAGGAGGGGTTTTGGGAAGCATATCACTGAGCAGCAATTGTAGGAGCTGAGCAGTTGCCAAACAACCCTTCTTTAAGATCTCCTTCCCAGGTGTGTAGGACCTGCCTTGCTCATGGGCTGCAGGTTTTTGTCTTAGCAGAGGAAGGCAGAGCTCTGCACATTGGACCATGTCATTACACAGCAGATCTGCTGAGTGGCTGTGGGGAACTTTTACAATAATTGTGCCATAGTTATTCACCAGGGTACATTACATTTGGAATCAGAGGTCACTTTCCTGTCTTTACAAGGGAAAACATTGTGAACGACCCTGTAATTTTGAGTACACTAATTCCAAGACATTTGCAGATACCAAGTGGTTTCCTGGAATAACAGCCTCTCTCAAGAGAAACGTCAAATGCATTTAATCAGCCATGTTTAGAGCTCTGCTACATCTGCAAATGAATTATTAACGATCTCAAATGTTTTTGAATGATCCAAAAGTCAGGAATAACATGGTTCTTCAGCTAATCAGCTCTGATTCAGGGCTTCTCCTTTCCACTTTATGCACTAGAGGCTCTGCACCTGCCTGCTGCTGCTAACTGGAGTTCCTGTAGCTCACATTGACCCCTTTGGGGGCGCCTGGGTAGCTGAACAAATGCAGAGTGCAGCTGACATCCAGCTGTGTCTGTATGGATTCATGCATCACGTAGTAAATAGCCACTGCTCAGTGCCCTGGAGCCTGGGGAGAAGGACAGGATGCTCCAGGGAATGCTGCTCCCACACAGCAGTCAGCACTGCACATCCCTTGGCCACAGAACTCCTCTGCTCCCGTGATGCCGTGTGTGACCTGACTGATGGGAGATGGGCTGGGTCAGGTGTGTCTGGAGATGCAGGTTTGAATCAATTGTGTTCTCATTAGTAACAGCAAGAATGGCAGAGTGAAGCTGTGAGACAAGGCACAGCTCAGGCTGCCTGTGCTCCAGCCTTGGCTCCCCTTTGTCATGTTAAGAAAATCATGGCTTATGTCACTTCTCCTGCAAAACAAGTGTCTTGTAAAGTGCTTTGGGAAACAGTTACAGCTGTCACATTACATGCAACTCAACCCCCTTCCACTGCACTGTGGAAATACCCTTTTAGAAGGAAATAATTGCTACAATCTCATTTCTCCAGTTGAGGTAATTTGGTTTCATTAATTTTTGAATCAACAAGTGTTCTCATTTAAGGGCTCCAGCTGACAAAATAATGGAATCATCAAGAGGCAGATGTAAACAAAGCACTTGCAGTAGCATATGAATTAATGAAAAAAACAAAACAGCATTTACTCTTATGGTTACTAATAAATTAATTCTAGTGTATGTACAAAGAAGAACTACCTCAGATCCTGAGGAATTTGTTCAGTAACTTGGTGTATTCGAACCAGATACAGAATTTCTGTTCAATCTGCGTGTTGGGGAGGACCTTAAATATGAGGACACAATGAAGCAACTCTTGGAGGAAGATCTGAGCAGAAACATTTTCTTTGCTGGACAAAAGCCACTGACACAGAGAATATAAACCAGCTGCATCTGGGACGCTGTCAAATTGTAACACAAAAGGGGAATTAAAAATCTGTTCCTCACTTTGCCTGAGTAAAAATTGCAGGGTGGTCACTTTATTTTGTATATAATTATAGTAATAAGCTTGATAGTGTACCTGTTATGGATTATGCATTCTGTGTGCATTATTAACAATATGACTGTTTGTCCCACTGCACCCATAAGGAAAACACAAACCACAGACAAATGAAAGCAGAAGCAGCCGTGGCTATTAAGAACAATTAAGTACTACACAGCCTCTCTGCAGGGAGAGGCTCTGGAGTGGTTTAATGGAGCAGATCTCATGATGGGATGTACATTTATTTGGATAATGCTGCCTTGCATATTCAGGTATAACTACTGCTTTTGTGAGGGAGCCTTGGTTGCATAGCAAGAGGCAGCTATAGCTACCGGGAGAGTGCTGCCTATTTAATATTTTCTCATTTCATTTAATTCCAATATAGAGTTGGAGAGGAGTTTGTTAGAAATAAAACACTTCATAGGGAGATTAGCTGTCTGCTTTCTGTGGCTTGAAGAGGAAAAAGTACTGATGTAACTTCTTAGCTTGAAATCAGCTTGACGCTTCCATACAATGCTTTTAGACAAAGAGTAATTCTGATAGCTGAAGCACAACCCCGCTTTTCTTGTTTGTGAACCACAAAGCCCCTAATGGCTTGCACACGTTGTGAATAAGGTGTTCTTCTAAAAAGTGATGTCGTTACTCATGCCAAGATCAGAATTTTCCAAAGCTTATTTCCTCTTCCACACATTGTCTGACAACATCTGTCCTTTTATGCATAGGTTTGTACTAATGGTTTCTTAGATCCAAAATCATTCTGGTATCCAAAATTTTCACTGAGCTCTTCCTGAGTAAGAGCCTGGAGGCAGTTCCCCAGGGCTTTGGTCAGCTCAGGAGCCTGGGTAGCCCAGGGCAAGGGAGTGCTGCAGGCTACGGCAGGAGGGGAATGACGTTAAGGAACTCCCACCTGTCATGTGTCACCATGTGTGACATCTCTTCCAGGTCCTACACACGCCTGGAAAATCAGATATTTTATTGTCTGGTGTGTGCATTCAAGGAATAATGGCTGGAACAGGGGTTGAGCTCCTGTTGGCTGCAATTGCTCAGGGTAATGACAACACTGAAGTTTTATTTCTGCAGCCTTTGTACTTCATTAGACATTGCCTTGCCAAAATTCATCCCCACCCCACTTAGCCCAGATGAGCTGCTGCAGAATACCACAGGGAAAACCACTTTTAAACTATAATCCTGGAAATGAGCTGTCCCAGTGAAAACCACCTCTGACTCACAGAGTTATGCAAGCACATTTCCTTCTGTAAAAGAGCCAGAACCTTTCCAGACCATCTACTGCAGGTCATAACAGGAGCTCAAGAGACATTTCAAGTGCCCAGATAGTGTGCTGAATATAAAAGGTTTTCTGTGTATTTATGTGACGTGTAATGGTCATTTCATGGAGAAGGAAATAATATTTTTATCAGACAAACCAATGCTGTTCCCCACAGGGGAGTTCCCTGCCTGTCTTGCCTTGGAGCCTGTCTCTTCCTTTGTGGTTGGCATCATGAGAGATGGAGGGGGACTCGTCTGCAGAGCTCCCCAGCTACTCCAGCAGAGCTTCCCAGAGCTCACCGATGAAGGTTCCATTTTGTACTTTCTCAGAGCTTCATCATCAAGTCTGTCTCAGCTGGACAGATCACTTATGTTCCTCCTGCTGCCAAGAGGTACTGATATACCTCTTAATTATGTGAGGCCCAATTTTCAGTTGTAGGTAAGGCAGTTACTACACCGATTGACTTCAGCAAGCTCTTTAGGCACCCCCTGCCCTTAAGGGCAATACCAGTCGATGTTCTTATGGCCCAGAAAACCACAAGTTAATGCTTACAACTTAATTTGTAGGAAAAATAATATATTTCAGAAGAGTCATCGGTAGAAGTAAAAATATGTTTCCAATTAGTATGACTTTATCAACTGTCACAAAGAAACACAGTCGATTGTCCAGAAATAATTTATTCATCAACAATAAAACACTGAATAGAAAAAGCCTTGTAAATAAAACTATATATATATAATGCTTTATTTTTTATTCGATACTGCACAAAAACCACTACAGACAGTAACAAAATAATCCAATTAATCTTAAAAATTTCAAATTATAATTGTCACTCTTCATTTATCATGTTTTATTAACAATGCAAAGGTCATTTGTTTACATAGTATACTTTTACTTGATATCATTAAATTGTTTCTTAAAACACTTGAAGCAATTTGTTTTTTGCCCCATAATTTATAACATGTAAGTATATCAATAAACAATATAACAGCTCTGAGAAAGATATGCAGACTGTTCAATGGTAAATAGTCTACCATAGGTTGTTTAGTGTGAGAGCAGGAATAAATCACAACTGAATTGGGATAGAAGTCAACACATTGAAGAGAAATAATACTCGGGGAACAATTACATGTTTTCCATTGCTCGCTTGGTGATGTGATCTCTTTCAAGCTCTGATTTCTCCTGTTTTAGATACTCCAGCACCTTTGCCAGCATATCCTCATCCAGGTACTGCCTGGTTTGTGTGTCATCAGCTTCCCCGGCCACGGAGAGCCTTTTGCTGAGCGAAGCCAGCTTGGCAGCCTCCTGAGGTCCCAGCTGGTTGAGGTGCTCTCGGATGGCCTGCTCCAGGTGCTCCTCTTCCTGCAGGTCGCTCTCCGAAGCTGCAGCCGGGGCTCGTTTCATCTGGTTCGTATTGATCACTTCAGGGTATTTTGCCAGCACCTTTGCCAGGTAATCGGCCAGCTCTTCATCCTTCTCATCCAGCTTCTCATACTCCGTCTGTCGCCTTTCCAAATCGTTCACCCAGGCAGCTTTAGGGAACAGGTGTCCTTTCAATCTTCTGGGAATGTAAGACAGTCTTGGCAAATCATTTCCTTGATTAAGACGATTTAGTAAGTAGGAGGGATTCTGATTAGCTAAATTGTCATTCCCCAGAAGGCTGACAATATCTTCAATATTGAGGTCTTCAGGTAGATTTTCTGGAATAAGAGGCTGCTTCATGTACCCGTTTTTAGAGTTTATATTATTTTTAAATATATCACTCTGTCCTATATTGGTTTCAGTTATTTCGTCGAGGTCTTCTGGGAATTCCATTTCCTGCTCAGCTTCCAACCTTTCGCTCTGAAGCTGCTTTTTTTCTCCAGCTTTCAACATGTCTATTAAATCCTCAGGAGGAATTTGCAAATTCCTTGAGATTTCTATCAGCTGAGCTATAGCCTGAGGATCAAGTTGTTTATCCAAAAACATGGATGCTCTTTTTTCCTCAAGTTCTCCTCCAGTCCTTAATTTCCTATTCCCAGCACTATCCATCAGCCTCTTCAAGTAATAATTCATTAGTTTTGAAACATCCTCTGACACCTGATCTTTATTTTCTCTTCTTATTTCATCCTCAAGGAAGCTGAGTTTTCCTGATCTTTTCATTTCGTCGTCAATCTCCTCTTCGTGTTTATCAATTTCCTCTTTGCTATCTTTTATCTCTTCCTGGGTTTGGCTTTCCACTTTTTCCTCTATGGGATTCCAATCTTCTCCTCCAACCACATCTTCATAGGCGATGTTATTCACTTTATACACGTCATCTTCATCATCTGTATACAATTTCTGGTCCTCATCCAGCCTTTCTTTCTTGTGGTTACTGGGTCCTGCCATCTTGCCCAGCTCCTGGAACACTGACTCCAGTGTGGCAAGGCTCTGGGGGGTGTACTGCTCTTCCACGATTTCGTTGGTTCGCTTGAAGGGACTGTCCCTTGAACTGTCTTCATAGCGCCCCAGAGGCATTTTGAGGTACTTTTGCCACCTCTCAGGCCACTTGTAAGCCTCGTAATCATCAGTTATTCCAGCTGGAAAGTTGCTGTCTGAACTCAGACCGTAAGGTTTGTTCTCCTTTGGGCCAGCCTTTGACTCCTTCTCAGCTTGCCGCAAGGCTTCCAGCATGACCTTAACCCATTGGGACTCCTCTTCAGTCAAAGAATCCCGTACGTTGTCCGGGAGGTGAAGCTGATCCTTGCCTTCTCTCTGTGGGAGGAGGTACGGGACACTTTGATAAGAGCTGTAATCAGGGCTGCTTTCCCCCTTGTTGGTTTGCTTGCGAAGGTCTTCTATGTACTCCAGTGCTTTGATCATATCAGGATTTGGGAGCCTTTGTAAGTTTTTCATTGCATAGTCTGGATCTTTCTGAAGCAGCTGGTGCTGCTGGAAGGAGGCTGCATCAACCCAACAGATCAGGACAAAGAAAAAGGTGAGAGCACAGGCTGTTCCAGGCTGGAAGGTTTTAGTTTCTGCCATGTTTAAAATATTTCCTTTAAATAAAGAAGAAGAAAAAAATAAGCTGTTAACACATGGAGACGGGCTTAGGAAACAGAGCTATGAAAGAAAATTCTTAACTCTATGCTCCATGTACTTTATGAACATTAATTGTCCAATGCCAGCACCAAAGTACAAGATACCAATCCTATATAACTCATGAAATGCCCATAGACATACCTAGACGTCATTTTGATCATGAGAACAAAACACCTAAATGACAAAATTGGTGTATCCATACATTTAAATGCTGCTCAAAATACTAATATTAAAACCACAGACAGAAATATGTTGTGAGATTGCTCTAATTTCATGCCAGGACAATACTGCTGAATGGTGCTAAACTGCAATAAATGTGATGAAATGGAGAACATGGCATATGAAATTACTTGCAAGTTTATTTCTGTCAGTACTGATAGTACTAAAGCTATTACTTCCTTTATTTTGCTATTTCATTAAGAAATTATTTGTATTACAAGTAGATATCAGTTAATGACTCTATGATCCATCTTCCTAGGGCAATGATCGCTTATATGAGAAGAAAACTATAATTTATCCTAAAAGGTACAAAACAATTTTACAGAATCCTTGAAAGCCCATCTTGGAAATGAGCTGGAGTAGGTAGGTTCTGAGTGGTGATTTCATTCATTTGCTTATTCATTCACTTGAGCAGAAATTGAATCAGGTCCCAGGACAGGCAGAAACATGACCACTAGCAAATTTGGTTAGAATAGATCAGTAGAAGCCCATGTCTGCCCAGCTTACACCAGACAAAAATAAACTCTGGAACAGAGTGGGAAAAATATGCCTCTGACAGAATTAAGATGATTACAGCATCACTGTGCATGAGGATACAGCTGCAAAAGCCCAGCCTTGCAGGGAGCTGGGCACCCTCCACATGGCACAGGGGAAAATTGCCATCAGTCATTCCCTAGGACACGCTCAGGCACTGGTACACTGTGGCCAGGGGACAGATTAGACTGTTTCCTGATCCAGTTACATTAACAAATAAAGTACAATAATGAGAAAGGAATGATAAAGACATAAACTGCTTTGATTAATTAACTTGTTTTGGTTCCTTTGGTTTTTGGCTTGGTGAAAGCATCCTGTTGGGACACTGGTGGTTCATGACAGCCTGAAAGAGCTGTGCACACCCGTGCTTACCCACTGCTGGAAGTAGAAAGTGAGCATGAATATGTTCATTTCAGCTCACTTGTAGATTTTTCCACTCAGTTTTTGACCTTAACATAATGCGACTTAACTAAATAATTAAAGTACTGTCAGTTCAGAGAGCTGCTTATTAGCTGCTTATTTTTCCCCCTTCAGTATGCATGAGCAGGCTAACAGGCATAATAGCAAGCAATTTCCCCAAACATTTCTGACTTCAAGCCTGGATACATTTGAGCATTGATTTTACAAATTATTAGTTCAACAGCTGATTAGTCAGTCCCACCCTCCAGATCTGAGTTTGCCCTGAGTCAAAGCCAACACATTGCTTCATTTTCTGTCACAGAAAAGGCACTAGCCCTGTACATAAATGTATACATCCATTAAAAACAAACAAACAAACAAACAAACAAACAAACAAACATCACCTAATTTTCTATTTCTGTAGCAAATAAGTGAAATTAAGGCTTTCTTTTCCAGCAGAGACTGGTTATTAACAGAATTAATTTGATCAGCACATGAGAAACTGTCCTTTCCATGGATGGGGGAAGGGAGAGTCATTCTATAATCATCTGCCAAGCACCTCCCACTCACAAAGATCAGGAACTCACCCTCCTCTGCTGCACACAATTTGGATTGTTACAGCCTTTGCAAGAGCTGTCAGCATCCCACTAAAATCAAAATGTGTGCAGCCAGGCAAAGTTTAGTTTAGTGTTCCACAAGGATGTTGCTCAGTTGGATATTTCCTTTGCAGGAATAACAGATCATTGGCTCCTCTCTACATATTTTTGTGCATTTGCCTCTAGGTCAATTTTTACTTCTAATTTATTGGTAGATGATATTTGAAAGCCTTGTCAAACAGATTTGGGAATGATTTATTTTAAAAGCTATGAGTTCAGGTTGTAAATCTTGTCATTAAATATACTGCGCTATCCAAGGTAAGAGGATTCCTCCCCAATCTTTCAGACTTTAATTCCACATTTATTTTTAAGACAGGACATTTTAGCCTATCTTTAGGAAAAATTGTAAACANGTGGGAGGAACTGAAAACACAAACAAAACAGCAACGAAGGGTAAAAGCCCAAACCCACAGCAGTTCTAGCGAATATAAGGACTGTTTGCATGTGGATACATCTGGGTAGTGACTCGGAGGGTGTTTGCATCCGAGGGAACCCCCCGCCCATCCGCTGAAGTGCCGTGTCGGCGTGCTGAGTGCCATCGCTCCCGGGAGCGCCCAGCTCCGAGCCCCGGGCGGGGCTGACACTACATGTATATACAATATATAGACATATGTATACAATATATATAGTGATAGAGGCACATTTCATAGAGATGTGTTCCCTTGCAAGCCCCAGCTGCGGAACCACCGCGACTTCACCGCTCCCTCGGTGCTGGATCCCCCTGAGCAGCCCTGGGGCTCCGTGCCCCCCGCATCCCTACATCCCCCTAGGGATCCCTGCATCCCTACATCCCTGCATCACTACATCCCTGCATCTCTACAGTCCTGCATCCCTACATCCCTACATCCCTACAGTCCTGCATCCCTACATGCCTGCATCACTACATCACTGCATCCCTACATCCCTGTATCACTACATCCCTGCATCTCTACAGCCCTGCATCCCTGTATCCCTACATCCCCGCATCCCTACAGCCCGGCGGCCCCACAGCCCTACCTGCNATTAAAGTACTGTCAGTTCAGAGAGCTGCTTATTAGCTGCTTATTTTTCCCCCTTCAGTATGCATGAGCAGGCTAACAGGCATAATAGCAAGCAATTTCCCCAAACATTTCTGACTTCAAGCCTGGATACATTTGAGCATTGATTTTACAAATTATTAGTTCAACAGCTGATTAGTCAGTCCCACCCTCCAGATCTGAGTTTGCCCTGAGTCAAAGCCAACACATTGCTTCATTTTCTGTCACAGAAAAGGCACTAGCCCTGTACATAAATGTATACATCCATTAAAAACAAACAAACAAACAAACAAACAAACAAACAAACATCACCTAATTTTCTATTTCTGTAGCAAATAAGTGAAATTAAGGCTTTCTTTTCCAGCAGAGACTGGTTATTAACAGAATTAATTTGATCAGCACATGAGAAACTGTCCTTTCCATGGATGGGGGAAGGGAGAGTCATTCTATAATCATCTGCCAAGCACCTCCCACTCACAAAGATCAGGAACTCACCCTCCTCTGCTGCACACAATTTGGATTGTTACAGCCTTTGCAAGAGCTGTCAGCATCCCACTAAAATCAAAATGTGTGCAGCCAGGCAAAGTTTAGTTTAGTGTTCCACAAGGATGTTGCTCAGTTGGATATTTCCTTTGCAGGAATAACAGATCATTGGCTCCTCTCTACATATTTTTGTGCATTTGCCTCTAGGTCAATTTTTACTTCTAATTTATTGGTAGATGATATTTGAAAGCCTTGTCAAACAGATTTGGGAATGATTTATTTTAAAAGCTATGAGTTCAGGTTGTAAATCTTGTCATTAAATATACTGCGCTATCCAAGGTAAGAGGATTCCTCCCCAATCTTTCAGACTTTAATTCCACATTTATTTTTAAGACAGGACATTTTAGCCTATCTTTAGGAAAAATTGTAAACATTCTCTCCTGTGCCTCTCAAAGGACAATATGCTAAAGCAGCTCTTTTGTCTCCAGATCAATAACTGTGAAGCCAGTCTAGATGGAGAGCATATTTTCTCCTCTATTAGCACCTAACAAACAGGAAAATCATCTCTTAGCCAACAAATGAAGAAGCTCCTCTTTACAAAATGAGGCAAACATGATCAAAATTTTACACATACAAAGGCAATACAGACGGAAAAAAGTTCCCTAAAAAAATCAGACACAGAAAATATCTCCTTTCTGGGATGTTTCCATGGTAGCAGTAATTTTCTCTCATTCTCCTAGCAGTTGTTTCTGATGTGACTCTAATGTTTCCAGTGAAATTTAGCTATGAAAACTCATAGGTTTTTCCTATAGATGTGTCCCTGCCCTGAGAGCCTTAGGTGAAACCTAAGAGCAGTTTTCCATAGGGAAAATAAATATATCATGCACTCTTCCTCCCATTTCTTTTTTGCAATAAATAACACGACTGCAAGAAGTTTGCCTTGTTTAAAAGCATCTCTAACCCTTTTACCCTGTGGGAGGAACTGAAAACACAAACAAAACAGCAACGAAGGGTAAAAGCCCAAACCCACAGCAGTTCTAGCGAATATAAGGACTGTTTGCATGTGGATACATCTGGGTAGTGACTCGGAGGGTGTTTGCATCCGAGGGAACCCCCCGCCCATCCGCTGAAGTGCCGTGTCGGCGTGCTGAGTGCCATCGCTCCCGGGAGCGCCCAGCTCCGAGCCCCGGGCGGGGCTGACACTACATGTATATACAATATATAGACATATGTATACAATATATATAGTGATAGAGGCACATTTCATAGAGATGTGTTCCCTTGCAAGCCCCAGCTGCGGAACCACCGCGACTTCACCGCTCCCTCGGTGCTGGATCCCCCTGAGCAGCCCTGGGGCTCCGTGCCCCCCGCATCCCTACATCCCCCTAGGGATCCCTGCATCCCTACATCCCTGCATCACTACATCCCTGCATCTCTACAGTCCTGCATCCCTACATCCCTACATCCCTACAGTCCTGCATCCCTACATGCCTGCATCACTACATCACTGCATCCCTACATCCCTGTATCACTACATCCCTGTATCACTACATCCCTGCATCTCTACAGCCCTGCATCCCTGTATCCCTACATCCCCGCATCCCTACAGCCCGGCGGCCCCACAGCCCTACCTGCGCTGCCGCCGCTCCGCCGCTCCGCCGCCTTCAGCACCCGGACAGCGCCGCTTATACCGCCCGGGCCCCGCGTCACGGCCCCGCCCGGCCCGGCCCGGCCCCCGCGGGACCTCCGCGGGCGGAGCGAGGGGCACACACCCGGGCACGTAAAACCGGCAGCGGGGAAAAGGCGGGGAAGGAAAAAACAGGGAGAAAAGTCAAAGATACAGAGGGGAGAAAAGCAACGAGGAAAAACAAGGAGAGGAAAGCAAGGCGAGGAAGAAGGGGGAAAGGGAAAAAAGGTTTTAAAATAAAAGGAAAAAAAAAACCAAAANTACATCACTGCATCCCTACATCCCTGTATCACTACATCCCTGTATCACTACATCCCTGCATCTCTACAGCCCTGCATCCCTGTATCCCTACATCCCCGCATCCCTACAGCCCGGCGGCCCCACAGCCCTACCTGCGCTGCCGCCGCTCCGCCGCTCCGCCGCCTTCAGCACCCGGACAGCGCCGCTTATACCGCCCGGGCCCCGCGTCACGGCCCCGCCCGGCCCGGCCCGGCCCCCGCGGGACCTCCGCGGGCGGAGCGAGGGGCACACACCAGGGCACGTAAAACCGGCAGCGGGGAAAAGGCGGGGAAGGAAAAAACAGGGAGAAAAGTCAAAGATACAGAGGGGAGAAAAGCAACGAGGAAAAACAAGGAGAGGAAAGCAAGGCGAGGAAGAAGGGGGAAAGGGAAAAAAGGTTTTAAAATAAAAGGAAAAAAAAAACCAAAAACCAGACGTGATACAGCCAGTGCCTTCTGCTTCTCAGCTCCCACAGGCTGGGAGGAAGGACTTGATAAACCCGAGCCACACCTCGGGGGTGAGTGCAGGCCAAACCAGCAGCAGGGACACACGCCCAGGGCTGTGGGGCAGGAGCGAAGCTGGGGACACGCAGGGGCAGGAGGGGGTGTGAGCCCAGCTATGAGGAAGACTCTGCACCCCAGGCTCAGTGTCGGTGTGTGTGTGTGCCCGGCTGTGCCCGTGCCTTGGCAGGAGACAGCCTTTCTACAGCTATGGCCGGCAGGGGTTTTTTATTTTTTCTCTTTAGTTCATTGACTGAGCTGTTGTGGCACATTTCTGGCTTTGTCACAGAGCAGGGATAGTTCATGGCATCTGTGGCCTTGTCACCTGGAGCTCTGGACCAGCTAGAGATGGGTGCTCCTGAGGCAGGGGGCTGAGGGGGGAAGGACACCCCTGCATTGTTTGTCTGAGGTAGATGGGAAAACTGAAGCATGTTGGGGAAAGATAAGGCAGAAAGTTCCTCCTGCCCCATCCCAGCCTGTGTGCTCTGGCTCTGCCGGTGGTGTGACATGGGACAGGGGCCAGGCTGGTGCTCCTCTGGATGGGGATGGAGCCAGAGAGGGACCACCCATCCCTGGCAGCACTGCCAGGCACTGCTGAAAAGACTCTCATGCTTTTACCTCCATTCTCAGCACTCAGAAAGGGCAGCACTTGCACACCTGGATCAGTGGGGTGAGTAAATACCACCATGCCATAAATCACAAAACACAAGGTGTAACACATGGCTTCAGATGATGCTCAGAGTTTTAGCTTGTTCCTTCTGCTTCCTTTCTATTACAGAAAGGTTCTTTTACTTTGGTTTTTAAATAAGGATCCCTTTTCCCCAAAAATAAATCTTTCCTGACAATTTTGACCTTTTACAGCACAAAATGCAAAAAAAAAACCTTGGATGAATGTACCTTCCAAGCCAATAAACATAACAAAATTAAATTATTGTAAGAACAGTAACCTAGAAATAATTGTAGCCATGAACAGACAACAAGACAATCCTGGCTGCATTTGCTGTAGTTGACATGGAGATCTGGAAATAGAGATCTTGTTTCACCTCACGTAGTTTTATGAGTAAAATACAGTATCAGTTTTTGTGCTGAAACTCTTCAGCAGCAGCTTTATTCTGCCCCCAGATTCCATCCAACACACTCACTTTCATTACCAGATCCAGGAAGAAAAGAGCCCAGAAAATATTGCATTAAGGCCCATGATAGCAGCCCTGAGGAAGGGAAACAGAAAGGCATTGCTGCAGTAAGCAGAGGGCAAGGTCCAAGTGCCCTCTGAGCAGCTGGGGACTGTACTGCTGAGCACCACATCCCCTTCAGCAGGGCTCTGAATGCCCACAAAACACAGCTCTGCAGACATTGCTACCACCAATACACCTCAGCCCATGGGCAGAATACTCAATGGAATCAAAACCAACAAACAAAATAATAACAAAAAACACACAGAAGAAAAGTACTCAATTCAGGCTTTCAGGAATTTTCTTGTGCTTCTGCAGGTATTTCCAACAGGCTCTTGTGCATTCTGTCACCAGATGACCAATACTTATGGAGCAAATTCCTTCCCATGAAATCATTCTGTTGAACCCCATCCATCTATCCCAGATCTTCCGCATTAGAGCACATTTCAGACAACCCAAATTATCTGGCACGTGAGCAAGATTCCATCCTCCTTAACCACTCACCTCAGATTTACAGCAAATAAAGCCAGGCAGACACTTGGCTTAGGTCTCTGCTGTGGCTGTTCTGGGTTCAGTGGATAAAATTTTCCGAAGGCTCTCTACAATCCATCTGTCAATTTTACTCCATATCAAAAAGTGTTGCCTGGACTTTGTGCTTACAATTGACTGCATCCACACAGCCCTGTAAGGAGGGCCTTACTGAATGTACTTTTTTTGGTCATATTGAATGTACAGCATTCTTTTCCTCAGAATGAGTCATGCAACAGAAAATTGGATCTGTTCTGTCATCAGAAGTTCCATGGCATTTTATACAAGAGCAAGATTACATCACAGCATCTCTCAATTTTAGGAAATTGCATTAGAATTAGCTCAAAATCAACTGCTTAAGCAAAGGAGCTAGGTAATCTTGTTTTTCTGAGTGAATTTTGGCCGTGCTGCATCCTTTTGTGGATCCTAGGAACAGCCCAGCTCTATCTGCAGTGATTTCTCTGAACAGCTTGCCTTGTCACATGTTCTACCTTACCTAGTCATGCATCATGAGAAGATAAAAGTTAATCAATCAACCCTGCACCTTGCAGCAAAAGGCTTTTATTTCATTTCATGCAAACAAGAGGGCATGGGGTTGGGAGGGGAACTTCTCTGCAGCAAACAGAGGCCAGAGGGTTCCAGCCCACTCTGTTTTGTCATACCCCAGCTGGAGTAACACCATCCCTACAGTCAGTGGGAAAAGAAAAGTCAGGAAACTTGTCTTGAGGAGAAGGCATGGTCTGGCAAAGGGCCTTGGGGTCACTGTCCTTGTGCCCAGGCCCCAGGACACACCAGCCCCAGGGGGGTGATGGTGGCCAGAACCACAGCAGTCCAGGGACCCTGGCCTCCCACCACACCTGCTCCCAGAGGAGGATGGAGTGATGATCTTCCCAGCAGACCATCCCAGCAGAAACAGGGGGGCAGCACATTTGTCTGGCTGCTGTGGCCCTGTTTCTAAACACCAGAATGGTTTGCACTTCTGCAGCTCTAGCTCTCTCCTCCTCTAATTGGTGCCACCAAGATCAGCACTGCTTAAAAATAAAGCAGGGTTGTGTCAATATTGATTATTTCCCTCCCTTCTTCTGTTTCTAGTAGCAACTAAAAATAATTTACAATTCATTACAGACATGACATCTCCTGCAGAATAAATGCCATTGTCACATTTAAAATTCAGTCCATATCTGACTTGAATATCTTCATTTACTCTGAATATAATGAGAAAGAGGAGGTTTTCTTTCCTCAGAAAAAGCTCATCTGCCATCATAGATACAGATTCTTTTAAATTATTTTAATTTTAAAATACTTGAGCTGTGCTTGTGTCCAACATCAGACTCGTCATTTTCTGCTCATTTTGCATGCTTGAAAGATCAATCATATTTGTATGCAAATATTTTTGGCCTCCACTAAATTTAGTGCACAATAAATGTCTCAAATTTCATTCCCAAAGCCAGAAAGGGAGGGATAAATACAGCATTTTAAGGAAAAATAAGGGTTTTGCAGTTCTTAACCACAGTCCTTTAAAAGCAGGGATGTCAAGGCAAGTGTCCACTGGCTGTAGATCACTGGGCTTTATTCAACACTGCAACGAGATTAAGCAGGTTTAACACCAGCCTGCCCTACACACCTCCCTGAGGGGACATTCCAAGAACAGGGAAAGCTAAGCAAAACCAAAAAACCAAACCTGGACTTTTATCCAACATTTACAAGTTCAGGATTTCAGGCTGCCTGCTTATAAATAAAAACAACTCTGAAGAGGAGGCTTAGGCAGGGCTTGGCTGCCAGCCCTGCAGCACTGGGTGTGCCCCAGAGCTGGGCCATGGGGACCATCACTTCACCCCCTCTGCAGCTGGCACCAGGGCTGGGCTCCCCTCAGGCTCAGCTGTGCCACACCTGCTTAGTCCTTCCCTAGGGCTTTGCCACCCCTCCAGTGCCTCTCCTTCTCTCCAGTGACTGCTGGAGGAGCCCAGCCCTGCTGCCTCACTGCTGCTACCTGCCCAGGGACCTACGCTTACTGTGGGGTGCCTGAAGGTTGGGATTATCAGGCTCCACCCCGTAGGAGAGACCCCCTGCTCAGGGCAGGGAATGGGATCTGTCAGCTCAGCCAGGGCCAGAGGGGCAGAGAAGCCTGGGCTGGAAGGAGCTGCAAAAGCAGCAGATGAATCAACAGGGAAAGAGTTACTGCTATACTTATTCCAGTATAGCAGCCTCCACTTTGAGTACCCTGCACAGGAATAGCAAAACACCAACGGATTAAGGAATATATGCCTTCTCATAGAGCCACAGAATTATTTTTATCTCCAGGCCTCCCACACACATACTCACATATTTTCTCCTGTGGAGTTTCAAGGCTTTTCACGAGCCTGTGACATCTGCTTACCAACATTTGGTGTAAAAATATCGATATCTGCTCTGCATAGCTGCTCTGAGTGCTACATTTACCAGCCAGTAAAGATCAAGAATCTCCTGGGAGCTGGCTGGATCAAACTGTCATGATTTCAGCACTGCTTTGCGTCAGACAGCAGAATTTAAAGTCAAAACACAGATAGTTCAGGGAGGAAGACAATGTGAAGCCCTGAGTCATACCCTGCTGAGGGTGAGGAGAACAGATTAATAGACAGCAAACATGAATGAAACTGAAGGGCTCATTTAGTCATGCGGCTGCTTCTGAAACCCAAAATAGGATTTATTTTTAGTCGTTGGGTGTGAAAAGAGGATTTCTTTGCACTTTGCCAAGGAGAAGTTGAGAAAAGAGTTTTAATTAGCATGGGGCAGACTCCCCTTTGCCCTGACACCCCGAGGGGCTCAGCTGCAGGGCTGGCTGTGCTCAGGCAGGGGCTGCTGCTCCCAGCCTGCTCTAACAATTCGTCATCCACGGGATGCTGCAGGACCCAGCAGCTTCCAGCATCCTTCAGATGTGGAAGAGGCAGCCTTTACTCCAGCCCCAGGCAACTCTCCTCTGCTAAAGCTGAGTGAAAATAGTCTGCTTGTAGGCAGGTGGGGCTTGTCTGGGAAGCTGCACTGCTCCCCACTGCTGGCTCTTGGGGAAAGGAGACAAAGCAACGTCTTGGCAGTTGGAGAATCTGCACAGGTTCAGCCCAAATCATTGGAGATTACATAACTGCAACCCTTCAGAGCAGCTGTGGCAACAAGGAGCAGCAGCAGCCAGCAAAACCAGTTTGCCTGTGCCTTCCCAGTGCATGCCACCTGCTCATGTCAAGATCCTCAGTTGGTGTGAGTGCCCAGCCTGGGGTATTGGCCACCTTGGGCTATCTGGGTCAGCCAGGGTTGCCCTTCAGTGATGTTTTCTCATGAGAGAACACAAAAGTTTTACATAGGAGAGAAAAAAAGTTTGCACAACAGTGATCTGTACACACATTTATGTGAGTTTTCATTTTAAATAAACAGAGAGAAGTGCTTTCACAGCTGTGCATAAGATTTGGTCCATTATTTAGTCCTCTGCTAAATCATTCAGCAATTCTGCTCTGCAGAAACTTTATGATCTTGGGGATAAGTAATTTCTATTCCTTACTTACATTAAAGCCTCATTAATTTTTACATTAATCACTCATAAACATGAAGAATGATGATCAGTGATTTTGGATCTTCGTGTCTCAGGCAGAAAAATGTCCATTTTTTTATCTGCTGCCTTGTCTAACAACACAGGATGGGGTTCAGAGGAGCAAAATTACCACTCCAAATTAACACTTCTGTGCTTCCTCTTTTTTTGAGAGAGTCCAACCATTCCCAAAGCATGAGCCAGCATGCTGGCATTACTGCACGTGGGCCAAGGTTCTTCCATCCCCAAGCCATTAGGGTAACAGGTGCTTTAGCAATGGAGCCTGTGAGAATTTATGTGCTAAAGCTAGAAGGGCAAAAAGCCATGCTCTGCTCCATGCCATAAAACATTATCACAATTTTCTCGTGCACTGACCTTGTCAGGGTCATTTGTTTCACTGGTTTCATTACAGCCCATTTTGTGGCCATAGGTTTGTCCTTTGCTCAGCACATATGTGCATGAATTCCAACCCTATTGCTACAGTAATTTATACAGATCTGGGTCAAAATCTATTATTTGGTCAAGAATGTGACAAAAATAGGCAAAAGAGACTCAGTGCAAGGCACAGCACAGATACAGTGTTAGAGAATTTCCTCCTTCTGCATGAAAAGAGCAAACAATTTGATTTGTTAGCTCGTGTGGACAAGGCAAAACCACTTCATGCCATGCCATTTAAAAAATATATATACTAAATTAAAAGTTTAGTCAACATAATTATGAGCGATTACATCAAAAAGAGAGCACAAATTCATGTCCCCCCATGTGGTTATGGCTATTAGCATTTGTCACATCAGCATCAAAGCAGAAATCTTGTTGTTTTAGGGTTCAGCTGTGCTGACTTTGAATTTCAGGATACAGACCCAGGGAGAGCTGGCTGCTTCAATGGCAGCTTCCCTGCTTCAGTGTCTGTGGAATGAAGGCAAGTCCAGAGTCTCAGTGCAAAAAGCAGAACAGATGCAGGTCAATCATTTACCCCCACTGCTGCAGGAGTGAGTGCAGAACCAGCACAGCCCACCGCCCCACTGACACCCACTCCTGGTGAGGGTTTAATGCCTTCAAACACATGTGCAGGAGGCAGATTCTGGATAGCAGGAGACAGAGAAATCAAACAGTGTGATCTGTGAGCTGCACAGCTCCTCAGTGGGCAGGTGTGCATGGAAAGCCAGCATGCTCCATCCAACATGGGATGGGGTGGGAGCCAGAGGGTGGGTACAGCTGGGTACATGGCACAACACGGCATCCATCCACTGCAAATATTAAGGACTCTGTTAACATCTATCATTTGCTTTTTCTTATCACTCAGTCATTAAAAGGTCTCTCGAGGCAGGAAAAAACTGATAGGCAGGCTGCTCCCTTCTCTGGCAAAAGTGAAAATACAAGTGGTGACATTGTTTCTCCAAGCACCCTCCAATCTACAGGACAACTACTAACATTTCTGCAAGCTGGGAAGAACGTTTGTTTGGATGTTCAAACTGTTTTAGATAGCAGTCTCACATCTCTCTCAGCTACAAGAGCCTTGACTGGCAGGTAAAGTCCATATGATCAGGTGAAAATGCTGTGATTTTCCCCTAAGGTAAATACTTCTGTCTAACATACCTTACTGCTAAGTGCCTGGGATGGGCTCAGTGCCCTTCCCGGCCCTGAGGCTCCTGCCTGGGAGGGTACATTTTTTCACCAAACTTGTAGCTGGTGCCTTTATTTTGAAACTCTCCTGCTGCTGCCACTGTGCTGCAAAACATCACCCCGGGTCCATCCTGCCAGCAGCAGAGCTGCAAAACCCGAAAAGCACAGCCCAGGAGCTGCTCACAGATGCAACCTGCATCCCCAAGGGCTCAATCCTCCAAAAAACACCAGGTATCCTGTCATCCTACTGCATTCAGCATGATGCTGCATCTCATAGGAGTGTTCTGCTCTCCCAAAATAAATGGTCTGAAATTCAAGGCAAAAGCAATTCATTGCAGCTGTTTAAAATCAGGTCACAAAGCCCTCAATGAATTGCTGTCAGCATCACCCCGAGCACAGCTCACAGGTGCTCCTGTGTGGATGTGGGGTCACAGGGAGCTCTCTGGGGCTGTGGGTTTCCACTAGTGTACCTCAAAGATGGACCAAAAGGCCAGATGCTCTGCCTGGCACTGGAGATCTTGTTTGAAGGACTAAATGGATTACTTGTCCATGCCAGGAGGTTTTCACCATCTGTGGCAGATGTGATACTGATGAGGTTCTCAGTTGTACATAACCATTTCATGATGCTATTATATGAAAAAACACACAAAACCAAAGCCAGCCATTCTGGGTTGCTGATGCTTGCTTTTGATCAGGGAGCAATGACCAGTCTGTTTGTTGGGGTGGATTCTCCTCAGTTTCCCCTGATGTGCTGGTGCCTGTTGTGGCAGCTGTGTGTCCCCGTGGTGTCACGCTGTGCCTCGGTGCCTCTCTGACCACGGCTGCAGAAACTTTGTGAAGTCCCTGCCGGCTGGTTCTCACCCTGATGCACAAAGGTCCCTTTCTCACTCTCTATCCTCTCTTCTGCAAGGACCTGGTGGTGCCTGGCAGGTACAGACTTGGTCCTGTGCAGAAGCAGAGCCCCCTGAGCTCCTGGGAAGGACATCGATCCCATTTTATTATATTTTTTGAAGAATGGAGGTATTTTGTATGGGACAGGAGGAAATGGGAAGGAAGAACTGTAACGTGAGGAGACACAGCAGGAGCTGGTAAGAGAAGAAAGCAGCCAGCTGCCAGGGATGCAGCTGCAGTGCCTGAGCCAGCAGAGCACAGAGACCAACGCTCCTCTGGAAACCACGGACACAGGCTCCCAGCTGGAGAGACCAGATGGTGCAGGAGCTGAGGCAGGAAAACTGACTGAGCCTCTCTTTGAGGCTCTGTGCCAAGGAGGTGGGACCAAAGGGTAATTAGGCTGATGAGCAATGATATTAAATGTATTAAATGAGGCTTAAATGTAAGAGAAATCTTAGGAAAAATTAGTTGAAGGGAGAAGCATAACAGAGTAAATCCCAGCACAATTAACCTGCAGGGAAACAGAAATACAGAACCTGTTCCCAAAAGTAAATCCATATAAAAACTCCAGTAATGTTTCCTGACTTTTACCCACCAAGCACATATATGAATTACAGCCATTTATTTGCTTTTAAAAATCAGTAAACCCATAGGATTCAAAATATATGCTTCAGTTGTAATGAACCCAAATATATTTGGAATATGCACAAAATTAAAAACATATCTAAGGGGTTTGAGCAGCAGTCAGTGTTTGCTGAATGAGAGCCCTTAACCATGATTTTTAATTAGTATTGACAAAAACCTTAATACTAGGTTTATGTTGTTACTTCTCCCAGCTGCACAGACAGCCAGGGCTCAGAGACCATCTATCAACAGCAACACCCAGACAGCATTAACTTGGAAACCAAACACAACTGCAGAGGCTTCTCTGTGCCAGTGGCATCAGACAAAACCAAACCAAACCTCTTTTCGTAGTTATTATAACCAAGTCTAACCAGTCCTTTTACAAAACAATGACACTTCAGGAGAAGAGATCCAAAAAATAACCAAGCAAGCAACCAAAAAATTTTCAGGCAGACAGATAATAAAACAAGCATGCAAATTTGATTGCTCATAATGCAATCATAATGATCATTGAAAGCAACATCTACAAAGCTGCCTACAATCCACTGATATATGTGGTATCTTCTCATGGCTATATTGCATATTAGCTTAAGATTACTCTGACCTACAGAGTAGCTGTTGAGTTCATACTTCGCATTGTGCTGAATTAAGTCTTAAATTCATAAAGCAACATGAATTTTAATAATGCTGACCAAGTCTTGCCTGATATATCAGCTGCATTAGCTTAAAAAAGATGGATCACCAAATACAATAGTATATAACCACATGTGCAGAAAATTATACACACCCCAAAGAGGTGGTTTGATCAGGTTTTTAGGCAGAAGAGCAATGCAAAGCAAAGAAATTCAGGCTATATAGTTTTCTAAGTCCCTAAATCCTTACATAGCACAGACAAAAAGTTCTGAGATGACCCTGTGCCTTAATGAGGTCTCTGAGTACTTTGGGTGCTGTGAATCATTCCTCTCCAAAACTTACTTTCCATTGTCTTGTGAGTATAGAGGTCTTGCAAAGTAGTTGCCATTCCTATAAATTTCTTTCTGCTTCATTTAGAGGCTACCAAGATACTTTAAAATAACCTGGAACAGTTGTGATATAGAAACAACTCCAGCTGCAAAAAATAGCATCCTAGAAAGAACCAGGAGTGCTTGTTTTGCTTGGTGACAGCAAGTATATCCACTCTTTTGCACAGACAGAGAAGACAGACGTGGCTGTAAATAAGAGCAAGTGTAGCACTTGCAGGGGACAGAAGTGGAGGATGGTTAAATTAACCTTTCACAAGCCTCTTCAATGCTAACACATTCTAACATATGGTTTTTTCTGCAATCTTGCCTCTCCTTCATCACATTTCTGAGCATTCTCTACTGTGTCTAACTCAATGCAACCCTGGCTGGGACCAGCAGAATCTGCTATGAATAGTTTGTATTCCAGTTCAGCTGCTTGTGCAAGGATTAAATCTCATTATACCAGTCTGGGGGGACACACAGCATTTTTTTCTGGTCTAACTGAGTTCAGGTTAAAAAAACTTTATATGTAAGTAGGAATCTGTCCCTCTGTTTTTTTCATCCTGGTTTGTAGTATTTAACAGCATCCTACTACAGCAGAGTGTAACTCCTCCTACAGAACAACTGGCAGAGCAGAAAAACAAGCAGCTTCCATTGCACTTTTTTTACCAAGCTTTCCATAATCTTCCTGTAGACTTTCTTGTAGCAGTCCAGGGCAGTCAAAGCCTTGATGGCCTCACTGCTGAACAACAGTAACCCTATGACCATTCCATTAATGTTATATGAACAAAAGTTCTGTAAGATATTTGCTAATATTTGTTATCTAGAGGCATTTTGAACAGCCACCTTCACAGAAAGTCATATCACAGAGACAAGAATGTTTCCTTGACCAATTGCTTGCTATTCTCTGATGCAACCCTGAAAATTTTTGAAGTGGTTTGCTTATGACTCAAGAAAGGAAAAAATAAGTAAATAAAAATGGAAAGATCAGAATCAAAGATTTTGCAGTTGATGCAGTCAGCTGACATTCATGACTTCTTGTACTATTTAAAACCTAGATGGAAGGTGCAGAAGGCAAAGGCAGAGTAGCAGATAACTTGCAAGACAAATGAGGGAAAGAGAAGTTTCCAAAACTGCAGTGCACCCTTTTGCACTGTCGTACTGGCAGGACAGCATTAGTCAGGCAGACAGAGAGCTTTCATCTAAAGCAGGAATATTAGCATGCAGTGCCTGACTGCATTTTCATTTGAAGCTGAGCAAGAGAGGCTCATTCTTTCCAGCAAGTCAGACTGATGCATTCTCCCAAGAATCATGTCTTACAGAAAAATAACCATGAAATATTAATCATTTCCTATTTAGAGCTACAACTGTCACAAATGATGTAGCTCTCTCCTGTACAACCTCTTGCTGAAAAACTGCATAAGGAACACAGAAGACGTCGCCTGCATCCCGGGTGGAGAAAAAGGCTGGAGTGTGCGAGCAGGAGCAGGGATGGTGCTGAGTCCTGTGGCCAAACCCAAACCAGATCATCCCCTGCCCACTGCCAGCTCCCCGCGCCTCCTGCACTGCGTGTTTAGAACCAAGGAAACGCTGCCAAACCTGCTGGCAAAGTTCCCTACAGAGAGGTGCGGGATTGCCCCACACACGCGGGAGCACTCCTGTCCCTGGCCGGCAGTGACACGGCACAAGAACACGGGAGAGCACAGAAATCTGGCTGCAGAAATCCGGCTGCAGTAATCCGGCTGCAGAATTCCGGCTGCAGGAATCCTGCTGCAAGAATCCGGCTGCAGGAATCTGGCTGCAGAAATCCTGCTGCAGAAATCCTGCTGCAATAATCCGGCTGCAGAAATCCGGCTGCAGAAATCCTGCTACAGGAATCCTGTTGCAGGAATCCTGTTGCAGAAATCCTGCTGCAGAAATCCAGCTGCAGAAATCCTGCTGCAGGAATCCAGCTGCAGGAATCCTGCTGCAAGAATCCGGCTGCAGAAATCTGGCTGCAGGAATCCTGCTGCAGAAATCCTGCTGCAGAAATCCGGCTGCAGAAATCCGGCTGCAGGAATCTGGCTGCAGAAATCCGGCTGCAGAAATCCGGCTGCAGGAATCCTGCTGCAAGAAATCCAGCTGCAGGAATCCAGCTGCAGGAATCCGGCTGCAGAAATCCAGTTGCATGCGGGTTTGTGCTAGGAGCACCGTATGGAGCTACTGAAGGATCACCCTGGGAGCTCCGTGTGAGTTTGGAAGCTGTTCATTCAAGGCTCAGCCCCAGTGCCCTGTGGCTTGCCAGGACTGTCATTCAGCCGAAACAGCAAATAATGAAAAATAATGTCTCTGAATAGCTGACAGGCAATCCAGAGCATGGAACCATTTGCATAAAACAGTCATTGTCATTTCACACATGCAGATCTCTGGCAGTCAAAACCTCACCGCAGATCAGTCAGGCACCAAGGGAAAGAAACTAAATCAGTTGTTTGCTACAAATAATTCATCCAGTTGTATCTGACATGATACTGCCTCGTCACTGGATATTGTCAATGCTCCAAGGTATGACCTGTGCCCAGGATCTCAGGGCATCAAACCCTGTGTGACATCTGAAGACACAGGCTTGGCTGTCGCAGGCTGCTGCAAATGGGCCAGGAAGATCAAATTTTTCAGATGGGTCAGGGGAAAAAAGCACTCCCAAAATAAAGGTGATGTTTACCAGACAGAATTGGGTGATCTAGACCAAGAAATTAATGTCTGTAATTGAATGTTTGTAACTGGGACACTTTTGGGTTTGATGATAATTTTTGTCTACTATCAAATACACTTTCAGTCACATACTTCGTGGTGTCTTCTGATCTTTCTCAATAACAATTATATTTTTATCTGAAATAGAGCCTCCTTCTCACAATATAGCATTGCTTACATATGCAATTTCTTGAAACGATGTGATTCTGTACCACTTTTTCCCTCTTGATACAATGGAAATTAGTTTTTAGACAAAATCAAAATATCCAACTATTACCTCTGTTACCAGGAACTTCTTGGAGACAGAGAGGGAAGCCATTTTTAATGGAGCTGGCTTCAGTATCCACAAAAAGTTTCCCAAGTTTCAGTTCCAGTAATGGTTGCGAAACACTTTCTTCAGCCATTGCAGTGTGATACCAACCAAGTTTATCAGGCTACAAAACCTTGAAACACTTGCTAGGACAATTAGCAGTTGCTCTCTAATGCTGGAAGGCAAATTGGAGTTGTGCATCAACACTCACCCACAGCCCAGCCAAGGGACTGGCACTGGATGGATGGAGGTCATCAGCGCCCTTCTGCCTGTCCCTAGTGTCCCCGAGGGCAGGGTTTGTGTCAAATACCCACCTGTCCCTAGTGTCCCCGAGGGCAGGGTTTGTGGCAAATACCCACCTGTCCCTAGTGTCCCCGAGGGCAGGGTTTGTGGCAAATACCCCCCTGTCCCTAGTGTCCCTGAGGGCAGGGTTTGTGTCAAATACCCACAGCCTCCTTCCCTACTCATCTCCATCTCACTGGAAGCTGCCACGCGTCTCCACTAACAATGGGCAGCCTGCAGGGAGAGCTGAGAGGGAAAGCAGGTTCCCCTTCCTGACACGAGCTGGGACAATGTGTTTTCCCAGTCACTGAAAACAAAGCAGCTGATGAAGTTTTCCAGCCACAGTGATGGATCCCGAGTGAGGCTGTGCTGGGGCTCCAGGCTGTGGTGGCCCTTCTGCTGGCTGTGTGTACCAGGCTGGCTGCAGAGCCGTGTCTTTAGTCCTCCATCAGCTCCCTTAGCCCCCCTGTGCCCAGCTTCTCTCCCTGCAGAACAGATAGCTTCCATCACAGCTTGAACATTAAGCGTTGAAGACTGAGGCCCGTTACAATAAAAAAAAAGGCATAACATTTTCAGCAGGTTTTGTGTGGGGTATGAAGGCAAACAATTCACAGGATAGAAAACTGCTCAAAATAAACCACAAGAAAAGAGAAATGTGACATAATAGCCCCTTGTATTGTGACAGAAATGAACTGTCTATGGCTTTGTACAGAGGTTACCAGCAAAAAATTTCTGTGTTCTATAGCATTGTGGCACTAGAGCGGGCTCTAGCTCTGAAGCACAATAAATTTAATACAGTTTAAAATATAGTTGTTTACAGCCTAACTAAAGAAAAATTAATAATCTCATATCACAGGGTTTACATTTTAAGCTATACCACTAAAATCCAGTGGTGAGAACAAAAAGGCCAGGTTCAGCTATTCAGAGCAGTGAATCTTTTCCTCCTGATGTGCCATGCACTGAAAGGCATCAACACTGTAACAAATATTAAGAAATCTGTCACTTGCTATCATCCAGCTGGAAAGAACAAACTCCCCAGGGCTCACTGTTGACAGCGCTGACAGAAAGAGCCTCACCTGGAATCACACATTATTTCATCACAAGGAATCTTCAGTGTGCAGCTCTTCCACTTCTGATATGGGCAACGGGCTATTTTCTGCACTAATTAGAGGATGTTAAAATGAAATCAGCCACTTCTTATTGCCTGTCTCACATTTTGTGTTCAAGCACAGCTAGGGGTGGCTAAATATTAACCATGAACAACTGGAAAAAGAAAATAAATAATTTCTACATTAGTTGCCTTTTATTTCCCCATTCTAGTGACTAGAATTTCATATGCCATTCTCTTATTTACAATTCACATGGCTGAAGCACCCCTGGAACTAATGAATAACCACACATCCAGATTTTCCCCCTAAACTAAAGAATTTATGGGAAATGGAGCACTGGATCCCTGTGGGCAGGTACATGTATATTTGCTGACAGCAAATCCATCCTGGAACTAACACAGCTCTGGGGATGCTGGAGCAGGGCTGACCTGGGCTCACCCCACCCCGGTGCACAGGCAGGCAGGGGCAGGTCCCAGCACGTGCTCAGGTGTGAATGCCCCCCTCACTCGCTCCCAGGGTGTTTGGGCTTTCTCTCTGCCACAGTTCTCCTTTCCTGGAGCAGCACAGAAGGGAGGGAGGGGACAGGACAGTGCTTCACGAACAGCCATGGCTTTACTGCAGCCCAAGCCCCAGGTACCCAGTGTGCTCACACACACTGGGGGACCCAGAGCCAGTTCAAGGCTGCCCGAGCCCACAGAGACATCTCAGCCCCTGCACCACCCTCACCCTGAGCCCCACACAGCCCCAGCACACTCCAAGTGCAGTTACATCTCACTGTCTAAGTACATCACAGCCTTTCCACATAACAGGCTCTCCTACAGACAAAGCCACACAGTGCCCCAAAACCACACCAAACCTGAATCAGAACAGGTACAAGAAACACCAAGAATTTCCCCAATGGCAAGCAGATTCATCCACATGTATTGCTTTGCTGTGGCCCTACTGCCCAGACAAATCCCAGCTTAAGTTTGTTCCTCCCAGAAGCATATTATGAAATCCCAGTGTCTCAGCTCTGTGAAGCCCCCCAGAAGCAGAGATGAGAGCACAGAGACTTTCAGGGTGCAGCCAGGGCAGAGCCCATGGTGTGAGCACTGGCTGCTTCCTGCTGTGCCCACCAGCACCGAGCAGTGCCAGGGAGTGGAGACAGGAGCAGACAGAGCAGGATTGCCTCTCTCAGGGCTCAGCAGAGAGCTCAGGGCTCTGCTGCTCCAGCCCTGCCCCTCCCCAGCACCAGGAGAGCACTGCTGTGCTTGTTCCTCCTCCTGAGCACACAGCTGACTGCTGGACTCTGGACACAAGCACTGGTGTTAAGGTTTCCCAGGCTGGGCTCTGCTCAGGTACAACTGGAAGCCCCAGTGTAGGATCACTTGCTCAGAACCACAGCTGGCATGAATCAGGCGTGCCAGTGGAGGGACAGAGCAGGGCAATAATACATGCTGTCCCCACTGTGTGACACGCCAGCCAGCACAGCACAAGACAGATGGCTGCTGCCTCTGACAGGCGCCAGCAGAAATCGTATTTCAGACAAGTCAAACCCATCCATTCTAGCAAAACATCCCAGTTTGGAAGCTCCATCTCCTTACTGACAACAGCAAAAGAAAACAGCTTAGATATCAGTCACACAAGTTTCTTTTTGCTGTTGGCAAGTTAAGAAAGCGTGTTCAAAACAACAGTAAATAATCTGCCTAACAATTCAGAAATATCTGCATTGTTTTGTGCCTCTGTTACAGCATTAATCTCCCTGGAGATCTTTCAGTGGCATGGACTCACTCAAAAAGCAGTAGTGCAAAACCCCACATGGCACACAGCTTGTTTGTCACACGGGCTGCTCTCTGGAGCCCAAAGTCTGAAATGCATCAGGATAAGACAGGAAACAAGATCAGCAGCAGTCTCTGCATCTGCCTCATAGCAGCACACAGAATAAGGACAAATTAAAAAACACAGGGCCTGCATTTGGGTATGTCACAGCAAAGGTTATCTTGGTGCCAGCTTGTCACCTGGATTGATTCTAGTGCCTTGTAAGTCTCTGCTAATGTCTCAGAGTTACCCATCTGCAAACAAGAGAGAGCACAAGCTCAACACTACCAGGTACAAAATGTTTCTAGCTCAGGTGTTTTCCGTGTTGATGAAGCAGTCACTCAGGTGCTGGGAGTGCACACAGGCAGCTGCTCTCAGCCCCCACCTTCTCTCAAGTTACCAGAACTGAGGGTCAATAGTTACAGAAACTTATTGCTGCTGTTGGAGCTCCTCGAGGGGGAGAGGTGAAACCAAGAGTGTTTCTTGCTCCAGGGGAATTCTTGCCTTTATTACCAACTAAAATCACAGAGAGAGACCACTGCAATTAAAAATCCTCTATCTATGCTTTAACTTCTGCTCCCATGGGGGGATTTTTCCAGTGCTGAAATGGAACACCATGTTGCTCTGCCACAGTTGTTCAGCAGCACAAGAACACTGGGAAGCCATCCTTGTGAAGACAACACTCCTCAGGACACCCCTCCAGGCTGAGGTCCTCTCACCCAGCACTCTCTGTGGGCTGCAGTCAATGGTCTTTCCAGGCTGCTTCAAAAGAGGGCAAACCCTGGCAGCCCAGCCCAGCCCAGCCCACCCAAGGGGCTGTTTGAGAGAGGTCATAATTGCTCATCTGGCTCTGGCTGTCCACAGCTAAACTGACTCTGCGTTTCACATTAAGAGAGCTCCACCTGCATAAGGTGAACACCATCCAAAGTGATCACATTTTGAAAAAATCAGCCCAAGTGCTGGAACACGTTAGTGACACTGTGTGGAAAATTTCTGCTCTGTAGTATGTGCAAAAGGCAACACCAGGTAAAACCCAACCCGCCCACTGCACCCACACATTCCTGCTTATCAGCTCATGCTGAATTTCAGACACCATTCAAACAAGAGAACAGAATTTTTTCATCAACATCAAAGATTAATTATATTTTTAATTTAAATGACTGCTTCCAGACTGAAATGGCCTTTATAATGTGTCTGTTGCACTGGAAAGGGATGAGAGGTGAGGAACTTCCCTAACTGCTGTTGGTACCAAACTCTGCTTCAAGGTACCCCCATGCAAGAGTAATGTCAATGCAAGGGCTCAGTCTTTAAATTCAGCTGAAATTTTAGAAGTACCTGAGTTCATATGAAGAAATAGCAGCAGTGGCATTGACCACCATCAGTCCCAAAATAGTTTTAATCACTTCTTACTCCACCTTTACTGTAATTATATGAGCCTTCCTTTGCCATAATTACAAGTCATACCATGGATGAATGGCTTTTGATTTAGTGATCTCCTTCAGTAACTAATGGTAAGATTAAGACAGTCCTTCATTAAACATTAATGATTAATACCTCAATACATCTAATAGCTAAAGATATTAGAGTCGTTTCTTCATATTCAATTATTGTCCAGAATGATGGCTCAGGAGGGCTTCCACAGGAATATTGGGAGTTCTGGGAAAGGGTTAATCATCCTTCACGAGTCGCTAAGCAACAGTGTTCTGCTCTTATGGCATGTTTTGCCAGCCAGAGCCTTGCAATGATGCAACCTCTCTGCATCTTATCCAGAGAGTTGGCTGAAAACTTGTCTGCCCAAATAGCAAACTCCTGGGCTGCTCACAGACTTAAATTTAGCTTCTGGTAGCTATTAGTTTTCAGATTGATTTCAGATTGAAATATACACTGTATTTTAATATGAGTTAAATGATGGAAGTCTAACTAAAATGTGGCTGTAGAGCTAAGAACTAAGAACAAAGAAGCCCTAATATTCAGCAATATTCAATATCCCACTAATAAGCCACTTCAACGGACATGTCAAATATAATACATAAAAGCAAACTTGAAAGACTGCAGAAATTCAGAAGCCAGGTTCAAGCTTCAGGAACGATCTCTTCTCGCTCCCAGAGGGAAAAGAGAGCTACAAGGAAGGTACAGAGAGCTTCAAGCAGCTGCACTGGAGGTGCAACCCAAACCACACCAAGACTGATCAATCATCAAGAATTACTGAGGGCTGGTAACCCATAAATCAGTCTTATTTATTTGTGTCTATCTGGCAATACATAGCTCATAAACACCTTAATCAGAGGAAAGGATGCATCCTATAATGAGCAAGGATGCTCAAGAAAACAAGGACCTGGGAAATACATTTCCAGCCCTCGAAAGTTAATTTTCAGGGACTCACTTCTGCACAGACTTGGGGAACATTTAAATTCACAGATGAACATCAAGATTGTTTTGGGCACACCACATGTAAATCAAGCACTCCTTGCTCAGCCTCAGTCACTTAATATCAGCCAACCTCTGTGAAACCACACAAAATCTCTGTGCTGCCAGCACTCACTAGCAAAAACTACTAATCAGATTTAATGGAGCCAGGTTTTACTTTGTTTCCTGCTAATTTCCTCGCTGCCTTACATAATACAGTAAGACCTGCTTACAGTGATAATCTGGTCTGTGACTGTTACAGGGGATGTATCAACCTACTGGGGCAAGGAAGGTCTCAGCCCAAGCTCCTGGCTGCTGCCACTGGATGTGTGCAGGGGTCAGACACAACCACGGGGCTGGGAAGGCAGCCAACAGCTCTGCAGCTGCTCTGACCCTGCTCTGGTCACTTGACTGATCACTAGATCTTAGCAAAGTCAAAAAACCCCAAACCTGTTCTGGACTAACAGTTGGGCTGATAAATGAAAATATCTGAAGAGGGTCAACAACTGTCATGACAGGAACAGTTTTACTTGGGAGCAGAAAAGATGTCCATGTAAAGCAGGTCTCTGAATAATGACTTTGCCTTCTGGAAGGTTGCTCCAAGCAGGCTGAGAGGTCTCCTTTGGAAATACTGAAAGTAAAGACAAGGTCTTTGTGAAGGAATGTTACATTCTATTACCTGGCTACATAATTAGTGCCACAGGCAACCAAATCACAAAAAAAAAGAATGAAAACCTATGGATTTGGGGAGCTGGGTAGCCTAACTTCACTGAGAAATAAAAGATGCATCTAGCTTTATTTCAGTCTCAGTGCTGGTGCTGGTATTTGTTCCCTACATTTTGTAAAGACGTTTAAACAAGTGAGCACTTTTTATAAGAATGCTGGGGTATATAGTGTGTTAAGTTAGTTTTCATCTGAATTTCTTAAAACAGGATGACTTCAATATTGATGAAAACAACAAAACCTTTGAGTGAAGAAAGGAAAAAAAATCCTTTAAACACACACAAATGTTTGTTTCTGAAAATTCTCTATTTTGTAATGAACTGGGTTTGCTTTTAAAATACCTTGATCTCTTGTCATGTGTGGATGGATTATGTGAGGAGAGGTTGAGCAGGCTCACACGTAAGAACACATCAGCTTTCTGGACTTGCAGCTGGACCAGGGACACTTGTGGGATGCATTCACCACAGGCACTGGGAAACCTGACAGGAAAGACAAATGTGTGGGGAGCTGGCAGCATTTCTGGAAGCAGAACCAGCAGATGAAAGAAAGAGCTCAAAGAGCCAGAAGGGAACCCGGGAAGAGGAAGCTGAGGGTCTGCCAAAGAGGCAGGGTGGAAATGTTCCTGCTGGTTATTCCCCTCCTGCTCAGCAACAGGAGCTCAAAGGCACATAAGTATGGCTGGGCACTCAGGCAAGGTCCTTCCTTCAGTGCACACTTGAACTTGGTGTTTGACTTGCAAGGCTGATGATATTTAAAATCCACGTACGAGTTTGTTCCTGCTCTGGAAACTTGCCGAAGCTGTGAAAGAGAAATTCAGCTCTAGCTCAGATGTGAACTCCTTTGAACTCCTCGTGGCTGTGTTTCAGTCCTTGTTGAGCTATGACCTACCAGCCAAAGGAAACCTGTACATTTTAAAGCCAGGCTTTCAAACACACTTGCTAAATCTCTATAGTTCATGGTGTTTTGGAAGGGACAACAAGCTCCCATGTCTTTGAGTGAACTCCCTCCAGTTCACTGAAGTTAGGTAGGCTCCAGGTGCCCAGGAATGCAGTCAGACTCTTTCAGGCACTTCTAGCAGCAGGGATGGACAGTGACTCAGTGAAGAGGAGTGGAAGTGAGTCATGAAGCAGCATTTCCCCTTACTGAGCCACAGTGTCCTGGCTGAGCCAGGGCCTCTGAACGCCAATGTGATTACATTGGATTGCTGCTGCTTTTTCTTAAAAAGCTAATGAGATAAAGCTGGAGAGGAGAGATCTGAATGCCCCTCTTAAAAAGGCAGAGCTCCCCACACCACCAAGGCCACTCTCTCACACAGGAGTAAAACACCCTGCAGCAGGGACCTTCACTGCTGGGGCTGCCTGCTTGTTTAGCAATATGAAAAAAAGCTGGAATGGGCCTCTGAAGGCTCTCTCCTGCACAATAGTATTAGAAACAATTAATTAATATTATCTAAATTACTTCTATAGGAGCAGGAAATGCATATGGACACCCTGAAAAAGAAGGAAATTTCAAGTAATGCTTGAATGCATGAATAAGACATGCACTCCCCCTACCCCCCCACAGGCATGCTGTAATACAGTCAGACAAGAATCTGGGGCACAATCATTCCCTGTATTTTGAAAAAAACAAGCTAAACTGACAGCAGCATGCATTTACTTGGAAACAGCAAGGTAGTCTTTCTGTGTGCCATTAATTCACCTGTACTTTTCTAGCCTCATAACCCACACTTCCCCATCAATCTCCCATTTCAGTATCCAGATCAGACCTGGTTTAGCTCACATTTCCATAGAACTCAACAAACCTTCACTCTGCTGGGGCAGACAGCTCAGAATAGATCAAATTCTTCTCGTGCAGTTGCTCCCAGCCATCTTTCACTGAAAACCTTCCCCAGGGGAGACTGGGCTAACCTGTCACCTTAACTTACCTTAAAGGATGACTATTGAAGATAAAGAAAATAAGTTACTTACAATAAGTGCTGACTGATTTTTTGGGAAAAAATAATTTCTTCAGCAGCTCTAAATTCTCATAACCCTACAATTCATTGCTACACTTACAGATCCACATATAGCTACATTTGATATTTATGTCTAGTCAGGCTCCATTTAGCCAGGGAAATGCCACTACATGGAAGGAAGCCATCTGTTCCAAAACAATCAGGTTGACCTTGTTTTCCAGTAGGCTGGATCTAAAAGAAGGGCACGTCTTTGTCTCTCTGAGAGACAAGGTGCCACGCTCTCAAAATTCAGAGCAGCTTCACAGGGACACTCAGAATCCTGCCACAAAGTCCAGAAGGATGCGACGGGCAAGATCAGGCTGTGATCAGGGGGTGCAACAGCTATTTCCATCTTCATGAGCATGGACTGCAGGCAGGATGGATCCTGAGGATTCTGCTGGAGTCTCCTGAGAAGCAGGGAGAGTTAATCACTGCACCAGAGTCTGGGCTACTCTCTGCCTTCGGTGCCTGTGAGAACAGCTCGTAGCTGATGCGCTGGAATCATCTGATGTGCTGCCCTACGTGGGACACAGGGCCCTCTGGAATTCCCACAGTGCCTGATCAAGGACAGAAGATGAAGGAGAAACTTATTCCTGACCTTACAAGGAAAGAAATGCATCCCCTCAGGCATGGGACAATAGGCACCTCTGTAAAGTTTTAAACTTTTAAAATTTAACTCTTGAAGCTATTCTTTTTCTTATAAAAGAAACAAAGAACAGAACTATCACAATCCCCATCTCTGAGTGCTCTGTCAATAATTAATGATGACACACCTAAGGTAAGCAGCTCTGGCATTACAAGAACTCCCTAATGCTTTGCTGTGTGAGTAAGGCATTGACTGCAGCCCTGGGGGGTGGCAGCTCCAAGGAGCCTTGATGAGCTCTCCCAGGCACAAACTGAGAGGCCAGAAGTGAGAAAAGAAATCTGATTATTTGACCAGCAAACAGTTGTGCCTTTCCCTACACGACACTGGGATCACTGATGAGCACCAAGGCAGGCAGCAGCCAGGCCTGTGCTCAGATCAGAGTGCTTGAGGGAGGGAACACCCACCCTCCAATGCCCACAGGGCTCAGGCTTGGACACTGGCCCAAGACCTTGATTTATGCCAAAACCTACTGGACAATTTCTGGGTACTGTTGACCTGGGCTGGGGAAAGATTCCTGAACCCATCCTTTAATCCCAGGTTGTTTTGGTCCTTTGTGTTAATCTTTCTCCAATTATTATTTTTCCAGACAAACTCACATTTTTGCTGAGTACAGAGAGCAAATGATCAAATGGCTGGCTGATTCACTCATTAAAAAAACCCAAAAAGCCTATACTTGCTTTGCAATTAAGAGAAAAAAATGTGTCTGGAGAATAGGGAAAAATTTCAAACTTGTTTTCAAACCTTCCAGCCCTTCCCACAGAGAATGCTTCCAGTAATAGAAATGTCAGAGCAAAGGCCATCAGTGTCCTCATCCACAAGGCAAGGACTCCAGGGGAGGGAGCTCAGAGGCTCCCAGGTGCTCAGGATTATGTGCAGACCCAGGCTTTGGTGTCCCAGAGGATTTCTTGTTGCTGATGGCTTCTCAGTGTTGTAATACACCTCACTTGGCCATTTTCTCTGGGTAGCTTTTAACAAACTCTTCAGAATTTTTTTGCTTTCTTGCATCCCCATCTTTCCAGAAATCCTTCTCTATTTTTAATATAATATTTGACTACACAATGCATCTGATTTCCCAGGTAACAATAGCTCTTTAGGAGGACCCTTTTTAATGAGCAACTAAAAAAAAGCATCTTCTGTAGAACCAACGTTTGAGACGAAAAGTATTGATTCTCAGAAACGGTATTTGGTTTAGATTTTAACTGGTTTCCTCCTTTTGATTTTGTTTTATTCCCACACTTTTTAAGTTCCTGTTTGATTTCCCCTATTTTCAATATTCCTCAATTTCTGCTGGCAGCTCTGCTCTGAGACCTTCATTATTATTGCATGCCATACAATATATGCTCCATCTGCAAGCAACACAATTTGCTTTGCTGAAACCTTTTCCCCTGCTGTATAAATAACCACCCTAAGCTCTGATATCCAAACTGAGCTCTGTCCCACATCTTAGGCTCAGTGGCTCGTGATGCTGAGAATCCAAATCTCACAATATCAGGAGTTATTAGTTAAACCAGGTATACTTATAATGTCATTTATTTATTAGAATCACATCTTTCAATATGTAAGTCTCTCCAGGGCCTGAAATTAATAGGAATTTGAACATAGGAATCTCAAAGGCTCAGAAGGCAAATATGAAAAGTTCCAGAAGGGATGTGCCACAGGACCAAAGTTACGAATCATCCATCCTCAGACACCCTTTTTCTCAGGCTTTGATTCTGTGGGGAACTCAGTCACTTGGTTCATGATCTCTGATTTCTTGTGACAGGGTATGTACAGAACCTCTCACTGTTGACATCTGTAAATTGAGCTCTACCACTGGCTAAATCAGTGCAAACCTCATTTCCTTCTGATCCCACCTTCCATGGGTTTGACAGTGCTCCCCACTCGCTACAATGATCTGGGAAGCTACAGCCCTCATAACTGTAACTGCTCTCCCCATCCTTCTGGCTCTGGTTTCCCCACCCAGGACAGTCAGCCTGTTCCTGCAGCCCATCCCACATTTCACCATTCCAATGACCCCTCCTGCTCCCCTCCACAAGACTTCATGCATCATCTCTGAAGGGCCTTTGCTGTTACCCCTAAATATCTAAATACCCACCCCACCAGGAGGCCTGGCCCTGCTCAAGGAGCAAGGCCAGCTCTTCTGAAAGGGTCCAGATTGGCCATTGTGTCTGCAGACTGAGAAGTGGGCTCTGGAAATCATCTCATTACAGAAATGGCAAATCATCAGCTATTGCAGTTCCAGGACAACTCTCTTCCACAGTGATGTTATCTGGTTTCATCTGCCAGGATTTTTTTATCTATCAAGAATAACTCAGCCCATTGAATAAGCACATTTTAGGAGGCTGATGATAGGAAGCTATAGAATTTGGGGCTAATGTGGGTATGGAGGAGCTGATATGATCAGTTAAACTTTGTACAAATCAATTCAAGAAAGCAAACCCACAGTAAATTGGCCACAGTGCTGAAAGATGAAAAACAGTCAGTTTTCAACAAGTCATTTCAAAGTTTCTCTTCCAACAGCTGTAGTTAATTAGGTTCTGCCTACATATCCCTGGGCTTTCACAGGTCCATGCAAACAATGCCCAAAGACAGAAAGGTTCATCAGACTCAAAGGGTTTTGTTGTGTGGGTTTTCTTGTTATTTGTCTGACAGGCAGAACAACAACTTTCTCATCACATTGTACAGGCAATTAAAGTCAAGGTTTGTAAGCAATCCTACGCTCCCCACGGTCCCAGCACCCCACCTGTGTAGGCAAAGCTAAACCTAATATTTTGTCAAGACCAAGCATCATCCTTCTGTTCTAAGGCAGCTTCAACTGACCACTTAAGGGTTGGGATTGCTTTGGGAGTAAAAGTGCCCATCTTATTCTGCCTCTTGGTAAAAGGTGGCAGCTCTTGTCCAAGGCATTTAAAACTAGAGAGGAAGAGTTCAGCAGTGAATAATTCAGGAATTATTTAGGAATTTATCCAGTTTTGAATTTGCCTGAAATTAAAGTCTTACTCATCCAAAACAGAATCTAATGAATTCTTTGATCATGGCATATTGGCAGCTGAAATTTAAAGCTCCTCACAACAAATGCAACATCCCTTGTCATGATGATACCGATTTAGCAGCAGCTCTAAATGATCCAGTCACCCCCAGAAGATGTTTATGAACAGAAGAACTCTCAATGAACAAACCTGGACAACTCTGCTTTCTTTGAGAATACACAGCTTTAGGCTATGAGATACATAGAGAAATCCAGCCTTCCAGTAAAATCCATGTCTTGCCCTATCAAGGGCATTTGCTTCCCCAAGAACTCTCTTCTAGAAAACATAAATATGGTTGAAGTGGTTGTGGCAAGTGAGATGTAGATGATGGTCAGAACTATATTACATAAGCTTTACATGAAATTGTTAAGTCATGCCTATGCTTGACTGACACCAATGACTATCCAAAAACTATTTACAGTGGTATCAACAAATCAGTGAGATCATTGTCCTCTTCCCTCACTTCCCAATACCTGGATTCTAACAGATCCAGGTAAATCAACTGCGTCTTCACAATGAAAACAGAAATTTAATTATTCACAAGCATTCCCCTTGAGCTTTCTCTGGGCTTTTTGTGAATGATTAACAGAGCAGCTGCTCCAGACAGCACTCTCAATCCCTGCTTGCTGGCCTGTTAACAGCAGTGACTCATCAGCACATGACGTCAAAGCCTCCTCTCCTCTGAAATGGCAGGAAGGAGGTTTCATTAAAAAGATAAAAAAAGGTATCAACATAACAGCCTGAACTTCCTCCCAAACACAGGGGTTTGGTCAGAGGTCATCTCTGCTGCTGCCTGAGGAGCTACACCCTACATATGCACCCACAGCACCTTCCAAGTGTAAACTTTTCTGTTGAGTACCAAGACCATAAACATACTTCTTCAGGCACACTGATTTACCAGATACTGACTGAAAAATGAAAACAAACCTCCCAGCCTTAGGCCTTCTGGTAAGCCCTGCTTGTGCACCCCACAGGAACCTCCCTGTCAGCAGGGCAGTGAGCACATGCCCTGTCCTGACCCTCCCCATGCTCACAGCAAGATGCTGACGCAACCCAAAGTAGCTGTTCATCAGTCCTTGAAATGCCCAAATGATGCTGCCCAGGAACACCTGATAAGGGTGCCCAAACAGACAGGAAGAGAAGCATCAACAGGTCCTGTGCTACCAAACCCCAGACCCTCTGTCCTCTGTGCCTGGCTAAGGCCATGTGAAATGTGAAGACATGAAAAAAATCATACATGAAAACAGCCCTGAATTTGTGAAACAAACATGGACTGAGAGCCACAAAAGTTAAAAGCAGAAGAAGTAACCTAGAAAGGGGCTATTTCTGTGTAGTTGAAACTCAGATTTTTACTTGAGACTGCAAGTCCTGTTAGATGGACCGTGGCATTTTATCCACAAAACCTGCAAAGTGATGGAGAAGGGAACAAGCTGGGTAACTTGAGATTTAGCTAATTACTAACATCTGTGATATATATTTTCTCTGCTAGCTTTGGGCAGCACAGGCAAGCCCCAGCCTCCTCTGAGCCCAGCAGCAGCTCTCACTCCTCAGCTGGGAATGGCAGTGGTAGGGGATATATTTAGCTCTGATCCCGGCTGCCTGGAGGGCAGCATCACTTATAGCTCCTGATCCTGACCTCCCCAGCACAGCGTTGGAAGCAGAAATACTGCTGTCAGCTCCATCTCTTCACCAAAGTCAGTCAATTAGGGAGCAAAGTGGAGGTTTGGAAAGTGCATGGGGCAATGAGGGGCCAGCACACACACGGGATTTGTGCCAGACATGGAAAATGCTGTTGGAATATGGCTGTGCTTGCACCCCAGCTCCCTTCCCCCAGGCCTGCTCAGGCTACAGCCACAGTATGAAAGGCAAGGATGACTGAAATGATAGACCAAACATATGTAACAGAAAAGGTGCAGAAAAAACCATTGCACACAGGCCAGGAGTTGCCATGACACTGGCCTCTGCCCAACACGCTTTTCTATTTAAAAATAATCAACACTATCTTTCTGTCATTTTGTGTGAAATGGTTTTCCTGTCTGACCTTTTGGCTCTGTTAGCATTCTTAGCCTTGGCTTGGTTTAACTGCTTGCTTTTCTGTGAGGTCTGTGTTTACCTGCATTCCAAATCAGTTTTCTCAAACAGATCTGCAGCAGAGATGGAAAGTTCACAGCAAAAATGCCCTCTGGGTGTCTGAGTTAACTCTGGACAACAAACATGCTAAAATGTGAGTGAAAATACTCTTCTTGCTCATCTTTCTAGAACTGATTAGCAGTGAAGTTTCAACAGTTTTCCATATGGCTCTTAATCTCATATTTGGACCCTAAATAACATTCCAGTTTGGAAAAGCACCAAGCTGCCATCTGATCTAGTAGCAGAAACACCCTATGCAAAGCATCACAAACTGCAAAATTCACCTGAGCTAGACTGAGCTCTGCAGTTACTCAGGGAAGAGAAACAGGAAATACAACACCAGAAATGTGGTCATTCCTCAGACAAGGCCTTCCAACAGACTCTGCATTCTTGGCGGAAGCTCACTCAGAAGGGAGACAAGAGAGAAAGGTTGTGGAAGTGCCATCAGCAGGAGCTGAGGGCTGAGCAGAACACAGGTCCCAGGACAGCTCTGCTGTCCATGGAGAGACAGAGTCTTGCCTTTCCTCTGTGGAAAGTCAGATCAAAATGAGCAGAGAAACAAAGGACAGGAGGTAAAATAGAGTTTAAGCAGGAGTAGACATCAGGAAAAGGAAAGGAAGGAAAACCAGGCTGGAGAAAACACTGAAGGTTTATTAAAAAAAAAAAGTGTTAAAGAGAATGGGGGCAGCAGCGATGCAGAAAGAGAGCAGGATGAGTGAAAGCTGTGGATAACACCACTGAAACTATTCCCCTCCAAATGGTGTGGAGACTGCACCTGAAGGCCCTCCTCCTCAATCCTCCCCCTTGCAAAAGCCTCTCCCTCCCGTGGGCTGGCTCACCCTCTTTGCCCTGTTCCTGCAGGGATGCTGGAAGTGGGGCAGTCTGCCTCTGCTCCCACCAGCTGGTACTGGGGACTGCTCTAATGCTCTTGGCTGCCATCCCTGACTGAGAGATTTCCTGCTTCCCCAAGCTCTGCCAAGGGGAAGCTGCGTGCCAGAGACCTGGAGGACCTGCCTCCTGCTCCTGGCCAGGATCACCTTGGAGCAGAAAGGGAGCAGTAAGCATTTTCACTCCTGTTGACTTGTGCCATACTGTTAATGCTTGGCCTCACACACACACACAGCCCTCAGCAGCTATACAAAGTCATTACTAGAAGAAATGGCAGAAACCCCTAAACAACCATCAGTACATTTGTAAACAAATTTTCTATTTTCATTAAGGAACAGAAGGAAAATGGAGGTGCTCTCTCTCTAAGAATCCATTTGCTTTTCTGTTAATTTTTCGTTTTACCAAAGTAATCTGCAAATATTTAGGGTCCCAGATTTTTCCCCTTTAGGACAGAAGTGGATGCTCCAACATGGCTATTGTGACAATATTCTTTGCACATGACACACAGGCTTCTCTGCCTGTTAATGCATGGCAGGACAAGCCAACCAACAGCAAACCTTTGTGTCTTGCTGCGAGCCCCCCAATTCCTTCTGCTGTCCCAAAGGATTTCATTTCCCATTTCCTCTCCAAGCCAACACATCTTGGGACACCGTTTGGGCACTTACCTCCTGAACAGGACTAACCTGGCCACCACACTTGGTCAGAAACCAGCTGTCCATGTGTGCTCTTAGCCCTCCCCTCCACAGGCACCAGGCTGCAGCTGTGCCCAGCTGTGCTCCAGCACCCCACAGGAGAAGTCAGACAGCAGAAATTATCTCTTTTGAAATTTCTTCCTTCATTGTCTGCCTTCAAACTATACCCCATTTCATATTTTAAGTTTCCTGCCCTCCAGAAAAGCCCTGCCTGTTAGGGGTGAGCTCTTCTGCTGCTTCCCAGCTGGAAAATTACGTGTGGGAACCTCACACCCACAGCCAGAACCTGTTAGAATTTAAACAAGCTTCATTTCTCATTTATTTTATCTTAAAACATGACTCCAGAGTTATAACAGTGAAAAGAACGCCCCTTTTCCTACATCTGGAAAGAAATGGCTGTTTCCTCAGTGCTGAGCCAGCCAGGCAGGGGGTAATTTAAACTCAAAAATGCAGGTACCCTTTTAAAGCAGCCTGAGCTTTCTACCCTGTTTGTAACAGGGTAGAAAGTATTTGCTGAATCCTGGCCTCATGCTCAGCTGTTTTGAGCAGTTACAGAGTGTGAGAAAACAGGAGAAAGGAATTATGCTCCCACTTTTCATTGATTTAGTTGCTATTTACATTTTCTGACCTGCTACTCATCATCACAACTGAATAGAGTTCAAGAGAATCGAGGTTAAAACCACTGAACAGCCCATACTGAAGGCACAGCCAGCCTTGTGCTTCACTGCTCCTGAGCATCACCTGGGAGCTGGACAGCAAAACTGAGCACCCCTTAAAGGGCTGCTGCAGGGAAATGGCACAGAGGTTTTTCTTCAGCTGTGCTTGGTATCACAAGTAGTACTGGGCTTATGTTGCAATAAAGGAGCTGGCATTAGGAAAAGCATTTCATCTCAGAGGGGAAGTTTAGTTTCAGGGCAGATTCTTCAGGAATGTTTTGAAATGTCCACAGCAGGCTGATTTGAAGAAGTTACAAAAACATCACTCAGAATCTAAGTGCAGCTGATCCTGCCTGGGACTGAAGGATGAACAAGATTTCTTGAGTTCTTAGGCTTTCCACTCATGCCAGACTTAAACATAAATATTGGAATATACATTAGGACATAACCTTTTTGACAATTTATTGTTTTCATCATCATTCAAACAGAACTGTCGTGCTAAATGCTGATGTTTCCTTGTATTAACCCAAGCAGAATGAATCAATGTTTTACTATTGCATTTTAAAATAGCTTATATTTCATTGCTCTCTGTGGTACCTTTTTGCCAGCAGAACATTCTTGTCATTGCCAACATAACAGTGTCAGCCTTTGCCAAGCAAGAACTCATTATCCAAGCCAGTTTTCTCTCTGAGAACAAACAAGGACCACCTTGTCCTTGACAACAGACACCAGAAAAAACCCTTCTTCACCCCAGTGTATCTGTCAGTTTACAAACCCAGCCAGCTCCTTGTTCATTTTCCCAGAATTTTTCCTTCTTGCTACATCGTCAGATTGTGCCTTCAGAGCTGTTATCCAGCATAATACTCACCTACAACCCCACCCTAAACCCTCTCAAGAAGTAAGAAGATTCTTTCACCTGAAACTTCAGTGAAGATGTTCCCCTGTGACTTGTCATTGTTGGCTCAGCCCAGCTAAACCCTGACTCCTCACTGTGAGCTTGGAGGAGGGCTCTGAAGTGTGATCTCCACAGGCAGGGAGACTTAGAGCTGCTGGTAATTTATTAATGCAAGATCCTGGCCCAGAGGGCAGCTGAAATTCACAGCAAGCTGTAATGAATTTGTCACCCCATGTAAACTAGGGATTCTACATTCAGCACTGTTTTTTACAACAGACACACAAATTCACCTCTGCAGGAGAAAAACTTTCTATTCCTCATTGCAGAATCTAGTGTGCAATGATACATAATGGGTTTGGAGCAGGAACCCCAATAGAAAGAAGTCTCAGTGGGAATTCTAAAAGGAGATGGCAGAAGGGTGACATCAACTTTAAAACACTTTTTTTATGTTCCCCTGGCTGTTTCTTTTCAGCATTAGAGAATAGCAATCTTACCACACCAATACACAGAAATTTCACATTCCACATTCCATAGAAATGTTCCCTACCTCATATTCCTGGATTCTCAGAAACCTACAACTACAGTCAAAAGGCAAAAATCCTCAGCTAAACTGCTACTGCCCCCTGGCCTATTGGGGCATTCCAGACCAGCCACAAGTTTGTCTTCAGTGTGTGCTTTCCACAAAAGTTGAACAAATTTTGTAGTGTACTGGAAGTGCAAGTAACATGCTACTTATTTCTAGTTAGCCAAAGGATTAGCTTTGAACTATTTTCTTTGCACAAAAACATGTGGTTATAAGAGCTGATGAAAAAGTAAATAAAAAGACAAGGTTAAGTGAACTAGACAACAGAATTTGAAATAACTAGAATTCATGGGATTGTATGCTGCTGGTCTTGCTTAGGGTTTGCTGAACACTAATTTCAAGAATAGCTTCTTCCTTTCCCTGAGCCTGTGTCATTAGTCATGTTCCAAGGCAACAGGTTTCCATGACAGCAAACATTAACTCTCGCAGCACAGCCTGTTTTCTCTGCTACAAACACAAAGCTTTCACTACTATACTGTAACCCAGCCCAGCTACCTTCTTGAGAAAAGATCCCTGAAATATGCTAACAGACATTTAAATCAACAGCTCTGTTTCCTTCGTACTGTGATCCTGCCAAGGAACACACACACACCACTGAATTCAGCAGGAATGCTGTCAGCTCCCCCCGAAGGACACTGTTACCTGGTCTGAGCTCACGAGTTCTGCCAGCCCTCTAAATCAGAAATCCAGTGATGCAGGAGGATGATGCAGACTCCATGCTCGTAAAGACACTGGATAAAGTGAATGAAAGCCCCACCATACGGATCAGCTGCAGAACTGAGACCTTTGGGTTTAGTCATCTCAGGCAGGGTGAGAGCAACATCCCCCACACAGGAGCTGTGCTGACAGAAATACTTTCCAACGCACTTTCAGTGGAACAGAACGTCATGGACAGGCAGGGATGGGAGTTCTCTCTCTCTCTCTCTCTGGGAACTGCTTTGTTATTTTGAGGGGACTGTGGACTGAACATCTCTGGGTATCTTTGAAAGCCCCACTCACACTCTGATCTTCTCTTATAATCCAGCCCTTCCCAACACCTCATGTACTGGTTCTGCGTGCTCCATTACTCCAATGCAGCACAGTGCTAAGCAGAGGATAAAAAATGTGTTCTCTATTGAAAGGACTGTGAAATAAAGAAAAAAATAGTAATTCCCTCTTTTGTAAGTACAACATTATTCTGTCCCAGGAAAATTCAGATGCAGAATCAGACCTAAACTTTACTGTGAGTTTCCCACTGGGGTTTCTGAAAGCACAGGTGGGTTGCAGGAGCAGCTGGGGAAGGTATTGAAGATTTTCAGTGGCTCTTGGTTAAACAAAAGCTGGTAAGAGGCAACCTAAATGTCAGTTTTCTTAAATTATTTGTAAGAATTGACACCTTTAAATGAACACTCAGAAATTCACAATGAAAAAATAAACAAAAGTTATAAAAATTCATGAATCCTGTGCGATCATGCTGCTCTTCCCTCTCACTCGGGATGATTTGTCACATTTCTATTACTTTTGACATTATTACACTTATTTTTATCCCAGTCTAATCTTTGTATCCTCTGCTCTAGTATGTTCAGAGGTGTCTCAACTCAAGTGTTGTAAATAGCTGCATGACAGAGAAGCAGATCTGTCCCAACCACTGAGCAGCAAGATCACACTAAGAATCTTCCAGGCAGAGATGCTCACATGAAAATCAAGCAGCTTTTTGTTGCATGCAGCTGGTGAGAGCAAGGAAGGGAATCTAGGCTAGCACCATGACTATGATTAATGGTTATTTTAGTAAATGCAATTTTGCGAACTAGGACGTGTGCCTGAAGCTTGTCAGCAAGGTGAGAGTTTAGGTAATGGCAAAAGATGAGATGAGATGGGGAAAATTTAAGGAGCGTGCTAATACTTTTTTGGATAATAATTTCATAAAGTTTCTCAGAAAACTTTACATTGCCTAGGGTAGTCAGGCAAGTTGGAAAGAGAAACATCAACAGCAAATATAAATAGCAATGCTTCAAAGATTAGTGAGTACGTACAGAAATATATATGCACCTCCTGCTCCAAGAAAAATCAAGGAACTAAGACATCAAGAGACACAAATCTTCGGATGAGCTATGCACTGCAGTAATCTATGTAGGGTTCTGTTAGTGGCAATGAAGTTCACAAAGATGGGAACACATGCAATCTGACAGCGACCTAAAGGTGACCCGACAACAACTGGGTTTCATTTGGGCTTCTTCCCTTTGGAGAAAGACCTGAGTTGAACTGAATTCCATTACAACATTACTTAGCTGAGTGATCCCTTTCTCACTGAAGGTTGTAAAAAGCTTAAATACAAATTTTATGTTTCAAACCCATCTGGTTTTAAGTATGGAGGTTGGCACTTGCAAAAGTCACATCAACTAAGGCTCACCTGCCTGCTTTGTGGAGCTCTCCTACACGCAAAAGCAGCAGGAGTCTGCAGATGTTTCTTAAAGCACGAACATAATTCAGCAGTTCTTTTAGAGTACTTAACATGCTTTCCATTCATCTTTGTAGCACAGAGGCAGGTGGCACAACAGGCACACCATATTCCAATGAATTTTTGCACTAGGGTAAGGAAACCAGACTAACTCCTTCACACTTCTCAAGCTGACACTGGATACACCAGTATGGCAATGCTATTTATTTCATATGCTACACTGATATGGGTGATACAAGTACCTCTACTCAGTCCATTGTTTTCTTCCATCACAAATTCTCTTCTACTTGAAATGATGCAGAAAGAAGCCTTCTAGCTCTTCTTAAAATGACTGAAAAGACGGGCTTATGATACACTTATTTGTACCAAGAAATCTTTTTGGTACTCCTATTTTGATCTAATTCAGAATTCAGCCAACATGACTGTTTTAAGAGCCAGAGAATCACAGCATGGCTCCAAAAGGGAGTAAAATCAAACTACTGTAGGAAGAGACAAACTGATGATGTCAGTTAGTAGAAGTCACTTATAAAGGCAAAGAGCGGAAGGAGCTTCTTTGCATATTCTGAAGTGATTTCTTAATGATTTCTTTATCAATTAAACACTGTACTTTAAAAAACTTAACTTCAAACCATGAGAAAATAATATACAAATCATACCATTTCATTAATTTACTATTAAATTGGATGTCTTCAGAGCTATTAAAGGCCCTTCAGCAATTTTCACTGTCTTTTTCAGGCTGAAAGTATGGTTTTGACATCAATACAGAGAAAACAGATGGATAAAGTAATTATAAAAAAGAGCAACATGATGCTATGAACCAGTTTGTCACAGTCTGGCTAACAGACTGGAAAGCACAGGCAGAATAGTGGGCTGACAATCAGCAAAGGTGTTGTGTCAAAGTGCTCCCACCCTCCAAAAAACTCTCAGTGTCCCTTCTGTAGGAAGATACAAACTGACGAGGAAGGAAGGAGCAATGACAAAATCAGAGTAAGCATTCAGGACATTTAAAGATTAGAAAGACCTCTGAAAGAAAATATTGACTGTACATGCCAGAAATCAAGGAAAATATACATATTGAAGGGAAATGCAACAATGCTTGGATCATTCTGGCACATTTGTCTGATAACTTCCCTAATTTTTATATAGAGTAATTTCATGATTTGACAGAAACAAAACACCTAGCTGAGAGTTATGGGCTCAGATAAACAGAATTTCTCTGGGCTTTGGATTCTGTTAAAGGAGGACAATCTCTCTAAGGAAGCCAGTTCAATCAGTTTATAGAGTCTAAACAGCAATGAGAGGTGAGTTAACACACCTGGCTCCACACACACTCCGCTGCAATGGTTTGTAACACACAGGAGGGCATACAGCCCAGCTGACTCCTCTCTACTATTTTATCCTTTTCGCAGCTGGCAAAGTAATAAAAAACTGATTAAATTGCTCAACCTTCACAAAAACAGGGCATATTCAACTACTAGAAAGGTGATCATCCCAACAGGTGTGTGAATTTGAGACTGGAAAACTCTACTGGGAAATACAGGTTTGGGATACCAAAAGATACATGAGATGATCTTCCAAAGGCTGATTTTTTCTCTTCAGGTTTTCTCATGCACTCATGCTGCACAATTTCAAAGTCTGGGGCCTTTGCAGAGGTCCAAGGGATCTAGGAAGGGTATAGGAAAATGAGGAGAAGACAGACAGAAACAGGACATCTGCATGCAGCAGCAAAAAAAGGATTCATTAAATTTAGGAGAAGCCTACCTTCAAACAATTTTCCAGATTAAAAGGAGGCATGGAGTGCACTCTGGGAGCAGTTGTAACAGCCTTATTAGCAGACTAGAGCAGAAAAGAGAAGGAAGACAGTGAAAGAAAGGGGCTGCCCCAAAGAGATGCATACTCCTTGTATAGTTCAAGGGTTACTATTGTCACACCAAGTTTGTGAAATCAGGGCCCACAACAATTTGACTTTTAGAAAAAAATTATTATTACAGCAGAATAACCATTACATTCAAAATAATGGACATTTGTACAAAAGTAGAGTCATACAGTCAGCAGTGAACAAAACTAGTAAAAATACCTCTTCAAAGTATTGTCAGAGGAGCATTTTGTGATGACAAAACCCGTAGCTAAAAGACGTGGTGCAAAACAAGAGCTGAGTCCAGCAACAAGAATAGAAACTAGACTGGGGTAATAACAACTCTGAGAAACTCATATACAGAGTAAGGCAAGGCACAGAATTGTTAAACCCTTTGCTACATTAGCTGACCTTCATCTTCACCATTATACAAACAAACCCCTTCAGTTATTGGTTTTTGGTATTTCTCTGAGGATCTGGCACATTGGGAAGAATTTCAGGAAGTGCACTTTAGAGGTGCATACAGCAGTTTTCTCTCCAGGTAGTTTAACATTAAAATGCAGGCTTGTTCATGTATTCTTCCACTGTCTAGGAAACAAAAGAAAAAAAAGAAACAACTAATGCATTATGGAGTGGTACAGTAATATTCATAGAAATCCTCCTGTCCTCTTTGAGGACAGCTATAGTTTTGCAGGAAATTAGATAAAATTGATTAAAATGCAGAAATAATTCTGCTTTAAGAACATGTAACAGAGTGGTTTAAAATCTGATGTTTAAATCATGCCATAGCACAGCTGTGGCTAAACTCATCATGCCAGTGGCCTTTGCACACAGTGGCTGAGCTTCATCTGTGCAGGGCAGAGCATTGTGGAAACCTGCTCAACCCCCACAGCACGTCCCAAGCCAGTTCTACCACTGTGCTGCTCCCTTCAGGATTGTGATGGATCCTTCACTACTGAGGAAAAAATCAATGAAACCCATCATATTCAACTGGTTTTGCCATTCCTGGCTCAATGGTACTCATTACATTCCAAGTTACTAGAGAATTCCTGCAGGGCTCTGAATAAGGGTTACATATCTGTGCCCTGCAGAAAAACTACACGGGTGCTTCTGAATGAAAGCAGAGTTTGCCAGCACATACTCTTTCCAATTTTAAATGTTAATAGTAGGTCATGTTTCCAATGCTATTAGTGAAATAGAAGAGATTTTTCTGTATTTACATATACATACATAAAATATAACCTTAGATTATGTTATTATATTAAAGATGTATCTAAGATACATCTTAAACTATTTCTTAATAAACTCTAGCAGTTCAGCTGCAAGAGAGCAACAGATTTATATAAAGATCCTCTAGATGATACCAAGAGGGTTAAATTGAAAGCTTATGTAACTGCACTGTTGTACCTGTTGAAACTGAATGTAAGACACACTTGAATAATTAAGTACCAGAAGTGCTTAGCTGTGTTTTCATCTCCTGTCAAACAAGAAAGATGTAGGAAGATGAGGTGTTTGCCTTTTGTCCTCCTCTGCCTTACCTCCTGCAACATGTCAGAGTCTTCTGTGGCTTTCACTGCAGTCTTCTTTGAAGTCTCTTGTACTTCTCCACCAATTATAAACTCATCAAGAATAAAATAAGCTTTTTCAAAATTAAAGATAATATCCAGCTCGCACACCTGCCAGAACAAGAGGCCACAACCATGTTTAAACCACTTTTACAGTATTATAAGCACTACTAGGCCAAAAGCTGTTGTGATGATCAAATATCCTCAGCAGATGCACCCCTGTGGCAGGTAGCAGGGTGAAGAAATAAACTGCATGTTATGTAATATTGAAGCTTCTGCACATATTCTCTCCATATACACAGACTTAGAGCAAAGATATTCCACTTAAGTTCATGCTGGTTGTCAGAGATCCAAGCTGACTTCCTGGCCCACTCACCTTATCACAAGTCCTACACAGCCCTTGTAACATGGGTTACCTAGGTTCCACAGAGCAGGACAATCCCTTGCCCAGCATCAGCCACCAACTGCTTTTTAGGTAGTACAGACATGAGTCATGGCACACTGATTTAACTAAGATATGAATTAAGGTGGGCAAGATAATTTCAGAAATATTCATAGAAAAGATGGGTCTCTTGCGTTCTCTAAAGACTTACTGAAAGACTTATTGGGACCTTCTCTAAGTCTTTTCTTTAAAAACACACTGATTTTATCTTTTGCCTCTATGTCCTTAACACAGTATTGAGACAAAAAAACCAGTATATATGAAGATATCAGGAGAGAAAATTAAAGTACTTTAACATGTTCTGAGTTTTTTTAATAATTTTTCCTGAAGCTTTCCCTTCAAATTCTATACCAAGACAGACATACAAAACATCAAGATTAACTCTGGGTGAGTGGAAAAAGGATGGAAAAACAATCTTACGATCATTTCAGCACTGTTTTATAAAATACTCTAATAATTAATTTCACTCTGGACTGAGAGAACCTGCAGGGCAAGTGCAGCAGACGGAACACAAAGCAAATCAGCTCCACATAATTTTGTTTATCAGACAGGAATGAGTTCATGGGAGAAAGAGAAACCTACGTTTCCAAAGTATCTGTCCAGGAGCTCCACATATCGATGAACGACCTCTAGTGTCAGGAGCTCATTATCCTGGTCTTCTATTGCACAGCAGAAATACAAACTGGCATACCTGGGGAAACACAGGCAAAAACATGGCCATGAACAGCTGGGACCTCAGCGCTCTGCTCATCTCTTAGAGGTCATTCATATGACAATTAATTCTTATCTCGTCTCTAAAATAAACATTTTCTTTCACTCTCATGGTGTCCCAGAGAACACTTTTGAAGATCAGATGATTTAAACAAATTATTATTTTAGTTAGAAGAACCAACTCCACCCTTGGTGAAGTGGGACACCTGTAACACTGGACATAATGAAACAGGCAATAAATCAGTAGTAAGTAGTTCTATCAGGTCTCCCCCACCTGCTGCAATAGCACTAACAGTAAGTGGGGTTAAACAAACTGTAGGAGAAGCTACCCCTTCTAATTAAAAAATAAAAATAAGGCAAAGGTGAAAGGAGTTACATCTCAGCAAGCCTGCTGGCTATCAAATGACAGTGTTTTACAGAGGGCCAGACTCCACAAAGCTGCTTAAACAAAACAGGCTTTGTAACCTAACTTGCACCTAAACTTTATGTTTAACCCAACCCAAGATCTATTCAGCTTGCTGATACTGTGGCTGGAGGCCAACTTGTCACAGCTTCTGGTCAGATGTTCATATCCCACCCTTCACAGCATGGAACTCAGTTTTTGCTAAACGGGAGATGTTTAGTTTACCCAGTGTACCACACATGAAGGCTACATTTGCTTGCTACAGCTTTAGGAGAACAAACAGGCAGTCAGCATTAGGCATCGTGTAACTGGGGACCAGTGATTTCTTTGGAAAAGGAAATGGGAATTAACACTTTCCAGAGCAACAAGTATTTCAAAAACAGAATTTGACGGAATTATGAAAGTGCCTGGAACAGTTCCTCCAATCTCCACAGCTGATAAAACCCAGCACACTCATCTCAGCCAGGCTACCCTGGGAAATTTGAAGGGGCAGTGAGGTCTAATGCCTTCTAAACACTAATATCTATTAGGCTGCTCCTGTTTTTCTCATTTGACAGACCGTACAAGTATTTTGCACCCCACAATTACCCTGCTGGTTTGTCCAGGGACACTGCCTTGTTATACCCAGATTGCCAATGGCAGGCTCCTAACTCAGCCCAGCCCTACGAGTGCTGTTTGCTGCTTTTCCTTAAGTGATTTTTTTCATTTTTCCTCTGCTAGCATATATTATTCATATGAATAGTGATTATACATTCTTACAAAATTACTCACACCTTTTGTAAACAAGCTTGAGGTCTTTCCAGTCAACAAAACTACTTGTTTTTTGATTGCGAGACAAAATAATCTGAATAATTTCTCGAATGATCTTTTTCTTCTCTTTATCAGGGAGCGTCGTGTACCATTTCTGAAGCCTTAACTTCCCCTGCCGACTGAACAGCAGTATGAAGTGTATCTAGAGTAAACAAAGCAACATGGTTAACACCAGGGCCATGGCCAGGGAAGAGCATTCCTCTGCCTGGCACCAGAAATCCGAGTCCTGGCCACACCTCCAGCCCTGGCATGATGGTTGCACATGGTGTCAGTGAGGTCTGTGGGAGGCTCAGCATGGGAAAGATCTCTTGACTCTCCTGGGTTTCTTTCCCAGGCAGCTCTCCCCTCCCTGTGGCACATTTTCCCCAGGTAAACACTTTACATGCTCTCTCCTACCCATCCTCCTTACCTTGTGCAAACAGCAGCTTTGCTTCCTTTTCTGCCCCTGCTCTGGGGAACAGGAGGAGCATCACCACCTTGCAGTGGTGAGAAGAGGGCACCACTCCCTCCTCCAGCAAAATCAGGTACCTCAGCAAAAGGAATAAAGACTTACCCACAACAGGAGTAGGGAAATCAGGATCAGTGTGGCAGAAGACTAGAAATATGAAGACTGAGATAGTAATCATAATCACTAACAGCTCTGATATTGCACTATTTCAGATCATAAAACAGCAGGTTCCTGGAAGAGGCAATAAGGGGCAGAAGAAACCTACTTTGGAAAGGAAGCTTCACTGGTTTTACTGAAGAAATCAGGATATTACGAAACTCAGACAACTGTAATGACAAAGGACAGACCTCAGTGAGTGATACTGTATTAAATAAAGGACAGTATCTATACTGTTCAAAAATTTCAACTTTAAAGCTAGTCATAACTTTACAAGGTTTGACCTATGATTTCTTCATGCTTAGCATAAACAGTATTACTGAAATACACAAGAGCCAGCTTTTAAATGCCAGTGGGGCTTTGGGAGAAAAGTATCAATTCACACTTATATAAATAGTACGATTAGCAGGTTAAAATAACTGACCATAGTGTATATTAGCAGTACAGTATCCCATTTACCCAGAGCATGAAAATGGCTTTAAGAATGCAGGACATCAATTTGAATACAACATCCTTCTCCAATAGGACATCTGCTAAATGGAAAAAAACCCCTACAAACCCACCTGGAGGGTGGGGAGGGAGCTAGAGATATTTTTAATGGCTGAAGACATCTGAACAGCCCTGTTCTTGCCAGGCATCCTGATTGCTGTTCTCACCAGCACCAACACCAGGGCCCAGGAGTTTGCAGGAAGGGTAGCTGTAGCTATACCCATGTGTAGGACAGGTACACTGCCAGTTGTCCACACACTGACTGGTGGCTTCCCCTGATCCTTGGGGGACCAGGGAGAAGCACAGGAGCCTCACTTTCCTCACCTGCTCCCAATCCTTGCAAAGCCCTGATCCAGCAGGTCTCTTACCACATCCCTCATCATTAGCCTAACCTTATCCTTCCCTACAGGTTTTTCAATCTATACCCTAATCCCTTCTGCTCCTTGTTTCCTGTTCCAGTTTATTGCTGCACCTAGACTTCATCACTACATTTCTAAGTGAGGATTACAAAGTTAATGTTCACAATCAGAACAATGCAGATTTCTGTGAAGATACAATCATTCCACACTCTGGCCAAGTCCCAAGCAGAAAAGACAGAGAAATTTCTACACAAAACAAACAAAAAAGGAAAAGCTACTGGATTTTAAACAAAGCATTCATTCATAATTCAGAACCATTCTCTAGCTATTGAGTTGCATAGCTGTTGAGCAATCTAGAGATAAGAGTTCTGATTATATACTAAGAAAGACTTCAAATGTGGGATCATGTTAGGGAAAGGAGGAAGGTTTTAGTCATGTGTGTCTTTGGCAGGATCTACTGCTGGAAATAAGGCTCTTGCCCCTGTTAGTCTAATGTGCTTGATAAAATTACAAGGATTTTGTAGCTGCATTCTGTTGAGTCCTATAATGCTCTCCAGAAAAGCTTACTAAAAAAAAACCAAGTATGCTGCTGGCAGGACACATGGCCTGATTACAGTGAAGAGCAAAGCACCATGCTTTGCTTTTGCCTTTCTCTGTTCATATTACCAGCTGGGTTTTAATATGGGAATCTTCCAGCTGCCAGGGTTACCCCTTCCCAGGTGATGCAGGGACAGCACTTACTGTCCCTACATCACTGCACTTGCATCACTGCACTGCACTTGCACACTGAGGAGCTGGCTGAATGAAAGGCTATTTTGCTTGCTGCACAGCACATTAACTCCAAAGCCCTTGTAAAGATGAGGGTGTTTTGAAAAGCAAAGGATAGGTTCCACAGATAAGAGCAGCAGGTCAGCAGGAGTCCATCTAAAAGCCATTGAGTAGAGGTAGCAGCTATTTGATAAACAAATTTCTAAAATTATGGTGAATCATCAGATAGGAGAGGATGATCAGATTTGACTGAAAATGCAGAGAATGAGTCAATGAATCTTTATCAAAAGCTGACAGCATGTTCGGCATAAGACTGTGAGTTTTGTGACATCCTTTTCCTGCAGGGTTTCAACAGGAAAAGAAAATGAAAAGGTATTCTGGTTTAGGGTCAGCTGTTGGACCCAAGAAACCTTAAACCTGAGTGCCTGCATGTAATACACATATATATCTGCAGAGGTGCAACCTTATGCCTCTGAAAGGTTAAATACCAACAAACCAGGGAATCACTGTGAATATTACCTCTCTGCCAATTAGTTACTGCAAGATGTTATGCTTCACCCATAGGAAAGTGAGCTGCTCTCCACTTCAAACTGCTTTCAGAACTCCACTGTTTCTTCTACACATGCAGGTGATGTCTCACCACCACTTTTATGAGCTGAGGCAATATTTAGTTGAGGTGTTAGGGCATGGGTTGGACTTGATGATCTTAAAGGTCTCTTCCAACCTAGTCATTCTGTGAATTCTTTGCAATCAGAAAATATCCATTAATGCTCCTAAATGCATAAACATTCATACACAAGCTCCAAAAATCTCATTGTTTGGGTCTCCTGTCCCACAGTTTCATATGCAAACTATAACTGTGTACCTGACATGGCAGTTTTATTACTACAGCAATATATACAGCTAAAAAATAAGAGCCTTTACTGTAGCAAAATTACAAATTTTATAGTCTGCAGCAAAATAGTGCACCCTTAAGCCTATGTACATATCACTGGCCAGCTAAGAACTACTGTAACAAAAACAACGTATTAGAAAGCTGCAGGTACTTAGAAGCAAAAATATTGTGTAGGGGGTTTCTCCTTTTTTGGTTCTTCTTCCTTTTTCTAATTTCTGAAGCCCCTTCAATCTGGGGAACACTGTAGGAGGCAAATAATACATTCTTAAAAGGTTAAATGGCTTTCAGCATTTTCAGTTTCAACATCCAGTGCTGCTCCATTTGGTTCAGCTTTGCCCTGCCCAGCCCCACTGTCACGACACAACACGTTCCTCAGCCTCGTGGCTCTGTTCATTACATCCCACTGGAAAGACTCTGATGCATCAATAAACCTGGTAATGTTGAAGTACTGCACAAACACAAATCTAACAGCTCATCTGTTCCTTGCTCCTTGACTGTGAAAACATACTTGCTTTCCTATAGTGCTGATGACAAGACAGATGCTGATTAAGAAATGTTTGGTTGGTTTTCAGCAGCCAAACTGTAAATAGAGGTAGATTATCCTGCAATGCTTTACTCATCTTTAAAAGTTCTAATTCCAGAGGAAAACAAAGGCAAATGACTTGCTACAAGCAGAATACCTCAGAAAGCAGGGTGCTTGGTTCCCTTTCTTACCATCCCAGGGCATGCTGGCTCTGACCAACAATCACCAGACCCAGGGCCAATGCCAGAGGGAATTTTTAGGTCCACAACTGAGTGGGTTGGGATGAAGAGTACAGTTCCTAAGACAGCACTGGCTTCCTTCACATGTGGAGTCTGTGGAGACAAGCTTTCGTCTGGGAGCTGAGAGTAATTTTATTAGCTTGTTTTACTGAATCAGACCCAACCACCCACAGCACTGTGCAAAATGACCTCCATAACATCAGTAAGTAATCCAAATGACTGCATTTTTTATTTGTAGGCTATTGGAAAAATAGTTTGTAGAGATATTTTTAGATCAAACATTTAAACCAGATTTCTAAACTGGAACTCTATCCCCTTCTCATGCATCTATGAGTCAATTGTTGCAGTAAGTTACTTAACAGACTGGAAAGTTATGGGGCCTTCTGTTCTATCAAGACTTACAAAACTGTACCAAGATAAAAAGCAACACCCTTAGTTTCAGGGCTACAAAAAAAAATAAAATGGTAGACTCTGACATGAAATAATTTATCAATAAATAGAATAGACATCAAATACAGAAGGTTTGCATATTCATGAACAGCAAATACAAGAGAGATAGATGAAGCTAACACACACTGTGATTTCTTTCCACCTTGGGAGACATTTCCCTCCTTTAACTAATGGGCTGTAATAATCTGATAAGCAGGTCACCCAAGCTTGTCTTCTGGACTGTTCCCTGCCAGGACTCCAGGTCCCCTTTGGTGCAGCTTTCCCCACTGTTTGGCCATTACACACTTCAGACTGATCAAACACATTACAACTGGCTCGGTAGTTTCAAACTTGGATCACTTTTGCCTTTACAGAGGGTTTAAAATTTAACCTAATCTGCAACAATTAGTACAACTGTCTAAAGGGCTGTATTCCACTACATACACAACAAACCACCTGCAGGGGTAGCAGATAAAAATGAATACGTGGGAAAGGGGCTTTCCTGGCTTTCCTTTCCTAGAGTAATTTCTCCAGTTCACTGTTTAATAACACAAACATGGAAAAGATGCCCCATTTCTTCCTGCAAGGTGATCTCCAGGGGTGTGCAAGAGGCTCTAATTCACCCCACTGTGAGAAAGAAGAACATGCACTAGAACTGCTTCTCCTCCTCCTGTAATTCAACCTGCTAACATTTGCTGACTGGTTCCAAACCTGTTCTGTGGCATCTGGCTTCTCCATGTCCCTGGGGGAGGAGAGGAGGATAGAGATGGGAACTCATCAAGCAGCCTCAGGGGAAGGGAGGCAGAGGAGGAAGACTGCAGAAAAAAGAGCAAGAATCCTCTTTCCTGTCTGGGTGTGTGGCTGGGCAAGGATTTCCTTTGTGAGGCAGCTCTGCCACTTCAGCAGCTCTGGGCTTACACACTGCTTCAGCTGTAACCTCTCCAAATTCGGTTAAGAGCCCTCCAAAATCAAAGCCACCCTTAGAAAACAGACACCTGAAATTCACATGTAAGTAAAATCTGCAAATTAGGAATTAAACAGACATCTTGGCAGAGTGAGGAAACTTTCAGCTTTCCTTAAAAACTTTCTGTAGGGCAACAGACAATACAAGACATGCTATTCAATGAAAATTCCCAGACCACATAAAATGGGAAGTGGGATGAAAATCCAGACCTTCAGCTGCCAACAGAAGCCTGGGGAAAACCAGACTGACTGGCTGTACCTGGTGGAGAGGAAGCAACTTGCTATGATAAAGTTCTTTTTTAACTTATTCTGATTCCTCTGAAGTCTGCTTGATCTGCTACCACTGTTCTAGTCTAATAGAGTTCATATTCTGCTTCTCTTTTACTATTTTTCTTTTTTTCCTCTGATATGAAAAGAATCTATTTCCCAACATAGACAGCTGTCCAGATGTTTTTATCAGTATTCATTTTGACATCACAACTGAAAATGAACAAAACCTACTTTCATTAAATTTTCTCTTTTAAAAAATACGAACATTCACATTAGTCCAGCCATTACTTTTTTATCTCCAAAACATTTCAATAAAATTTCCTTTTAGTTTTTGCTTTGTTTAATGAGGGGTTTTTTTGTTTTGTTTTGGAAGGGGGGAAGAAAGTGAGTACTGAAATTTAAAAAAAAAAATGTGAACACACAGTTGATTTGGAATGCCAGGTGTTTAGGGTGAAATGAGAAAGCTGTACTGAACAGACCTACTGACCTATTAACAATCTACCCACATCAAGACAAGACAGAATACTAACACACTCAAGTACAGGTATTTTGGTATTCTGCTGTTACATGAAACCCCATCTGGCTACTGACCTTTAATACGCACTCTGGGGTTTCAGACACTTCTAAAGCAAGTATGTAAAATTCTAAACAGACTACTGTATTAAAAATATTAATTTCCTTACTTGTTTTCTCTGTCACTAAAACATTTATTCACAGCAGCACCAGAGGTGACAGATGTTTGTTAAATACTGCTAGCTCTCTGCTTTAAAATTTCAAACACATACTTAGTCTGCACGACGTAAGCAAATAAGAAAAAAGAAAATATGCACAAACCCAGCAATACAGAAATCCAGAAGCAGTGTACTGCTGCCTACCTGGCACAGGATTCTTCCTCACTTAATCTCCATTAGGAACATTTCTGAGCAATTTCCCCTGAACAATACATCCAAAGTCCATACAATAAAAGCTGTGCCAGATCATTACAGGCAAACGTGACCATAGTTACACATTGATTTTATGCTTTTCATGAGGCAGAAGTCACCCTCATCTTATTACAAAAGATTTTAAATGGCCCAGCACACCAGCATTTTAAGGATATTTATAACATATGGTATTGATCCAGACAGCAACAACCTTCTTGATAGCCTCACTTGAGTTAAATAAAACTATAATCAAACCAGTATAGCTGAGCTCAAGCAGCTCCCTCCTGAACCTAACTAAGGACCAGAAAACAAAGCTCAAGGAGCTTTCTATGTGCCCAAGCTCCCTCTAGCTCTGCTCCTCCTTACCTCTACATCCAGCAGGTCGAGTCCTCCTGACCTTGGCTCATCCCTCATAAACTGGTGGCATTCCATCACCAGTGTCCTCCCTACAGCACAGGCATGAACTGGTGACATTCCTTCACCAGTGTCCTCCCTACAGCACAGGCATGAACTGGTGACATTCCTTCACCAGTGTCCTCCCTACAGCACAGGCATGAACTGGTGACATTCCTTCACCAGTGTCCTCCCTACAGCACAGTCATGCCTGTGCCTCCTCCTCACAGGCTGGGCTGTCCCACCAACAGTGACAGATTTCCTGCACTGCTCTGGAGAGCAGAGGCAGCACAGCTTTCCAAAACAGCTCCAAAGGGGGAGATGCAGGCAATGGCATCCAGTTTTTACAGAGGATAATTACTCTTAATTTTCTTAAATTTTTATTCCTGCAAGTGAAATTACTCCAGTTTTCAGATAATAAGCAAGCACAGACCCAGGAGTTTGCTTCAGGCTCTGCCATAGGAGAGCAGGCCAGGGAAGTAGCCACACCACTGTCCCTTCAGTGCCACCCACCACAGGACAGACACAGCAGGGATCCCAGCTGGCTGAGCTCACAGAAAGCACCAGTCTGAAGAGCTTTGAAACAATTAACTAGTAATCACATCCCTTCTGCCTCCTAGGCTGGGCTCTTAGAGGTGTTTTTACTTGCTTACATGTTTTTGGGAGGCACAGGACACCTTCATTAGGTTACTACAAGGAGGAAGGGACCAGGGGAGAGGCTGAACAAGCTGCTGAGAGCTGGTCCTAATTCAAAACCCCAGTGCACTTTACATGCACAAGAAGCTATTTTTCCAGCTTGCTCCTTGAACTTCAAGTGAAGAAACAGAGCTAAAATCTAACCCAGCAGATTCCAGCAAAAGGTGCAGCTCTTTTAGTTTCATTTCTACTTTGCCTTATCAGTTATTTGAAAAGCCCTGCTACAGGAAGGCACTGCAGTACCCTTCCCCTGCCTCTGACCTCTCTAGGAGCAAAGTTAAAAATCTTTGCTCTGGGACAGGGCAGGCACACCCAGATGGTGACAAGCTAACCTGGCTCCTCAGGCAGCTGACAGACACTGCTCCAGCCTGGCAATTCCCAAGTCTAGTGGAGCAGGAACAGTGCAGATTGGCAGCAGCCTCACACCCATTCCTCCAGCTCCCAACAAAGATGCTCACAGAAAACCTGAGCTCCAAAAGGACTAAAGATTCATGTGAGTTCACATCAAGTTTATAAGTCTGAAAGGGCAGAGAATAATCTTTGGGAAGCACTGAAGCATTTAATGTAGGCATTCTCAATTTTCCCTTTTAAAATGGCATTTTTAATTAAGGTAAAAAACCAACATGGATTTAACCTGAGCATAAACATAAAAGGAGCAACCACTGTTTACAGAAGGAAGGGCCAGAGCAGAGAATCTTCCAAAATGCTTTATATGTTGGCCCAATATTGAGCCTGTAGAATGAGAAAGGATCACAAATTCATTCTGCTATTTATCTAAGTCCTGTCATGAGACTTGAAAGAAAGGAAATGCCTGAGGTACTGCCTTTTCCCTTCCCATCTCTGGAGCCCAGAGGCTGTTGAGTTTCCTGCAGCACTTCCCACAGCTTCTCTAAAACTCAGAGCACACAGGCACTCACCCAACACTTCACCTGTTCTCCTTCCAGCACACAGCCTTGCATGACAAAGGCACAACATGGTACATTTCTGCATTTTACTCAAACAACAGTGAGTCTGTTTCTCATTGCCTTGTAGTTTGTGCCCATCACTTACCTCAGGGGACTAAGCAGAGGATGGTGACCACAGAGCTCCTGTGCTGGTTAACAAGCCACTGAGAACTGCTTGAGTGTCTGAGCAGAACTATCCCCCAGCTCCAAAGGCAAGTAGCAAGGCAACAACAGGCATTTACTGCTTAGTGAAGAAGGATTTTAATGCTTTCCCTAACAGAGGAGAGCAGATGGACATCCTACGTAAACTCAGCAAGCTTGAGGACAAAAAACACTGGTGCATAGGGTACCTGGGGTTATGTCTGTAATATTGAGAAACACACATCAGGACATTCCAGCCCAGACAGAATGGCACGCCAAGCTTGCTTTCAAACACACAAATGTAAATTGCACCTTCCCATCCTACCCCAATGCCTTTGCATGCTGTATTCCTACTCCCAAATGAAGTGCCATGCTTGCAGGACTGGATCTTGCAACTCCCTCTCTACATTGCAACATCTGCAGAAATGCAAAGGGCTGGGGTGGCTACTCAAGAGAGCACAGAGCCAACGCAGCCAAGAAAATGCAGATGACAGCCTGCAGGAATAGGACAGTAGGGAAATGAATGGGCAGGGATGGAAATTAGTAACTGGGCACATGTGATACAGACAGAATTCTTTTCACATGAGCAGTATTGTTTTAATTTAGGCATCCCTAGCAAGACCATGACTGGCTCACAGAAATGCCTGATGTGGATGCCAAAGCATAAATCTTGCAACTACTTGAGGGAGGGGCAGCTCTACCTGCCCTCCCTGACTCACCAGCTTCCTCAGTACTCTCATCACATTGTCCTTTTGCAGCTTCTGCAGGTAACTGATGGCTTCAGAAGGTCCATGGGATCATTTATAAAGCATGGGATTTTGAAGTAACAGAAGACATGGAAAAGCAGCAAAATCTGTCATTTTCTTGCCTCATGACAGACCCAGCTGCCCATTATCCCTCCGGCCTTCTTCCTGCATTTGCCCACCCTAAATGCCATGGCTTTCTCTAAAGCCCTCTAGATATTCCACATCCTAGTAACTCCTGGCTCTGTCATGCCTGCAGTTTCCTTATTTCTGAGTGAAAATATATATATTTTTTAAAAAGCAACTATTATTACATTGCTGATTATTAAACAAATCATCAGCAGATAATCTATCATAACATTTCTTTTGCTTTCCAGGAATGAGCTTATTACCCAGGGACAGTAAAGTGTGAGTGGCAATTCCTGTATGGCCTGAGTGGGCTCCAGTATTAAAGAGTGACAATCTGGAATGGTCATTGGCACTCGGAGAAGGAGCATCCAAAACTGGCAAGTCAGAGATGACACACTTCCAAAGAACTGTGAAAACGTTTCTCCTCACAAATCCCACAAAATGCTATTCTAAAGTCCAACTGAATGACAGGGAGTAACAGAATGCCAAATTATGGATCAGCCCCTGAGCTATACTCTGATCTAAGCAGCTTCCAGAAGTGCACAAGCATAAGGAACAGGACTTGTAAAATCACTCAAGAATCACAGGTTTAAGAATTATGGGACAGAAACTGCAGGCAGACAACCCACCTGTGGCCCCAGCCTCCATGAACTGACTAACTACTGGGACACCCATAGCATGCTGAGCAGTGGATTGAAAGCAGTCATCTACACTGTGTGAAAAAGTTATTCCCAGCTATTTTTTATATACTTAGTGCCTAAACATTTCACAGGATGTACCCTGATTCTTTGTGTAGCAACCAATCTTTATAGGGTTCATGATTTCATGTTTCTATCACTTCCCCTGCAGTCACATCTTTGCAAGCAGAAAGTCTGCAAACTCAGGATCTTCTAAACAGGATGCCATTCCATTGCCATTATGTACTACCACAGAAAAATTCACTACAAGACAAATTAACAAAGAAATACCACATAAACCTTTTTTGTCATGTAGCATAAGAACTACTGCCTTGAACAACACACTAATTTATTTGTCATTTTCTCTCCTCTCATCTGTTCTAATCTGTTGACCTTCTTGTCTTTCAGAGGTAAATGCCTAGAGGCAAATTCATTGTCTTCGTGAGGCCAATGCATAGCTGTACCATCAGTGGAAACAAGCGGTCATTCTTAGAACTGTAAATAGTAAATTCTCTGCAGCATTGAAAACATCTTTTGCAGATCTACATCCATTTTCACAATTAAGGGCATTGAGAGTGTTGATGAGATCAATATTCAGAAGAGCTGAGAGTTCATTTCCAAACACTAGGCAGGTGTCAGCCTGCAGCAACTAATATTTCCACCCTGGCTTTTAGATCAGTGACTGGTTATCAAATGTCTTGCTAAGTGGAAACAGTGCTTGCCAACTCCTTTTCTATTCAGGCCAAATACATTTTTAGAGCAACTGTGCTCAATGGGATGCTTTTGATCTTTCTCCAGGGTTTCAGATCATGCCCACAAGCACTAATATATCTCCCTGTAGTGATGAGTAGCACAAGTAGGAGGGAATCAGACCCTTTACTACACAGGCACCAATTCTGCATGTGGAGCTACAGGAGCAGAGCCCTGTATTTATTCACAAAAGTAATCCTGATAACACTGAGGCAGCAGTAGGATCGAGGTGTTGCAACACTTACAGGCACAAAAGACTAACAGCAACACATGTCCTTGGGGAGACTTATCTTCTTCTCCTCCATGCTCTCTCCCCACTCTTCGACTTTGTTGAGACAGCAATCCTTCATGACATACCTCTGCTGCACCCACATATGTCAGAAAGCAGAATTTAGTCTTTCTAGAAAGTAATTTAAAAAAAAAACATGTCACAAAGCACAAGCTGGGCACAAAAGCTGTGTTTCTCAGCTGGATATGAAGTCAGCTTTGCTAAACAGACTCTTCCCTTCTCTTGCCTGGAAGTCTGCAAGAGAGAAAACAACTGGAACAACCCTCTTGCTAAGACTTGCTAAGACATTTGCACAAGCATCTTTAATTCCATTTCAAAACACAGCAAGAGGTGGCAAGCACAACTCTGTCATTCCACAACAGAGGAACCAGTCTATGGAAGGTTTAAATTACCTGTGTAAAGTTCCTCACTCGTGAGCCTGGATAAGGCTTATTCTTGGTTTGTAACCCAGCAAACTCTTTTTTCTTGACTCATAACCGAGCGCTAACAACCCCTTTCCAGAGACTAGATGACAGAGGAATTTAAAGCTAGAGTTCCCTGACAAAAGCTCTGTTTCATCAGCACCAGATCCTCCAGAGAAGAACAGGGTAAGGCTGACAGCACTAACATAATGCAGTAACACCAGCAAGTGTTTATACTACGGCCGCAAAAAAAAAGAAAAAAAAAATCTTACTTGTAAGAATGCACACTCACTTTGTAAAATTCTAACCTTCAATACAGCAGCCAGACTCCAGATCGTCAATAAGCAGCACTATTGTAAGCCGTGCTCCCCTGGGACTATCCTGAGTGCTTTAAAAACTGGCATTTGTGAAGTACATGCATCAAGGAGAATTCTGAGATCAGATTCCCTGAAATCAGCTCCCATATTTACTGACCTTCAAGGGCAAAATAGGAACTCCAGTTGTTTACATAAGCTTTACCAGAGGGAAGTGGGTATGTAGGGCTGTCTCGCGGTGTAACCAGAAAAGTTAGTCTCTAAAGGGACTTAAGGTGTGGAGACTGCATTGCCATCTGTAAACTCATTACAGTGCATATCCTATTTGCAAATATAATGACAGGTACACCTTTCTAAATACAGGAGACTAACACATATTTAGCATTCTGGCTAAACCACTGAAGAGAAACAACACAGCTCTGCCTCTGAGGACAGAGACAAACAACAGCACTTGGCGTCCGCTGAAGGAGCTGAGAGGCTTCTGCTCAGCTGCACTGCCAGTACCTGGTATAACAGGTGCACACAATGGGCAAGTTGTGCAAGACAGCAGCTCGGGGCATGCCCGTAGAACCTGCCTCAAGCCTGAATTATCAAGCAGTGAGACGGTTTCTCTATTAAGAGACATCATTGACCATCTCACTACTCGGGAGCCTGCAGTCCCCCCTGGAGAAAATCTCGCTATTCTCTGGATGTTGGCCATCATTCTTAACAAAAGAGAGCATCCACAGCAACCTTTTCTGATCTCAGCAAACCAACACCAAGCGCAGCACTGCAGAGGCAAAGGGTCTCCCTTCCCGGATCCCGCCGTCAGCCCTTTAACCTGAAGGGCTGCTGCCCCTTCCAAGCTCCAACACGCCACTGCCAGCCCTGGAGCCGGGTCGCACCGTAAGGCTGGTGGCCGATACAAAGCACAGAACCAGACCCACGCGCTCTCTCGCTGATGCATTACCTGATGGAAAGGTGCAGCCAAATCCCAACAAGCCCCATCAGAGCCGGCAGTGGTGCAGAAGCACCCGGGCTGGAGGTAATGCTGCAGTCCAAGGCCTCCACTTACCTCTCAACAGGGAATGCACCTGGGGAAAAGCTCTTCCCAACGACCCCGTCACAAGAAACTGACCCGCTGCCCAACACTGACCCGCTTTGCCACCAGTCAGCCTAAAGACAGATCCATAGGAAAGCTCACTCGATCCTTCCCCAGGCACTGGAGCCGACCTGCACCCCAGCTCCTCGAGTTACAGGAAGACTTTAGAAAAACCTCTCTCTTACAGCCTTGTTTTCCTGACTGTCTACGAAAGGCTCTCGGCGTGACCCCAGCTCATCCCGAGGGTCGGAAAACAAAACGGAAAAGAAGAGAACTTTCATTTCCCCCGAACAGTGCAAACCTTGTTCGAACCCGCCTGGAGCGGCTTGCAGCGTCCCGGCGCAGCCGGNCCGCATCGCGCCTTCCCACAATGCCCCGAAAGAGAACTCCCGGCGCTCCTCCCGCCGCTCCCGGGAGCGCCGCGGGCACGGGCAGGGCTGCACGGAGCGCACCGCCGGCCAGGGCCGGGCCGGGCTCCACAGCCCGGCAGCGAGCGTGCTCACAGGCCGGGTGTGCCGAGCCCCCGCCCGCACGGGGTGGCCGCACCTGCTGCCCTGTACGTGCATGAACCCCTCAAAGGGCACCTTTCGCACCTCGGCATACCCGACATCAATAAAACGGAGTTCATGTCATCCACTGGCTCGAGCTACTCCCCTGTCAAGCATTCATGCCCTAAAGACACGGATAGATCTACAGGCATGATTGCTCTGCTGCCCATCTCCATCAAAATGGAACTCGGATAGTTTAAATACCTCCAGTGGCTGGGCTTGGCTCACCGGTGCTTTGTGATGCAGCTGGATGAGAGGACAAGACATCAGGAAATCCCAAATCCCTGTAACTTGTGGCAGGGATTTGCTGATAAGCAGCTGGTGCCAAAAGAATGTGCAACATCCACAGACTCAGCACTTGAATCAAAAGATCTAAATCCAGGCCTAGGGCTTCTCAAATTTGTACAAGGAGTCTGATCCAGATGCAAACTACCACAGGAGCATAAAGTGAGAAGACTTAGCATGCTTAAGTCCCTTGTCCGTAGTCTAAAGGAGTGACATCTCCCAGAGCACAGCATGTATCAGTTCAGGATATGGATCCCAACTGCTCAGGCTGGGAAGAACTGTACCCTGCTCCTGGGTGCAGTGGTGCATGTGAGCCATCAGTGAGAAAGAAACCCAAAGGGACTTGGGGACTTCAGCGATCTCTGTGGTGTCAACAACAACCCCTCTGCAGCCTCTGGCTTCAGAGAAGGGATAGAGATCCCTGGCCAAAAGCTATTGTGCATGTACAGCTGAGAGGGCAGCTCTTGAAATCTGCTCCCAGTTGGAAATGCAAATTTTCAAGAGTAGAGTGTAAATGCAGGTGTGTGCTCCTTATGCTCATTCAACAGTCTGGAGGTAATTTCCACATTTTCCTAACTGTGCATGACCCTACTCCCCTCAGCCCTCCCTAGGTTTTGGTTTGGTCAATACAGACACACTGCTCCTGGAGCCCTTCACTGCTGCTTGCAGTTCTGGTTTCTGCATGTTCCAGCCCCAGCCCACCAAGCAGTTGCGCTGTGATGCTGCTGGCTGCCCAGGGCTCTGCTTTCACTTCTGGAGTACACCACAACCAAAGTACAAGGCCCAGCTGGCCCACAGATCTCAGTGATATTTCATCTGCTCGCTTGCCCCTGACCTCTGCCCTTCCTGAGTACACATCCCAGGCCCATAAAGCAGCACTATCTCCAGAGGGCAGGAATGTCTCACCCTTCGTGCTGTGCCATGCTGCCAGACAGCACTGGCCTCACTGGTTTTACTAGGGCACCATCTTGCCTTCAGTGAGCCTGCCAAATACATACTTAGTAAAATCAGAATCTGCTAAAGCAGACCAAAACCTTTTACCACATTCTCTAAAAGACCCACACAAAGTGCCACAGTACCCACACTGCCTCTCCCAGGAGATAAACATCTGCCTTCCCCACAACCATGTTCATACCCCTGTCCCTTGCACCCCCCAGCTCTACCTGCTGTGGCCTATGCAGAACAACAGAGGGCTGGCTTTGCACTTAAACCCCAAACACTCCCTTGGTGAACAGTGTTCACAGATAGCACTGCAGCTCTGGGAAAGCCAGGTCTCAGAGAACACTCAGAACTGGATTTGCCTAACACAAAGAACGTGGATACCACAGTGCAGCTGTACTACAGATGTGAGGCGTCAATACTTTCATCTCCAAAAGGAATTTAAAATTAAGGGATAAACATACCCCTCACTCCCTACCTGTGTAATTTACTCAGGTGATGGACAATAATATTTTTTTGCTTAACAACTGTTTCCCAGTAATTTTACTTTTCTATGCAAAGACCTTACCTAATTAGGCCATAAACTCGAGAGAACCAGCCTGCTGCTTGTGTTTTTTTGCAAGTAATTAGAAAAAAAGTAGCAGCAGCAGCAAATGCAACATGCATAGAGTGAACATTAAGAGCAGTGGCCAAAGTCAGCCCATTATGGCCAGTCTTGGAAGTTGGCAGAAAGAAGCCCTACAGAAACAATCCTGCAGATACAGGATCATGCTTAAATTAGATGCTTTCCAGCTCAGAAAGGCAGGCTGCACTTAATGACTGCCTAACTAGCCATGGTAAGGACTTGGAATTCTCCCCTCCCGACTCTCTGCCACTAGCACTGTGTAGCTGCATAATTTTCTGATAAAGAAGATAACCATCAGTAGTTCCTAGCTGGGAAGTTGGAGCTATTAGTGTCACTCAGCAGTGGGAGCAGGGGCAGGCAGCTGGGGCATACAGTTGTGCCACGTGAACCAACGGGGTGAACTTATATCAGTTCATTAACTCCTTCCAGTGCTTCCCTCAGGCCCAGTTAGTTAACTTGAACGTGAATGTTTGCAAAGTAATGCATATTTATTTCTCTAACTCAAAACTGCTGCAAAAAGCAGTTTTGAGACCCTTCTTTTTTGGCTTCCTTTTCTGCATGGAAGAAGTATGAACATTTTCTTTCTTAAGGGTTCTTTGAATCAGGCTTTTAAGAGAGGCAAGGAGCTTTTTACCGCTGTGGTACATTTTATCCTGTTTGCTTATATTCCACTCTCCTTCCTGGCAGCCTGTCATATTCAGAAGTAGAAAACATTCACACCAAGAGGTACAGCGGATTCAGTGAGCCTTGTGTGCCTACACCTGATGAAAAAACTTCCCCAGCTCCTAAGTATCAGTTTTGGTGGGTCTGGGCATTATTTATGTGAAGTCATTGCTAAAATGTCAGATGGCTAAACCTGCAACAGGCTTTGTCTTGGGTCCTCCTAATCCCTGCAAGCTTTGTGCACTTCAGAAGCTAATCCTGAACCATATAAGTAAAGTTATATATTCAGCAATGATTTACAATTAATTGGGAAATTATTTTCCTGTGCGTTTTAAGAGAAACAAATCCTGTCTTCTTCAATTCAGAGGCACAAACTACTGTCTAAAGAACAGTAGGGAATGAACAAAAATCTAACATTCTCACTTCCTTCTAAACAAAACTGCACAACCTTTCCTTCTGAAAAAAACCCAAACCACCCTTTTATTGCAGAAAGAAGCCTTTTCACCGACACTGAGTACCACAACAAATGAGACAGAATACTGAACACTTATTCTGATTCTGGCCAGCAGATGCTTTGGTGGTGTTTTTCAGCACCTGAACTGAGCTCAGACTACTTCAGGTAAGTTCCCCTGTACAAACCAAGGAGTTGAGGCTGATAAACACTCCCCTTTGTGATTTTATAGGAGACCTGCTGTGCAGGTTTTTTACCACTTGATACTAAGTCTGTAGGGGAAAGAAAAAACTTTAAAAGCCCAATTTAAATTCAGCTGCAGGAGGTAGCTTTTAATTGCACTGTGGATCAATAGAGAAGCAACCTAACACTTCCACTTGGTTACTAGGCAGGACTTGTACTTTTCCAGACTGCTTTTCCTATGTTCTCTTTTCCTTACTTGCTCGTACAATCTGGATTCTCTACAATTTAAGTGCAGAACAAAGCATTCATATCACTAAAGCACATACCAAATTATGTATCTGTGCCACAGATGTTGGTACCTTATCAGCAGCAACATGTTCAGTAAGTACTCCCAACATTTAAGTAGTTTAAAGTATTAGAAAAGTGTTAAAAATAGCAGTCCAAATAATTATAGCCTGTACTGAAGTGATAGGTGTACATAAGCACTTAAAGGGTGTCAAGTAGCATTTTATTTCATTTCCCAGCTGTATAAAATTAAAAGCAGGCCAAAAGGTAGACAGGCATTACCAAAGCTCGAGAACTTTTTCAATCCAGAGAAAACTTGTTCTTGTAGCCCTCTTGTGTTCAGCTGGATTAACAGCTGTTACATCCACTGCATCGTTTATCTCCCCAAAATCACAGCTCTGCATGCCTAAACCACGCTGCCAGCCAGTTCTTTGTCCTGTACACATTCACTCAGTTTCTTTCATGGTTTTCCTCTTTCCATCCTGGTTGTAAAATCGAAACCCATTCAGGCTCCCGTGCTCCCAGGCAACCCATGCTCCTGAAACAGTGGAGTGCTCAGTTGGTCTATTCATACCATAAAACAGGGAGCCACTGCTTTGGAGTAGGAGGACTAAATCACCCCTCATTGCCTGTGAGCATGCTGATATTCCCAGCATTTCTTCTCCATAAAACGACTGCAATGAACACAATTTACAGCCTTCTGTCTTTCAGTTAACGCCTGTGAGTTCAAGTTTTAAATTGAGTGTCCCACAAACACCATTTAGACACACACAATTCTCTACCCTTGCAGAAATCATCCTGACATTCTCCAACCTCTGACTATTGACAGTTCTTTTTGTTCTACACCTTCCCTGCCAATCACCAAGTTATGGCTGCACTGCTATGGGTGCCTGATGGGATGGAGCCTTGTAACTGAGGATAAGGAAGTGGGTTGTTTCCTAAACCACACTCACCTTCCATGTCTGCTGCCTCGGCCATCCTTCATTCAACCACTGCAAGAGAGATCAGGAGGCTGGGGTGAGCAGGACAGTTGTGCTTCAAGAGCTGCTATCACCTGTCTCAGGGAGCCAAATTCCAATATGGATGTGCTGCTGTGGAGGAAACCTGGAGAAGGAGCCGTATACTATGGAAGAAAGAAAGAGAAATGAATGAGAACAGAGAAAAGACAAAGGGGGAATGAATGAGAACAGAGAAAAGGCAAAGAACAGCACTAGAACTGACAAGCAGCCATGGCTTAGCAGCAATGCCATCAAGGAGTACAGGCAGGCAGTGCCCACTCTTGATCAGCTGCACGAGTGCACTTGAGCTCCTGCAAACTTGGGAGTTTTGACAGATACACACGTGTAGATTGTGAGAGCAGCTGAAAACAGGCTTCAGAAAGAAGACTCAGTATAGATAGTGAGGCATAGTGTCTTCTCTACTTGAAAGACAGCTAGAGTAGCAAAGCTAGGAGCAAGTTAAACCCTAATGTGTATTTCTCTATAAACAAGGTAAGGAGGAGAAAAGCATGTACCTCCACAACCCATAACATCTTTGTGATAAAAAGCAATTTAGGAATGAATGTACCAAATTTTCTGCAGACAAGCCAGTTGAAAATTAATATAATAAATCAAGAGTAAGTCAAAGAAAATGCTGCTACTTTTTTGTGTGAGCAGATTATACACTAAAGCTTGTCAGAGACACTGGGTACAAATGTGAGTCAGACAGCAGGCAGTTACTGCAACTCAGAGCTGCTGATACGTTGGAGGGAAAAGGGTCATGCATAGAAGCAGAAAGCAAAATTTCTAATGACCCCATATATTTAACTTTATTATTTAATTTTATGAAAAAATTTACTGATATTATTTTGATACTTCTATTACCAGAGTAATAAAACAAGTAGTGCTGTCTTTGAATCTGTTCAACAATTAGCTTTTGCATATTAAAAGTTGAGCAGACTACACAGCTGCCTAGAGCCCATGCCCTTACATCTTCCAACAAAAAGCTTTATAGGATCACTTGATAGCAGTCACTCAAGAGATCCTTGATCCTTGCCTTTTGTGAATGAGAGGCAGAGAAAGCCTTCAAAGGCCACATTGAAACTCCCTGTAAGATGGTTAGTTGATGACAAAATCAGTTTTTAAATGTTAGGCTGACAGAAATTCATCATTTTCTGTAGCATTTGATCACGGTATTTCACAGTTAGGTAGGTCATTCAGCACTGAGGACTTGGTCAACAGAGATAAAAAACCTTAAGAGAGCTTTCCTTCTGAACTCTGTAGTAGTGAATCTGATCAACATAAAAATGTGTCCCTTTCCTGCATCTAGTGTATTCTAAATCTCCTCAATGAGTAAAGTCAACACTACAGGTACTAAGACCTGGCACAGATATCTGAAATTTAAATGAAGTTTTCAATATCAAGAATTTGAGAAGTGATCAACTGTGCATTCTCAGTTAAAAAACCAATACATCTATTTTTGTGCTTTTACTACAAGGACCATTTTTACTACAAGTTACCATTTGCAATTCTCCAGCATCTTCTACTTTAACTAGAGTTCATATGCCTTATTGAAAACATAAGATGGTCTACATAGACATCTAAATAGGCTTTTCTGACTATAGATCAGCAACAGCTTCATTTTTTTCCAGTCAGTTTTTGCTGGAACTAGAAAACACAGGGATTTGCCTTGGGAAAGGTGAGAAGTTTAAGCTGTTCAAAATGAGACATATATTGAAAAAAGAAAAAAAAACCCAACAAAAATTATTATATACCACACAGGCTCTTCAGCACTCATTCAAATGTGGCAAGTTTTCAAACTCTCCAGATTCCCTCTCTGGCTCCCAAAAATACCCCAAGGAAGCAGTGAGCCACACAACATACTCATCAACCAACATTCAGGTATTCCAAGTGTTACAAAGCCAGCCAGTGCTGTATTTGAGCCTGTGAAGACCGTGGGCAATTGGGAGGGATAAGGATGCTTTCCAGTTTATATCCATATCCATATATACTTTCCATGTGAGAAAGTATCATGAAACAAGTGCAACCACCTTGTGTGGCTGCAGTTTGTGTCCTCTGTATCTATTATATTGTAGGCTGTGCTCACCCCAACACAGCAGCTGCTCATCTCTCAGCTCACAGGTTCATTGTGGGCCTTTGACCTGCTGCAGCTCATTCAGTTCCATTACAACACACCCAACAAGCTCTCCCAGGAACCTACAATTTGTACATGGGGCATGTAAGGAAGAGCCAGAGCACAAAATGCAGATTGTGCTTTCACAGGATGGAAAAAAAAAGATGGATTGTCCAAATAGACTAAGTGAATATCAAGAAATATTTTATTGTACATGTAATCAAAGTTTAAAAAACAGACAAGGAGGAGCAAAGGACAGATTTATCTAGGTTCTCTTAACTATGCAGGGTACAGAAATACAACTAGGAAAAAATTAGCACATATTAGTACCCTTTGCTCCCCTTCCCTGCCCCAAGGGAAGAGGTTACACAAGCAAGATCTGTAATGCTTCAAATCAAGGCTTCTCAGTAACTGCACACTTGAGCTGACATAGTTGGAGTATGTTCAGTTTGATGAGAGAGGGAGTGTCTTCAAAATAGTTGTTTATAAACAAAACTACTCTCTCTTTAGTGGTTTGTGAGCATTACTCATTCAACACCAAGAGCACACTTAAAAGACTAATGATTTAGTGGCCATAATTGTCATTATATTTGAACTGACACAATCTTTAAGTATATCAATTATAGAAAATAGATTTCTTAGGCAGTAGAGAATATATTATCTAGTGGCAAATATAATGTAAAGAAGCAGAGGAAGTATTCACAGGGGAGGGAGGGAGGAGCTGCATGCTGAGCAGGGGCACATTGAGTAATCAGAACTAAAAAAGCTGAGTTCTGGAGTGCTAACTGCAAAGGAGTCACACCTCAGCATCATGGCTATAGGTTTCAGAATGTCTGGGTTGAAAAATATGGTACTCATTGCACATCTACATCAATCTCCCAGCTTAACCCACGCCCTAGACCCTCCTAACCTATTACAGTGGGATATTAAACAATTCTAGCACTGTAACTCATGTTCTGCCTTACATGCTGCGAGGAAGAATGCTTCTGGTCTCTTCCAGAACCAAACAGGACAAAGTCTGAATGTGAATGCAGAGAATTATCAGAGCTTATTCACCCCTGCAACACTTTCCTTCCTAGTTTAGAAGGGTGAAGGCCTTCAGAGCATAAAGCTGCAACTGCTCTTCCAGAAAACTGCAAGCTGATTTTCTCTCAACAGCCTAGAAATAAGCCTTCCCAAAAAATCTAAGCTATACAGCATGTAGCCAGAGTCGTATCAAATTGCCACACCAATGCTAAATCCTGGACTGAAGGCAAGACAAGTTTTGGGATCCCCAGAAAAAATGGTTTTGTTTATTCTTCAGTGGCCCAATAAGGCTAGCAAATAAAAACTCTTCATGAAACTTCCAGAGAAGGCCCATGGAAAAGCAGACAAAGTAACAGTAACTATCATATTCTGGATTCTAATGCCCTTTGGAGACTATCAGATTTTTGGCTTAAAATGCAAGTGAATCGTGATGTATTAATGACCTTAATCTATTTCAGCCTACAGCATGGTCCAATGCAGATTATTAGTGTCAAGTTACACACCTAGGACTTGAATTCACTAACACTCATAGCACCACTTGATTGTTGCTGTAAGTAAAGACAGTCTAACCCTCAACTCTTCTGCCAGAAAGAGCATATTACCTTTGATAATTGTGTAACACCACTTATTCCAGACCAGCTGACCTACCCTTTTTTGTCCTCACACATATTGCATCTGTTTTCAGATAAATCTTAACAGCTCCAAGCTTAAACTCTGCGACATATCACCTTAGCTTCCAAAGTTACAAAATAAATTCTCCTTTACAGTATTCAAAGGTAGGAGATTCACTCAATTGACAAACCAGTTTACTGACAGTATCTCTCACTAGTTATTTCCTTTATGTGCCAACTGCAAAGTCATAAAAGTCTCACAGCTCTTCTTCATACTTCTCAGCTTTGAAACAGGAAAGGATCAATATAGATATCTCAGGATTAACACTCCTAGGTGCAGGGGAAAAAAGTAGCTGTTCTGTACCTCAGTAATTATTGCTCAGTATTTATCTGTTTTAAGCAACATCAAGACAGTATTTTAATTTATGCTATACTTTAGCAGAGACAGATTCCCTAACATTAAAGAACATCAGCCTTTCCACAGAAAAAAAATCTCTAAAATTCAGCTGGCCATTTTTTCTTAACCATTCCTTGTAACAAGGCAGATTTGCTTAAGTTTCCATTCTAACAACATTATAGTTGTCAGAGTACATGGCTCATACCTGTGGCCAGTCTTCAGAGTAGGTGGGCTGCACATTTTCATAACTACAGAAGCTTATCAGCTATGCTAAAACACTACATAAAAAGCCCAGGATTGTTTGCAGACTCACCAGCTACCTACACAGAACAGCTGTTCCACAAAAGTGATTTCACTAACAACTGAACTTGAAGACAAACACTACAAGAAAGCCAATAAAGGATCTTGTGTGATCGAAGGTTCTCTTACTATCTCATCTGAAAGAAGCTACCTTCCACTCTAAACTATCTCTTTCTTCCACAGGAATAACCAACATACCTTTTGGAGGCAATTTAGACAGTGACTGCTCAAGAACATTTCAACAGAACTGCTTTTTGGAAGAGAGAATAAGTTATTTTACTATTTGCACAAATTGAATTTACTACACTCATTTTACTCTGTAATGTTTTAGCTACAAAGTATCTGTACAAGATACATCAGCAGAGATAGCACATTGTTAACACTACATATGTAAACTGAGAGACAACAGGTCCTTCCACCCAGGTGTCATATTGCAGATAAACTGTTTATGTCAGTCCGAGAGGCTGCGGAACCACACTTTGGCACCACGGAGATTCCCGGGGAGCCCAACAGAAAAGCTGTGCTCTACAAGAGTGACTGTCCATCCTGGAACAGCAGCAGGAGGAGAATCAAGCAACCAGTGTTTGCAGTAATATTCTTGAGGAGGGTTCCATTCATTCGGTGCATATTGCTGTACATAAGGTGCATAAACCTGCCACGGAGGAGATCAAGGGGAAGAGAAGCCAGTGGCAAGGCTGCAACCAACTACTGGCGTCATGTCCCAGATCTGGAAGAGAATTGTGGAGAATTACACAGCATTAGTGTCAGACTCACAGGTCTTTCTGCAAGAGGCATAGAGGCAAACATAAAGACATCCCTGCACACAACATAACAATTCCTTTTTAACCTATGCTTTAGGAACATCTCAAAGAGTTACACCAGCCTTACAAACCAAAAGCCAAATTTGGGGCTTAATGGTCTTCTTGAACTTCTGTGTAGGTTGTGCAGTTTGTCACAAATATGCTTAGAGCAAAACAAGGACAGAATGGCACAGTCAGTTCTGACAAGCATGGTGAATGTAGAGCTCAGGCACAGCAAGATTCCATATCAGTCCGAGCTCCATGTCACTGTCTCTTAACAAGGGCTTTCAGTGGCCGTGCTCCAAGCCATGGAGCTCAGAGCAAAGGAACCTGCACACTTCCTCAGGCCTGTGTCTTTAAGGCTGCTGGCAGATTCTCTTGCTGCCCATGCCTGCTGTGTTTGTTCAGAGCCACAACAGTAACAGATCCAACAGCTGCACTCCATACAGTGGAGTTACAAGTCATTTCCTCATTCAGCTGCAGAAGAACAGGCTAGCAAATACAATTCCTTCTTCCTACAATAGATAGCTTGTAGCAATAGTTGTCAGAAAGAAAGTATATACAGAAATGAACTCTGTATTAAGTATCTCTTAGAAATGCAGGAAAGAGATGCAGTAATACCTTCACAATCCGGTCGCTCCCACAAGTCACCATTAGCCCTCTGGAGATGTCCATGGACATGTGTGAAATGTTGTGTTTTCCTTCATGAAAGGTTGCCAAGGAAGTACGGCTGCACAGGAACAATTGAAATGAAAGCCAGCCATCAGATGAAGCTTCATGGCATCATTATAGCAGTGCAAAATAAATTTAGAAGAAAATTAAGTTGCTCAAGTACTAATAAATCTATTCCAAGAGCTGCAGTGCCATATTAAAGGGGACAGAATTAAATTAGCAAGCCATGCTAAGGCACTGCATGTGGAGCTGTACAGGTGTGACATTTCCTGGCCTTCTGCAGCATGACTGTTAATAATACTTGAGCAGAAGTGGGACACTGAATTAGCAAATACTTCTACTCCTGATTAACAAAGTCAAGCTCAGCTATATTTTTCCCCTGCTGGCTACAGAAATGAACTAGAGCACAGCATTCCACTTTTCAAAAAACCCAAGCCCAAGCAAACAAAAAGTCCCAACAATGAAAAACCCAAGAACACAACAAAAAACCCCAAACACTCCCAAAATTTTCACATCTGATTACTCTGTTCTTATCAAGAGAAGAGGGGTTCCTTCATTTCTAAGACAAGTTTAATGAGACAGCAAATGATATTTAACCTGATTTACTTGCATGTGGAAAATAATGTTGAGCTCTGAAGAATATTCCCAAAGTTTTTAGAAAGTGTACATGAACTAATGCATATACATCCTGGCAGCTGTAATGCAGTGTCTGGCACCCACTTAGCAATGTTAAGTGCAATCAATGCTTTTAACTAAACTGAAATGTTGAGACAAATATATCTCAAGTCTAGATCTGGGCTCCTGGAAAAGAAGAACTAAAAAAGGATAAAAATGTTGTAATTCCACATCTGATCCAAATGTGCTTGCAGAGGCAGATGAGGGATCTCTGCCATCACAGTGCTTTCAGTCCCCAAGACCTAACAGCGGAGAGTCAGCTCAGTGTGTTCCACAGCATTGTGTGTGGATGTGGAGCAAGCCCAAGGGTTTCTGCACACCAGCAGTGTTACTACAGTTTATTATTCCCTAATACTCACTCTTCATCCTTGATCGACTCAAAACAGGAATCACAGACACGGACCTGGAACTCAAATCCCATGATTGGGTAGCTCGACCGTTTGGTGCTGCACTTGCCACACACTGCTTGCCCACATTTTCTGCAATGATGCTTCATGGAGGAAGAAGAAAATAAATAAGTCACTTGACCACGGTACCAAGTGTCCACTGAACAACAAAAACAACAAAGCTTCTGTTTTGCAACCTGTTAGAAAGCAACCTGTCAGAAAATGCCCTGTTTCTTCAACCAAAGACCAACTGTCTCTAGAGTTCTGAACAGTCATTTGGATCATTAATGGATTTATCTCCACATACTCTGTGTATATCTTTTTCTCCTGCAAGCTCCTTCTGGGAGAAGGGGAAAAAGAGGCTTGAACAACCAAACCAGTTAAGAACATTCTGGTGGAGTAAGAACAGGACCGTAAGTGCTTCACTGGAGTGAGCATCTACATTCTCAGTTATGGGACACTGTTTGCCATTTTACACAACACTTGAAGATTAGCTGTCCATAGTTCCAAAGCATGGGAACATTCAGAGAAATCCAATAGAGCACTCCTAGCACAGCCTGCTTTGACCTGTGACAGAAGTTCGATGCAACACTTTCACAGAATTTGGAAGTGCCTTAGCAGTGCCTAGAAGCTGTAATTTCTCAATATACTTCATTGCAAAGCAGCAAAAATACCAAGAGATGACTACCAGCCTTAGTGGTTCTCTGTTTACATTTTGCTCAAGTGCTGAAGTACAGCTAAGCACTGAAACCAGCCATCTCACCTGTCTCAACCCTATCGTCTTTGTGTCCCACATTTGCTTTATATTCCAGAAGAAAGGTTGTTCACACTTCTGACAGGAATCACTTTCTAGCCATTGAGGAGCCTACAAAAGAGCAGGAGATGTAAGCAATCAGAATTGTTTTCCCTCATACAACAGTCAAAAAAGTTTAAGAACCCAAAGTGAAGTCTTACTTGGAAAGATGCCCTGGTTCAACTCTGAACATTACAACAATAAATTGCCTAGAGCATAGTGCAAAGAAAGTTTAGCACAAAAACCCCAAACCCAAGAATATAGTTATTGATTACCTACACACCTTCTACACTTTTTAAGCCTACAGGAATATGTTATGTTACTGCCTTAATAAAAAAAAGTCATTTAAACATCTAAGTTACTAAATCTGCTGCAGGCATTCAAAGACTGCTGCTCTGGTTGTCTGGATGGCTTTTAAGGACCAGTATAGTCCAAACTGTAGAAGCTATAAGGCAGTAATCCCCTCTAAGAAAGGGGGTGTCAAGAAGTAAATTCTGTGAGTAATTATCTTTTCTACTTTCATGGGATTGTAGTTTGAAATAATTAGGAACTCATCTGCATTTTCCATCCTGCCCACATCTTCATTAAGCATCCCTTCTCCCACCCACACACTTTTCCTGCCATAAATGGACTAGGCCAAATTAAAAGAGCTTTTACACATTTCAGCTCTCTCAGATACTTTAACTGAACATCCCTGTAAGAGATAGAAAGAGAGGCACAATATTTTTAGTACAGACTTGAATTTGAACATGTACATTCCATACAACTTTATACATCTCATGAGGAAGTCTCTCTGAAACTTGGAAAGAGGAAAGCTGGAAAAACAAAGCATTTTTTCTGTTCAATTCACTTACATTGCTGACAGTAAGAAAACAAGAGCATTCTCAGTTGCACCACCATGGATATGAACTGATGCAGAAAGAAAGTGTATAGCTGGGTCAACTGCTGTGTACTGAGATCTTTAAAGAAAATATTGCCTGGGGACTGAACCTCTGCCTTCTGAACTGCATCTCAAAATCTGCCTCTCACTTCTTTACCTGCTTTGACACAAGTTGAGAACTTATTTCAAGACTATTGAAGCACAGTCCATTGGTTTCTTTACTGCAAGAGTTTGACTGCTTTAAATTGTTCCAGAAGCAAAGGCCACAGCCATTCCAGTGAACCTGTTGTCTCTTTGAGATAAAACTCTAAGCAGTCCCAAGCATCTCCTGCACTTTTCCTGTCCTGGAAACTCATCTACTACAATGCAGCGTGGACAGCCACTAGAACAGAACAGGTTTCAATAATATCATTCAGCTTTAAAGTGTCTGGAAAGCAACCTGCAGAACTGACTAAGGAAAGTCACATTAGTCTCTGAAAAGGGGAAAAAAAAACCTTTGACGTCTGACATGAACTAACCTCTTCTCGGCTGATGTCCATGTTCCAGACAGCAATTCCCCCGTCAGCTGAACAGGACACCAGCTGCCGTGTCAGCTGGATGTAGCAGATAGCCTGCACCTTGTCGCTGCAAACAAAGCACACGCTCTTTACCCACAGGTATTTAAACACAGCTTCGTTTCCCAGCAAACCCTGATTTATACTTGTAAATAAGGCTACTGAGGAAGCACAGAACTGATTTCCAGTTTGCTAAATCCACTAAGTAGAGCTCTGAGGATGAGTGAACAGATGCTGTCACCTGAGCAGTACCCTAGCATCAGGATTTTGCTGAGAATGTTCTTACAGGCCTGACCAGAATAGCAGAGGTACAGTTCCATTTAACATTTGCTGGCAGTAAGCCCTGATGGTGAACTGAGTGTCAGCTCACTCAGAGTGCATGTGCAAATACTCTTCTGTGTTGGCAAGGAGAGCCACTTGTCAAAACAGAGACAACTGGAAAAATAAAGAGAAGTATTTGTTTCAAGATGCAACTAAGCAGCAGACAGAGGTTTCACTTTTGCTAACAAATCACAGTAAGTCAGGCTGTAGCTGCAAAGCAAAGTATGCATTCACCAATAAGACAATTTAATCCTAAAGAAAGTCATGGCAAAACAAAAGGCTGCCCTAAGAAATTAAACAAAGAATCCGAGTAGTATGAAACTGCTTTGCAACATCTCAGTTGAATTAAAAAGTCATTCTGCTTCTCAGAAGAACTCACTTTCCTATTCTAGTATGAAGAGAATGATCATCAGGACACATGAGGCAGCAGTAACAGCAGTATAAAGTCCTCCAGCCACTGACTTCAGTTACTTTTTTGTAACCAAGCCTCTATTATTAATTCTTTAGCCATAAAACTAAATCCTCAAGATTTAACAAGAGTTCTAGGGCTAAGGCTATCAGTCTTGATCAAAGGTGCATGGAGGCATCTATGGAATTAGACAAGAGGAGAACACACTATACAAGTATCTTTAAGTATAAACAAGATCTCTGCTAGCAGTGCATTTCTGAGTAAAATGTATCTTCAGTGGTGAACTGCCTGTCAGACTGAATTAGAGCCCTACATTTAAAAATGGCAGCTAGCATTGGGTCTTTAAAAATTAAGAGTTGATTGTTACAGACAACTACCTCAACTTCAGAAGAGGGGAGACATGACACTTCTGAAGTTGAGAGACTACCCCTGTAATTTAGCCAATCAGTTATCACCTCACTGACAGAAAGACAGAGAGAACAGGAACACATTGAAGCTTATTTGATATGCGTACATCAACCTGCTTATACGTAAAGCTTCTAGCCCTCCTCTCACAGGTAACTCAGTGCAGTATTTACAATACAGACACATGCAATTTTTACATAAAGGCCAAACCAGATGATTTAGGATTTTTACCCACCTCTTTCTATAAACTACTTCTGTGTTACTTCTAAACCATGGCAATATGAACGTATTAAATGTGAAAAAGAAGAAAGCTTTATCACTAAGGCTTTCCTAGTACTGATTATCCTTCTTCCCCGTCAAAGTACTCAGGGTTCTGCAAAGAGTAATTTTCTCCATTATTCACAATGATTCAAGTATCTTGCCACGCTATTTAGTCTTCCTGGGACTGTGTGTTCATTACAGGCCATGTATAAAAAACAAGACTCCATTACATACTGATGTCCCTGGAGCAGCAGCGTTCGTCCCTTCCTTCCACCAATGTCCCACATGATAATGCTGTGGTCAGAGGCACCTGAGAAGAGCAGCCGTTGGACAGGATCCCACCACAGGGAAGTAATACTCCCTAGGAAAGAACATTCTGCAGTTAGATGTAAGGGACTGGCTCCCCAACAGAGTGATGCCCTCCTGGAGCATTAAAGTGAAACCTGAGGTACTGCCTTACTCCAGTAACATATTGAAAGCCTTAAGGCAAAGGAAGCATCCAACAGCAAAGTGCAGTCCTGACAGAGGCAAGGAGTACTGGACAACAGAACAGATGTCCCTAAGAAAACAGATACAGCATAAACCAGAAAGTCTGAGTTCTGCCCCTTGTATTTAGGCAGGTGATTTTAAGAGTTGCCAGGCTGCTATGTGAGCTTTGGAAGATAGAAGTACTAACACTTGCCAAGCAGAAACCAGTATCTACAACACACTGAAGTGCTTGGTCAGTGGTTGCAGCACAGCTCGCAGTGTTCTCAGATAAAGCAACTCCCTCACATAACCATCTACAACCTTAACATTGTTGGACTAAGAAATGAAGTGAGAACTTCACTGCTGTTAGCAAATCTGCCACTACTCACTGAATGAGAAAACTAGATTTCAAAAGGCCCAGTGCAACTGTGAATTAGGGATAGAAAGAAATGAGTCATCTGACAGTAGCACCCTTATACTAAACCCATACCCATGGTAACGCAGCCAGGAGACTACAGGAGTAATTTTGTTACTCATGCCACCTATAGTTGTGAAGTTGGGACATTTTATTCCCTTGCAGAGATCGTTTCCTTTAAAGAATCCTTCCATTGCTCAGTTGTCATCAAAAGCCTTGTTAGTCCAAAACCAAGACGATAAATGGTAATTAGAGCCCAAATCAGTTCTTTCCAATGCTCTGAAGCAAGAGTTTTTTGGGTTTTTTTTGCCTCCTTTAGGGCTAGGCTGTTTTCAGACTGACCCATTTGGGAATAGCATGTGTACCAAAAGGTATTAACTCTGAGTATTATCTCAGCATGACACAGAGCAGGCTGTTATACATGGTGAATTCTGGAACCTGAGAACAAAGTCTGAAACCATTTAAACTGCAAAGCAAACACTGCTTGCTTATGAAGTCACACTTAGCAAGAGCTAGAAAACAAACAAGATGAAATCAGACTTTTGAAGTCTGTCAAACACAACTGTACTCAAAGAAAAATTAGATGCCATTTAAGTTTAGAGTTACAAGATCTTGAGAATATTACACAAATATGGTGGAGGAAAAAAGTTGAAATAACTAGTACTATACCAGTTGAAGAAAAATCTGCTTTTGCCCCTGAAATCATCTTTTAGCTCAATTCTTGTTTTAAGGATGACAGTCCCCACATGGAAATATATGAGCCAAAGATGGCTGCTGTGTGGACAGCACTGCTGAAGTTGGTGCTTGGAAGCCCATCACAACTCAAGAGACAAAACACACACTAGAAGGAAGTGCCACACAGACATACTGCTTTTAGACTAACTGTAACATCTACCAAGAAGTTGCATTTGAACACAGACCAGTGCAAAAGTATAGAGCGGCAAAGGAGCCTCTAGGGACAAGAGAATTATTTTGTCTAAACTGAAAAAATCTGAAATTCTCTTTGAAAGCAGGAGAGACATTTATCACTCGAAAATCTCAACTTGCCTCCTGCATTCAAAACCAGCTGTATCATTTTACAGTCATTTGTAGATCAGGAGTCTACCCAGCTTTAACAAAGCCTACTCTATACTTCCAGCTGTTAAACAAGGCAGCCTTTTCCAGTGGGTCAGAGACTCATGACCCAGTAGTTCATCCCTACCCACATGCAAACTGTCAGCTGATTTGAAAGTTGCCAGTACCACATGGGAAAACACGTTGCCTTGTTTATTTTTCTCATCATATTATTAAGTTACACATTATTCTGTGATTTGCATTCTTACCTTACTCATTGCAGCAGACAGTGGCTCTGTGTCATGTTATGGACCACTTGATTCTTCATTTGATATAAGGACTTCAGCTGTACTACAGAGGATGTGACATTTGCCTTAGACCAGGCAGTTTCTCCAATGTTAAGGAGACTAAAGCTTTTAAAGGTGGCCATCTAGTGGATAACTTGTGTTTAACTGAATGCATATATTTATTTTTCATCTGTAATAAAAATACCTGTAGGTATTTAGAAATCTAGGATTTCCCTTCAGCAAGAGTGTGTTTGTTCTTTAACAGGAAGTCAAGCACAGCTTTCAACAGCTTGTGATAACCACTACCCTGAACAGGTTTTTCATCCAGTATCTACCCTTAGGAGGCAGATATGCAACTGAACATCTCACCCCAACTTACAAAGAGGTACCATATCTGGGATAAGTGGCTTTAAGACAAAGAGTTACTTTACCTTCATGCCCTTTAAGGGTTGTGATAACTGAGCAAGTATTCTGCTCAAGCTTCAGAAGAGTGATCTGTCCAGAATAATCACCAACAAATGCATGCTGAGTTTCATGATCATATCTGAACACCAGTCAAGGAGAAGCTTCATTTGTTTGAAGAGTATTTTACATGACTGAAACAGTTGGCTATAGAGTCTAAAAAAATTGGAAAAAGAACATTTTAATATGCCAGATAAATATTTACATAATTACTTTTAAAGTGGTTGGAGACTGTAACAAGCCTTTTTGATTTCTTCCTTCTCATCACACTTCCCTACATGTGCAAGTAAAACTGTATAGAAAATAAGAGAGAAGAGTTTCAGAAAGCCACTGGAGAAAGCCATGAGATAATCCATGCCCTAGTTTAAGGCAAGCCAAGTAGCTTCAGGCCATTTCTGGCAGATATTTACAGAACACATTCATGTTTGTCTACAAGATGCCAAAACTTATCAGGCTACTTGTTGCAGTGCAGAGCTCTCTGCAACCATTAGGTGCACCTCTCTGGACACTGGGCAGCATTCAGTCTTACATACTATCTTCTCCAATAAACCCTTCATTTTCTAGCATGTTAGTAGTGGATATCCCCAGGAGAGGAAAACCAAGAGATCTGGGCGCTGACCCTCCACAACAAGTTCACCTTGCAGTGGAAGTACACTCCCAGTTTTCTAGCTACTGCCAAGGTGAGACTGTCTCATTTCTTGTCCTGTTCTCTGGACTTCCCAGTTTACCAATGCAGGTCCTTGAGTGTGGTATTGAAAACTGACCTAATTTCAGAAAGGATTCTGTCAGTTAACACTGAGATAAAAGCCACACCGCATCCTAACACGGGATCCATTACCAAGGTGGCACACTGGGCAAAAGCATTACACCTCATAACAGTTCTGATACTCGGTTTTCACCATGATGCAACTATGAACTCCAGAAACCAAAGCATGGCAAGCCAATGGAACTAGATAATTTGCTGCTTTTTGAAGACTTTTGTTATTCAGAATAGAAGGAAGAGCTATGAAGGACCCATGCAGCTGACGCCACATAACCCAAGAGCTATGTATGAACTTAGGTGTCCTTGAACCACACAAAAACACAAGCAGCAGCTAGAAAAGTAGCCTCTGGTATCCAGCACAGGATAACTTTAAGAAGACAGTCTACCAAAAAGCCCACCACCCTAAGTGAAAATGCAGAGGCTTTACCATCTGGTGACATTCCAAAATCTCATAAGCCTTCAGGATCTTGAGATAAACAATTTGCTTTCAACAAATCCTCTAACTCCCTGCACATGTGATCCTTTCTTCATCTTGGAAGTTCAGGCTTGCCTTATCCCCACTAATCCAGTAAAGAATAGGCACTCTGCTGTGTTTTACAAAAGCTTGCACATAGGATCATTAACAAACAACTTCTAAGGAACCTCCTGACAGGGAGGCCAAGCACCTAGTACACACACCAGCAAGCTGGGTCTTCAAAACACAAATCCAAAGGCAGATCAATTACAATGGATTTTCAAATGTCAAATTCTTCAGTGGAAATTTATTTTTATATTGATATAAAAGGTCATATTCTTTTCTCCATTTTAATAATAAACTGTGCCACTATTTGCAATAGCATTAACTATAGAAGCTACCGAGTTCAGTGAGGCTCAGACTGCTCACCAGACTGCTGTGAGCTGGTCTCCAACACATACACCAGCTTTAACCTGTTCTGTGCTGCATTCAGCTGAGGTGAGCTGCACATGGAATGTTTTGTGGGACACAACTCCCCTGGACTCTAAAAAAGAGCAGCAGTACAAGGGTACAAACCTGACAGTTCTTCAGTCAGCAAGGCAGGGTCTGCACAGATGGAAGACCTCAGAAGGACAGACATGCAGCTGGCAACTGAGTTTTCCTCCCAGCTTCTTACCAGGACACAGGTATACAGCCACTCTAGAGAGGGCTTCATGTTTTCAAGAGATGTTGTTGACCTGTTTCAGCTTTTGAATCGTGCTACTGCTAGAACTTTCTTGCCATTAAACCTCATACAGCAACCAATACCTTCAATTACGGTCCCACCACATCTAAACTGTCACCATTAACAAGTGCTAAAAAATAGTTTTAGAATTTCAAGTATTTAACTTGCTTTCAAAAGCTTTGCTATGTGAACTACCTTTCAAGCTACTGTGTCTGTAAGTCTTTTACATAGGGTAAAGAATGCCCTGAAGTACTTACAGCTGAATAGACAGTGTGTCCAAGCTGCAAATGCTGCAGTTAAATGTACTTTACAGAAAGCAAATTGTACACAGACAAATTACTACTGGTGAATAAAGTTTCAATGTACCTGGTAGCTTTAAGATAGAAAAGATTAACTTGAGCAAAGACAGAAAAATTAAAGCAGTCCAAAGGTGTTTCATGATGTTTTATGCTCTAGAAGGGCTCAAAGGCACACTGGCATCTGTTGAACAAAGTTGCTCAGGAAGTCTACGGGCCAGGCTATAGACACAGTCACTGCCACAGACAGACACCTCAAAATTAGGAACTAGTACAGCCTGGGATTTCTGCAGCTCAAGGTCTCCTTTGCTATCTAATAACCACTAACAGAAATAAAGGTATTAATCTTCTAATGAGAATAAGGGTTAGCAGACTTGCAAGAGATGTCACTCTAGTTTTTATACATGAAAAGTTGGGAACAAATTAAGGTAAAGGAACTAAGTACTCTTCCAGATTCAGGGTAGCAATCATTTTTTAAAGGATACTGTAGACATGAAGCCCAAGAGGTGAAGTAATGTCTCCCCAGCATGCTCCCACTCCTGGTGCACATCCAGCTGATACACTTGTCATGACCTGTGCTGATAAGCCACTCTGATGCCAGGCAGAAAGTAATAGCAGACACTCGATTCTGGTGAGCTGCAAGAAAAAGACCGGCTATTTTTCCCCAAAACTCAAAGTGCTGTGTACTTCCATTCTAATTCAGACAGACAGAGGTTGAAGATGATATCTAGGCAATGTCCCAGGGAAATCTTTCACCATTATACTGTACTTGCATCTCGGCTGAATGAGAAGGTTCCCATAGTTCTGTTTAGGATTTGCCTTCTGAATAGCTCAAGTGAACCAAACCCATCACTCAGCTGATGTAAGCCTTTCTCTCAGAGAGAGAAAAGCTGACTTCAGTCCAGATACCGAAGGTTCAGGAACAGGCAAACCCTCAACTTCCTCTAGGTTAGCTCAGGACTTCTGGGAGTAATGCAACACATCTAAAAACTTAAATTGCTTTACTAAATGCATCTTTTCCTAACCCCAGAGAGCTATGCTCACATTCATAATTCTAAGCACATGAAAGGGTATCTAGTCCATGGCATTCAAACTGCTTCCTGTGACAGCAACCAAATCCCACCCAGTTTTGTTGAGAATGCTGCCACTAAGCAAGAAGTTATACGTGCTTTAAAAAGAAGCCTCCCCTGCCCCCCAAGATGCAAGTACTTCCCTTGACTGAATTGTCAAATCATCTCCCTTAGGATAAAGGGAGGTTTTGTTGCTTTAAGAACAAGGTCTTTTTCTCCCAAGCAAGAACATTGCTTCTATCGGTGTCAGGGAGTCACAAGACAAACTGCACTTTGTTTTGCTACATAATCTGCAGCCTTTAAGATCTTCCTTCAGGCCTTTCACATTAATATTCCAATTTTAACCAACAATTGAGTTTTGTATTTCTCTAATGGATGTGTAGACAAATGCTGAAATTAGTATTTCTATAAATATTAGAACAATCCCACAAATCTGTTTCCTACATATTGGAAAAAGAAGCTCTTTTTCATCCCTGTTGCCCTCCTAGAATGACAGAGAAGGTAAGGACTCTTACCTTGACCTAGGAGTAACCAAGCCTGTTGATTACAAGAAGGACAGAAATTGCAAATACCAAAATGCACCACTAGAAAGCTCTTAGACCAACACTCATGTAGTACAACTACTCCAGCTGAAGAGCAAAATCCAAGCTCACTAGTTCTGGCTCATTACATTGCAGGCTAATGATGTAGTGAACTTAATGATCATGACTACTTGGACTCAGCTGTCTGACAGAACATTTTTCTTACGGCAGTTATCCCCCAGTTAAGTGACAACTATAAGGTCAGTCAAAGTTAAACATATCTGGATTTGAATAATCTGTGACTGTGTCCAGTTTCCAAAGCATGGTAGATACCTTCCCTTTACACAAATGTTAGTGTAGATAGTGGTTAACCATTTACCTGGATAAGTCTTCACAAAATTCATCTTATTAAAGTCCTCAGAAATGTGAAACTCCTAAAAGGAAAGTGAAATTGTTAGAAGATACCACAGTGGCATAAGCAACATTGATACCCAAAAAGGAGCAGCAACCTCACAGACCAAAATTTGCATAGCAGCAGTATATCCCACAAAAAACGAGCAGCTTCTCAGGCTGGAGCAAAGCAAACTGAAATACCAAATGTAAAGTAAGGTTTTGAGTGAACTGAATTTTCAACAGGGAACATCCTTCCAGAATTGAGTTTACTGAAGGGAGATTATAGGAAGAGAAAAGATCTCATTTGTCCCCAGCAGATGCAAACAAAACTGTATCTTGTAGTACTTAGGAGCTGCATGTTTGTGACTTCACAATGGACAGGTTTAAGTGACAGTTCTCTATTTGATCCATTAGACCTAATGAAATTTTATAAGCCTCAACTTGAAATTTCCAGTAGTTATCGCTAGAATTCTATGAATTTCTTTGTAGGCTATTCATAGCAGTTATCTATAGAATCACTCTTTATGACACTCAGTACCCTGGCTCCTTATGGAGCAGTTACTATTTTGACCTTATTTTCACAGAGAAAGGAAACCATTAAAGCATCTGAGAGTCACAAGATTCCCCTCCTTTACCAAGGGGGGAAGAATAAAACACAGTTTCTGTTCTGCCAAGTGTATGCTCTCCAAGACAGGGACAGCAATTACAGCAAGAGTATAGAGAGAAGAAAGAATTCCCAGCAAGAAAAGAGATGAACCCAGCCTCTTAGAATTTTAGAGTTAGTGTTGAAATTTCTACATCATAAAAAGATCTGCAGCAAGCAAATCCAGAGTTGTGTGCGTGGCAGGATACAGCCAGATCCATACTCCTGGCCAGGGGCAAACCAACTCCAGTGCACAACCCTTGTCAGAGCACCAGCATGGCACTCTGCCCAGGTTACTGTACTCCCCTCAAAACAACTCCTTGGCAAAGTGTAATTGTTGGATGTCGCAGCTAGGAGTGAGACAAAAACTCACCAGCCAACTGTGACAATATGAAGAGCAAGTTTATTTGAAACACACTACTTTTATAATACTGATGGTTGCCATTAGCTGATTGGTCTTATGGTAATTTATCTGACTCCATTGGTGGCTTCAGCTAACGCAGTTCCAAGGACACTGTCTCTAAACTTAACTATTGTTTACATTTCTTCTTCACAGACTCACTTATTATCTCTAAACTTTCTCTCTGGCTGTGAGAATACAGCCACTGTTGGGGTCCACTGTTGCACTAATGGCTCAAGGGCTTCTTGAGGCTACCTGGCTCACATCTAGCCAGAAGAACCTTGGCTTTGCAGTCCTCCCACATACATCTCAGCTGAACTGCCAAGAAGCTCAGCCATTTAGCAGTAACTGCATTCCAAAATGAATGGAAAGAAAACAGACTAGCAGCTGCCAGCAACACATGGACAATCTGAGCAATTCTAACCTACATTGGGAAGAAAAGTCACAACAACTTACCATGATAGCTCCATTATCCTGGCCAACAAATATCCGTCTGCTGTCATGATGATAAGCCATGGCAGAACATGGTGCTGTCAAAAAAAGCAAGTACATTACAGTATTTAAATAGAGGTATTAGGATACACATGACTTTTATTAAAGTCAATTCTTTCACTCAGGACAAAAGCTGTTTAAATAGTTTGATGGAAACTACTCTGCATAGCTAACATCCCTTGGAAAGACAGTTCAATTCCCACGTGTGAAGCTGAGGACAGAAACATGACTACTGTAACTCAGATATACCAACAGGAACCATATGCAAACATGATTTCCTGCCACAAGGTGCAACTCAGCAAAAGGAATTTTACACAGGCTGAAAGCTGAGCTAACAGCAACAGCTGGTTACACTTAAGAACTTGAGCTCACTAAAATTATCTCAAATGCAGCCCTGAAAGAGAAAAATGCACACCTCAGAAAGCTGAGAGTATTCTTATCTCTCAACTTTCAGCTAGGGGTTAGAAAAGCTCACTTAACTGGCAGACAAGTTATCTGCCATCATTTGAGGCACCTCCAGCTGCAGATCCACAATTATTTACCTGGTGAAGGATGTGGCTCTGAAAGAACACTGCCACAGATGTCATCCACCATGCAGCTAGTTTCAAATCAAAGTCTGGGCAAGATTTGCTGCAAAGCTCCCAAAATCAAGATCATTGAGGGAAACCAGCCTTTGGGGAAATGAGAAGGAGGTATTCCTACACACAGCACAGGTACAAAAGCCATACTATGCCTGGCCACCACTTACCACATCCATATTGTACTTACATGCCATGGTGTGATAGATGCTGGGCCAGTACTGCCCGCTGTCTCTCTTCAGCCATACTCGGATTGTCCTGTGTCATGGGAAGAGCAGGGAGAAGCCAGCTGTAAGTGCATCATCCCTCACATCTAAACAAGAATACTAGCACTAAGAATAGGCCCCCTTGGATTTGGAAAAGTTTTCTTCAAAACTATTTATATACAGAGTTTCAGTAAGTATGAAATAGAAATACTATTTCAGCTCACCTCAGAAATTGTTACAAATTGCATCCCTCTACTTCCTTCTTGGCTCTGGTTGATATAAACCAAATTCAAACTGCAGAAACTTTCTATCTTTGGCAGAGCAAACCACAGTTTGTTTATAGCAGATTAAGTGTCTGATACATTAAAAAAAAAAAAGAAGAATTGCAAATCATTTCATTATGGAAGTGCAAACTTTTTAATTTTTACGGCATGTCTGTGTAACTCACCCTTCAGCAAGCCAGATACTGAATATTAATAACAGAAGCACCTCATCTTCTAGAACAGCACATTACTGACATCTCCATCCCCAAATATGAAGAATCCATAGAGGACAGTATATCTAACTCAGTATTCTTTCCTCTAAGCCATGCCTCTAATCCCTCATGCAGGAATGCAAAGGACAAGCAACATTAGTTGCTGTTGGTTTGCACTGCTCCTCTGCCCTAAATATGATCAGGATTGATGAGCCGGTCAAACGGAAACTGAAAAGCTGACAAGATGACTTGGATAGCACGCTAAGACTCTTTATAAAATTAGCTTTAGTTTGCAACCTTCCAGAATCATCTCTTGGAAGGAAAGGATAAGTGGTCTTGTGAACATTTAGCATTATACGACTGATGACTGTCAAATACTGGGAGGAGGGATATAAGAGTATCAGCAAGGAAGTGGGAAGCTATTGTCAATTAAAAACATTCCTACAACAGGCACATGGAAGGGACTGTACATAAAGAAGTTAAGAGCACAAAGGTAGACAGTGTTAAGGTTAATTTAAATCCCCTTGAAATTTCCTCGCCAGACCATTGTTTGCCTTTTTGTTACTGTTTAAATCCAACTTCCTCATTCCTAAATGATCTGTAAATATATGTACCTGGAAACGGTGTCAAGAGGCTTCACTGAGGTGTGCTCTTCTATTTACTGTTAGCTAATAAAAGTTCTGGTATTTAGAATTCTCTAGAAAAATACTAGGGGACTGATTACTTAGATCATGTAGGATCGACAGTAAAAAGTTTAAGAAAAAGAGGAGTGGACCTGTGTCTTGCACCACAACCAGAACTTTTCAGAACTTTTACTGCTCAAGATACAATAGTAGCATTCCAATTTTGCAATCCACTTAAAGGCTTTTCTTTAAAAGACTACTCAAAAATAAAGCAGACAATGCCCACCCTTAATGTACTACTTTTTGAAAACCTGAAAGGAATAGAGCTGAACATACACTGCCCCAAAACAATGATTTTCAGCTTTTAAATCAAGTTACTTTTTTTACCAGTTTAGGGACATATGTGCATTAGGCCAGTCCACTAAATATTTTGCATTAAGACTATCTCTTAAAAGCAACCACTTCCTCTTCACAATAATCAACAGCCTGCCTTATGTCCGTGAGTCACCACCTCAGAAGAGCAGTTGCTATTTCTTGGTAACACAGAATATGGGAAAAACAATGTTTTCAAGTCATTCTAATGATGCCAATCTAACAGCACAGGTTAGCACCTATGCACCTTTATCAGCTCTTTAATTTGCTTTTTTAAGCAGCTCTATCACACTCAAACTGTTCTGAAAATCTCAGATGGTGGCTTCCACCCTTACCAATTCAACTCTTTCACTTATAGGCAAAGTTGTGTAATTATCTTTTATTTTTAAAAATTACATGATAAGTTATCATGGTGATCAAAATCATGCATTGCTCGTTTTTCAAAAGCAGACTTAACTTCCTCTCAGTATTGTGGTTAATTGTACTGAACTAGAGTAAAGGAAGCAAAGATTCATTTTTTCTAAGAAATTATTTAATGGAAGTCTAAATTCTGTGTTGATCATCAACAGTACAGTCCCTCAGTGAAGTCAAGAGCCTAAGCAAATAGCTGCAAGAGTTAGCAAAATTAACTTCTGAAAGCTTCTTGTTTTGGTTTAAGTAAGATTTAGACTCTGCTCGCCTCATGCTTGCAAAGACAAGCTGTCAAGACAGCTTTATATCTAATTATATAAAGCTCTGACGGAGCAAAATTTGAAGAGATCATTTCACAGTAGTCAGCAAGAGACCTGTGCCAAAATGCCACTTCTCCCTCCCACAGACCTGTTTTTGTGATGCCTCTCCTTACATCAGGACAAATTAATTTGTGAAATACTAGTTCTTAAAGGACTAGAGAAGTCCTCCAGTAATGCTGCTCCCACAATCTCCTTCAACCTCTCAATTGCTTTGTTATGACAGTTGCCTTAGAGTCTGCAACACTTTCCTCAAAACTTGGTCTTTATTTAACCAAGAATCCTGTGCTCAGTACAGTAACTGAGAAAAACTGGCTACCACTCACTTCTGCTTAAGCATTCCTAAGGTCTAGGAAGACATGGGGCTGTTTGGCAGCAGCCTCAGTAAGGATGTAAAAATGCTGAAACTCATTAAGAAGCACTGAGAGATAGATACAGACTTTTTAAATTCTAGACTCATGTCTCTGAGAGTGTCAGGAGGAATGAAAAGTTTTTTTAGAAAAGCTTAGAAATTACCTCCAAACTTCCCTAACATTCAGTACTGAACCAGAAGCTGCTTTCAGCTGGGTACCATGCACATTTATAGAAGCACAATTCAAAGGGGTTTTGGCATAGAATTTTTAAATATAAAATAAAGAAAGACACTCAAAAGCCATCTTCAAGCAATACTGACTGGCCTTACCCATTTCCACGAGTTTTTATTGTTCTCAATCGCTGTTTCATTTACAGAGTGAGTAAGCACCCAGCAGTGTTGGAGAAAAACCTTGGGTTTGAGAGCAGAGACAATGCTGTGTTCCAGCAGTGTTTGTGCTCCTGCTACACAAGCTGCCCTCTGAAAGCCAACAGCACTGCTGCCAGGGAGGGAGAAGTGATCAAAGACCAACAGTCAAATCCAAACCTGTGACAGTACCAGCCCTGCTGCAGGTTACTACACAGCTACACCAGCCCTGTATCTTCCTAACTCCTTCAAAACACCAACAACTGCTTTCCTACCCAAAATCAACCACTGACAGCTGTTTTCCTAGCAAGAACAGAACACTGCCTCTTTCTGCAAAGATATTGCAGAAAATATTTATACTGTTATCAACCTTGTTCCCAAAACAGCATTAGGAATCTGGTTTAATCACAGTGCAATAGAAGCTCAAAGACACACCTGATAGTTTTTATCAAATTTCTGCTAAAACTAAACCATGTTTTGACCAATATTTAAGTTTCATAAGCAAAAAAACAACAACAGCTAATATTGTACTATAAGCAGCTACTGATGGTCACCAAACAGCAGCATTGAAATGTGCCAGTGACTCCAGAGCTCCTGTCAGCCTGTAGTAAATACATTACTTTCATCTTGCATTTAGGGTCTTGTACACAGCTTATCATCCCTCAGCATTCCCAGCTGCAGCTGGGAAGCACTCCTCTTGTCTTAGCTGTTTGTCTGCTGAGGGACACACTGCAACAATTCCCAACATTGTCTTGCAGCCAGGGTCAGACAAGATGCCAACAGGGACACAGAGTTAATTATCTTTTCTAGATAAGTTCTGAGAAAGCTTCACAGATGGTAAGTGTCCTGCTGAAAAATCCAATTGGAAAAATTAACTCTTTGTCTCCTGCAGGTACTCTTGTTTCTTTTTTCATCTTTAAAACTTAAAAAAAAAAATTGTAGAATTTTGTTAACATTCACAGATCTACTACGAAATTTTTTGTATCCTCTGAAAAAATAAAACCATTACTTTTCATTCTAGGAAATACAATTTAAAATAGGAAGAACTACAATGAGTAGTTCTAATGAGAGAATAATCTACAACTTTCTCAGAGAATGTTTGTGCACCAATATTTTCCTCACTACTCAACTTGTAAACACATTCCTCTGACTGGTTATTATGAAATACTTGACAGCCTTAGCTGCATTAAGATGCAATAAGAAATACTTTAGCCCTGCTCTTAGTACACACAGCAGCTCTTTTGCTCCTTGTACTCTGCACTTTGCTGCCAGCGGCATAAGCAGTTACACGGTATTAACACCTACACCCCACTTGTAGCAAGCAAACAGGGGAGCACTGTTTGACAACATGTCGAACTGTAGGTGAAAGCTTTGATGTACTGTAGGAGGTATCCCAGATTAGAGGTAATACAGTGCAACAGTTTCTGAAAGTTTAAAGATTTAAGTAATTTCTCACAGTAAAGTGGGTGACACAAATTCAGCCGTGAGTCCACGGACTCACTTAGAAATTACACACACCAAAGGTGGGTGGTGGCCTCTGCTCCCCTTGTACAGGTCTGTATCTGACATCAAAACTTGCCCAGATAAAGATGCAGCTCCATCCTTGGCTCTTATCAGCAGTCTAAGCATGCAGACTGCTTAACCTTCGGCATTAGACCTTGAGTTTAAAAGCTGGCACTGGCTGCCACAGGCAAGCCTCTGCAAGCCTGCACCATGAAACTGTGAAGGTGGAACTCTGATATGGAGCCTTAAAAATCATTATTTCCTCTTCTCTCCTTCAGGAAGCCCATCAAAGCAAACTGAACACGAACACAAACAATCACACCTAAGTGATTGGAAGGAAAGGAAGCTGCCCATTCCCATCCAAAAGCTGTTATCCAACAGGTACTGCACAAAGCCATCTCCAAAGGAAGGGATGACACCAGCTAGACAGCTGATCTGTTTGCACTTTTTGACCTAAAAATAAATGCCAGAAACCCCAATTCAGATAGCACCGCTGCTCTGTTGATTTTCAGCACTCACACCCTCCTATTTCTCACAAGGTCAAGCTTTCCAAACAAAAATTCATGCAAATATTAATGCAAATTTAGTTTTAAAAGTTCTATAGTATAACAGTAAAATTATCCCTGCACCAAGCTACACCTCAAAGAATGCACTTTTGTACTATTAACATCGTTCTTTCAAACGGAGCCACAGTTTCTTAAGAAGCACCTCCCATCCCTCTTCACATTTAAGAGTCACTTTCCACATAGCACCGGTGAAATCCGTCTCTGGCTATACACCACAAACCCCTCACCACTCTCCGGCCACAACCCTCTGTACTACCTGCTTCTTCATTTCCACTTTCCTTTCATCTCAGTAACTGCTTAACGACATTACCAGCTCCTGTAGCAGACGTTTCACATGCTGTGCGAGAACCAGGGTTAGACTCTGAAGACGCTTTCCCTTCCAAGCAAAAAGCGCCGTGCTCAGCAGCTCATCGCCCCCTCTCCCCTCAGACCTGCCAACTCCCTCCCTGAGCAGCTTCAGCCAGAGGGAAGCAGGCTTGGGACCTGCACATCGAGCCATCAGAATGGGCTCCTTCCGACCGGAGCAGTTCGGGGAGCTCCAGCTCTCCCGACAGGCAGGGGAAGCAGTGACACACTGCAAGTGTTTCAGGCCAGCAGAGCGGAAGGCCGAGGCAAACATACTCCCTCACTGCTGGTTCTGCTCATAACCCCTGCAGGAACCATTCACACACAGGACGAGCTGTGCTTTCCCAGCGGCTCCGCAGGGCCGGGACAGCGCGCACGGAGCACACACAGCGGCTTCTCCCCGCCGCTGGGCAAGTGGCAGCCCCGCGGCGCGCACCGGGCGGGCCGAGCCAATCCTCCCTCACAGCTGATGGCATCTTCCTCCCAGGGAGCGCGGCTCCGCCGATCTCACGGCTGCAGGCTCGGAGTCCCTGCGCGCCTCCCGGCAAAGGCACAGCGCACACACGGATTTCCCTCAGCAGCCCCCGCTGCCCCGGCTCCCACCCCAGCCCCGCGGCCCGGCCCTGCCCGGCGGGGAGCGGGCCCTGGGTCACCTGTCCTCGCCGGCCGTGATGACGCCGTCCTCCTTGGGGATGAGGAGCGCGGCGCTCACGGCGTCCTGGTGCCCCTCGACCTTGCTGAGCAGGACGGGCCGGCGGCTCTGCGGCCGCGAGTGAATCTCGGCAGCCATGGCCCGTAACGCTGCGTGTAGCGGCGCCGCCCCGCCGCGCCGAGGTGTCCCGAGTAGCGGCGCAGCCCCACCGCGCGCCGATGCCGTCACGGGCGGGGGCGGGCCGTCGCCAGCCGTATTCACTAGAATAGACGGGCCGCGGCGGCCGTATTTCATAGAAGAGCGGAGAAGACAATCTGGCGCTGGGGCTCCGGCCACCTGCCCGGGGCGAGACGTGTCCCCTCCGGTGTCCCCGGGCTCAAACACGGGTTCCTGTGGCCTGGGCCGCGGGGCTGGCTGTGCTGGCCCGTGGGCTCTGTCCAGGAGAAGTCAGGTTGTCGTGACCCCGGCTCAAGGAGCCCAGTCGCTGCCCATCCCCGCTGGCATGGGGCCACCACAAGGCAGCAAAGGAAAGGCCGTTCCCCCTGGAGTAATTAACGGAGGGATATGGGCTGAGGCAGGATGTGTAGTCACAGGAAACACATTAGCTCCTTTCTGTCTGTTAAAGCAGCTGTAATCCTTCATCCTATAAGTTCTTAAGCAGCTGGATTGTGCTGTTATTTTCTCTGTGTTCACTGCCTGGCAATGTTGGCCACGTAGTTGGGTAACCAACAGCAGAATTCCTCCCCTCGGTGCTTGGTTTTTGGTCTTATTTCTGAACACCAGCATTTGGATATAGCCAACAGACACTGGGCTTAACTGAAAACCCTCACTGAGAGCTGGGTGAAGCTGTTCGTGCTCTGGATGTCCCAGACAGAGTTGAGCCCAAAGATGAGGTGCAGACAAACCTCCTGGAGCAGGGTGCTGGGGATTGTATCATTTGATAAGCTGTCACAGACCATGTCACACACCTGCAGTCAGGGAGGATGAATGAGGCTTCCCCAGGATCCTGCGGGAAGGCAGCAGACAGCAATAATACTTCCCCTGACTTGTCCCAAGAGAGGAATTTTGTAACTGAGGAAGCCAGTAAGGGAGATTTGCTACACAGCAAAGGAAACAGACACAGGAAGAATGGATCCAGCTTGAAGCTTTAAAGATATGTGTGGTTAAATACACTTTGTTTTGCCTCAATTTTTCCCTGCTTCCTTATTTTTACTCTGTATTTCCAGGGTGAGGTCACTGAGGACAAGAGTATTACTCCAGGTCTGGCCTAACAAATCATCCCTGTCAAAACAACAGACAATGACCACTTAAGCAAAATACCTGGCATAGCTGGATCTAAAATCCTGCAAACACAAATTTCAGGCCTTGACCACATTTGCTGTGCAAGGTTTCCCTGTGCTTGTGGATAGCAATGCAGTGCTTGGCCCAGAACACATAGCTGTAGTCAGAATGATAATTTGTGACTCAAGCAGACACCAAAAGGCACCTTGTTGCCCAGTGCTCTGGTTATTATTCAGACATGTACGCACCGATTTCTCTGCTTTTTAAGCCTGACCTGCTTAGCTCCTGCCATTTGTCAGAAGTGAGTTTGGCTCTCTGCCCAAAGAGGGGAAGACAGTGTTCTCCACATACAGAGGCTCCGCAGCAGGGATTCCGAATGAATGTGCAGCTCTAGGATGGCGTAGCCACAGGGAAATGTTTTCTAGAGCTACTATCCAAAATCTTTATTTGATGACTAGTGGTTATGAGCTTGTTTTAACCTTCCTTTCTTATCACATGAGACATTCCCTCTGGCCTCATCATCTGCTACTCATCATCCTGCTGACCTTGGCTAGGGACGCATGGTGGTATTTCGGCTTGGAGGAACATCCTTCTACACCCGCTCTTCCGTCTCCTGGCTGGGACCCCGGTCCCGCAGGAGCGGGGGGATGTGCTGAGGGCCGGTGTTTTCCNTGGGGTGATGGGCATAGGGGTATGGGGACAGCAGGATATGGTGACAGGGGGACAGGGAGACAGGATGAAGACAGGGGGAGAGGGGAACATGGGGAAGTAGGATATGGAACAGGGGGTATGGGGACAGGAGGACATGAGGAACCTCCTGCTGAATCTCTGCTTCGTGCAGAGGCCAGCAAGGCAGGAAAGTCACCTGTTCAGCCTCTCTGCTTGACCCTGGTGCTTAGAGGACACTGTTAAGAGCTATCAACAGAAANGGCCTCATCATCTGCTACTCATCATCCTGCTGACCTTGGCTAGGGACGCATGGTGGTATTTCGGCTTGGAGGAACATCCTTCTACACCCGCTCTTCCGTCTCCTGGCTGGGACCCCGGTCCCGCAGGAGCGGGGGGATGTGCTGAGGGCCGGTGTTTTCCTGCTCCCGCACCAGGGCCCCGCCGCGCCCCGGCTCAGAGGGACCGGGCTCAGGGACCGGGCTCAGGGACCGGGCTCAGGGACCGGGCTCAGGGACCGGGCTGCGCCGTGCGCGCAGCGCCGCCAGGGGGCGCTGCGGCCGCGCCGGGCCCGCGGCTGAGGGACGGATCCGCCGGGACACGGGAACGGGGGAATAGCGGGNTGCAGAGGCCAGCAAGGCAGGAAAGTCACCTGTTCAGCCTCTCTGCTTGACCCTGGTGCTTAGAGGACACTGTTAAGAGCTATCAACAGAAAAAACCCCCAAAACCAGAACAAAACTGTTCAAATGCCATAATTTTTCCTCAGAATGGATTTAGAGGGGTTTGGGGGCCTTGTCTTTGGTTGANTAGCGGGATACAGGGACAGGGGGATACAGGGACAGGGGGATATAGGGACAGGGGGACCGGGGATATCGGCGTATGGGGATAGAGGGAGATGAGGACAGGAAGATGTGGGGAAAGGGGTACAGGGGAAATNTTTGTTGTTGTTTTGGTTTGGGGTCTTTTTAAAGCCCAAGGTGGAGCATTGAAGGTGGCACGGCTTGTCAGAGGGACTGACAGTGCCCCATCCCCCCAAAGCCCCATTGCTGCTGGGGACAGCTGGCAGCCAGCCGGGTCCAGGGGCAAGAAGGGCCAAAGATGACACAGGGCTGTGCTTCCCATGGGCACACAGCTGCCAGCAAAGCCTTGAACAGGCCAATTGTAGCCTCCTCACCTCAGCCATTTCAGGAAGGGAGAAGAGCCCAGGTTGGTCAGATACAGCAAAAGATATAGCTCTGCCTTCCCCCTTCTCCACCACCTGTTCTGATCCCAAACCAGCCATCATGTGTTAGTCTGGATGTGAAACAAATGCTGCCTGTGATCCAAGGAGACAAACCCACCCCTCCTGTCTAGGACAGGGTGGCTCACAGCCAGTGTAATTAACTGACGGCCACAGGCTCCAGGTGCTCAGTGCCCCAAAGAAAAATCATCTCATTCACTCCCTCTATTGCACAAACACCCTTCAGGAGCTTACACACTTAATTACAGGGAACACAGTGCATTAGGAGCCCAGATCCAACATTCAAGGGTGATGCCACAGACTTAGCAACCCAAAAAGGCTTGGGGAAGATAATCCTTGGATCAGGGTCAATTGTGCATTGGCAGCATGTTGGAATGGAAATGACACCATGTTAATGCACAATGCATCCCAGACAGGGCCCAGTCTTTCTTCCAGTCTGTACAAGCTATCCTCACCATGGCCTTGAAAGCAAAAATTGGCATCCCTGGGAACTTGAGCATAATCTGAAGAAAAGAGAGGCCAGCACAGCACTGAGCTGGCAATACACACCGATCACTGCTCCAGCAGCAACACAGAAAAGTGTCATCTAGTAAGTGAACAGTGCCCACCTGGCCATAGCAGCAAGCCCAGAAACAAGAGCAAGGAGAACACATTCTGTCACCAGCACCACTCTCTTGGGGAGGAGGGCAACTCCAGCTTCTACCTTTAAGTTTCCCTACAGCCTTTGATAGGGGCTGATCTCCTCCTGGGTGTCACATCCAAGACAAGACCATCACAGCTTCCTGGCACCACAGTAGTAATGGAAATTATTAGTGTTAGACAAGTTTCAACCACTGCAGGTATTGGTGTTATTATTACTAATAAATGCACACAGTTTAAACTGGTGGGGCTAAGCTAAAGGGCTTTTAGTTTCTTTGAAGCATGAGGGAGAGTTTCTAAAATGTTGCTTACAAAAGAGATATTTCAACTTCTTGCTCTTTTTCATCTTTATTATGCCACGTTGCTGCTGGGAGGCAATGCAGCCATGTTTTTAAGGGAGAGGTTGCTGTCAGAAGAAGGCTGCCAGCAGGGAATGTGCTGTGATGCCAAAGGGTGAACAGCAGTTATCCCTTTATATGGGCTGAGGAGCTGGCCCTTCCCTACATTCTCCACTCTGTCCAGCAAACATGATTTGAAATCAACAGTGTTAATGAAATGTGGAAGTTGTAAAAGAAAATCAGCCTTTTTAGAGCTCTCTGAAGTTCGAAAAACAAAGTAAAGACATGGTTTGGCAGATTAATAGCCTGCTATTTTACCTGTTAATTACTTCATGACTAAGTACTTTCTTCATTACATACCTGGCTCAGGAAATGTATGGCAAGGTTTACCAAACTCTTCTCCCTACTTATTCTTTAGGCTAAAGCAACTGTAATCACAGCCATTTTCCACGGTCATTCCCTGCCCAGGGTTTCAGTCTCAGTGCTAAAGAGCAAACAGTCTCTCAGGGCTTTCCACCTCATGAACCTTTACAAAGGATGTGTTATCTGTGCTGTTAAAGACTGAGAAACTGAGGCGTCTGTAGAGAGCAGCCAGGAACAGCAGACAATGCAGCCATCTGAGCAGCAATTCTGCAACTCCTGCTTCAAGTTACCCACCTATTATTACAATAAGTTAAGCTTTGCACATTCATGGTCTCTGTTCTTCCTTGAGGATGGTCCCTTCCCAGCGCTCCTATCCTCAAACATGGAAGGGATCAGGGGCCCAAAACAATCTCAGCTTTGCCAGGATGACAAAGTTTGACTGTGAAGCAATTGGGAGTAAAGGAGGAACAGGCTGAACCAAGCAGCCTGAGCATTCACCTTAGACTTGACAGTCCTAGAAACAAAGATGACTTTGAAAAAAATTAACATGCCACCTTCTACTGACTGCAATCAGATTCCCCAAAGCCTTTCAAGAACAGCTAACAGACTGCTCCACTAAGGGTTAATGGACTACACTAAACACTGCCTTAATGTGAAAACATCACACTGCACTCATTACTCTGTCAAGCAGGACTGGAAATTTGATATTAATCAGCTCCCATGATGGAAGAGCAGAGTGTTTTTACAGCCCTACTGAAGAGCAAGTTAGTTAGCAGCTAACCTGACCCCCACCTTCCAAGGCTTTTAACCCATTTCCCTTCACCCCGAGCTCCTCTACCCAGTTTATAGGCAAATACCATCACCATCTTAGTTCAAACCTGCATTTTAACTTTGCTTTTCCAGTACTGAAAAAAAGTGCTGCCTAGGAGCGGCAGCATGTTTCACCCTTGTACTGCAAAAGGCTGAAGCTCACCAGGAGTAGCTGCTATGTGTAGCATTCCCCCTCAGTTTGCTCAGAGCTCAGCTTTGGCAGGTAGTCCTGGCTCCAGCAGGCTAAATAATCCCGTTCACCTTCGTCAAGCCATCCTCTTCACTGTCCACTTTTGGGAAAAAAAAATACCCGGTTACTCACTGTTGATGCTCTAAAGCAATCATCTTATTTTACAAGTTATTTCAGGACTAACAGAAGGGACTGACAGTTGTTTACACAGAAACTGTGCTAAGGCAAACCTGAATGCTTATGTCACTGCATTTTTTTTCCTGCCCAAACCTAATCCCAAAACCTGCTTGCTGCCCAGAGCAGACACTGCTGCTGTGTGTAAATCCTGTGGGAGTTCAGTTTCAATGCCAACTCTGAAATATTTGAATTCTTAACACAAACATTAAATAGAAACAACTGGAAAATTAATTCTCATATTGCAATTTTATTTTGATATTAAAACAGCAGCTGTTACTCTGAAATACAATCCCCCACCACTCTAGAGCCCAAAGATGACGTCTTGGACCCCAGTAGTCAAAAAAATACAATGTGTATGTGAATTAAGTCCACCTCAGGTCCTCGCTCTGTAGTTTCTGTGAGGCAAAATTTCTCTATTCTTGCAGGACAAACCATACCCAAGACAGATGCAAGACAAACCAATGCAAATGTCACTGTAATTGTTTACAACCCAGTAACTATTCTGTTGTTACTTGTGCTCCTTACCTCCACGAGATGCAAGGAACTGAAGGCAGGTGTGGTTGGGTTGGCCAGGAGAGCTCTCTGCTCAGCACTGCAATCTTTAGTTACATGATTCCCATACTTAGTTGTTTTTTGGTTGTTGCTTTTGAGCGTATATTTTTTTTTCCTTCCCCACCTGCAGGGTTCACCTTCTCGTCAACAAGACAAGGAGGCCATGCTAGTTTCCTCATCCAGCTACTGCAGGAGACCCAGCCCCCAGCACGCAGCAGGAGCATCCCTTTCCCAGCTTACATGGATCGGGTGGTAGGCAGTTAATACACCTCATAAAACACCTACAGATTTCCTCTTCTTGATGACTGCAGTGTTCAACTCAAGCAGGAAAAGAGAGGCTAGCAGATTGGTTCAATAGCTGGCAGCATATTATGAGCTCTTAGCCTGGGGTTTGGACTGGGTTAGGACTGACCATGCACAACACATTCAGGTATTTTCAGCTGGAAGCATTTTCTCTTGTCTTCTTACCTCACCAAGAGGCTCAACGCTCCACTTAATGGATACATGCTACAGTCACCTACTTCCACCAGGGCTGAGTCTGCAGGAACTTCTCCCCTGAGACCAGCAGCCTCTTCTCCCTGAGTGTGGCCTTCAGAGCTGCCAAAGACTTACCCCACCCACCCAAATCCCTCAGTTGCCACAGAAGCAGTACAACAAAGAACCATCTGTGACAAGCCAAAGGGATTTACTGCTTATCTTTTGGAAAGAGTTCTGCACTCAGGAGAGTCCTGCAAGGGGCATGAAGAGATGCCCATGTGCATATAAACTGCACCACACAGAACAGGAAGAAAGGCCCCAAAGGTGAACTGAGATGTCTTCATGGGGCAGTTTTTAGCAGTAACTTGGGCACACCAAAATAGAGTTCTCTTCAGATACCAAACCTATGGATAATTCATCCACTGCAGAATGACTTCAAAAAAGGTCATCAGAAGGAGGGACTAAAACAAACAAGAAAAATCCAAACAACCAAACAAACTCCACCACAAAAAAATGAACACCCCCCCTACACACAACAAAAAAGACTCATAAAAAATCTCCCTCCTTTCACTCTTCTTAAAAGTAAATCTCAAACAATTACGCAGGGCTCTGGACCCCAATATCCATCAGCACATCCACGATCCACAACACTGACTGTTCATAATGCAGTTTTATTTTTTTCCTTTGTACAAAAACAAATATAAAATTTAAATCCAATAGAAAGTGTATACTAGCAATGACAAGTTTACATTACAATGAGACAGGACAATGCGATGTGTGTTGAACACCACATTAGTTTTAAAACTCTCAGTGATACATGCACTATATAAAAACTGCTAGAACTTTTATTCTATTTCTACCAAGAATATCCAGGTACCAAGATACTCAGATACTCAAGAACCAAAGGTAATCTTGATAGGTGGTATCTACAAAATTAGACCTTTTCCACACACAAGAAGAAACCAACATTAATAGAAACATTTATCATTCTTTGTTAAAATCCTCTCACAAAAAGCCATACATAAAATTCTTAGTAGATACAGAAAAAGCTCAGAAGCTGCTAGCATAGGTAACCATTCAGTAGTTTAGAGAATCTTTTAGACATTTTGAAGAGATACTGTAGTTTTCAATCTGTATTTTCCCCACAAAGCCAGAACTATGTCGACTCCTGTTTCAAAACCTAGTCAGTGGTTAAAACTAGTTCTTGAGTGAAGTCAAAGAGTAGTGTACAAAATATTTAACAGAACAGGAGTGTGCCTGTTTACTTCTTGAAGAAAGTATTTTCCACATTCAAGGTTTGTTTATTTGTCCCATAAACAAGATTGTACCTGAGGGATGAAACAAAAACAAGGATTACCATAGTCTGTAAATAGAGTTAAACTTTTCCATGAAAGCATTAAGTCCACGGAGCACAGCCAAGCCACCTTGTCATCTGGTCCAGCCTTCCTCAGGTCTGTGAGCCCAGAGAAGTGCATGTTTAGATAGGTGGCCAGCTCCCATTTCTAGAGAGACACAGCCCTGTTGATGCTCTGTGGAGCCTTGGGATGGGGCCTGCTGCCAGCAGCCTGCTCTTCCCCCAGTGCTGGCAGCAGTGCCTTGCTCCCCACTGACTGACACTGATCCTACACATCACTGCCGGAAGGGCAGCTCTGCTCTACGAGAGCCAGCCCATACTGCAAAGAAGCTGTGAGCACTATGCTGGAACACTCATGTTCAGAGCAGGCTGGAGCAGCACCCTGGATCCCCAACCCCCTATTCTGCCTTGGCCCTCACTCTCTGGCTGTTCAGAAACCTGGGTCCTATTCACCAATTCACTATCAGTAAAGAGCTGTTTCCTCTGCACTCAGAGGAACTATGACTATTAAAGACTCTTCTTTTATACCCACAAACGTGCCATGCTTCTTTCTGTTAACTTGACAGCCAAAATGTATTTTTTCCCTGTTCCAAGTCATATTCCCAATAAAATAATCTAAAATTAAAGGCATAAAAATGCACTTGCAGGATTTTTTAAAAATAGTTATTCAGTAGCTCCACACTTCTTTTGTCACTATTACATAGCTAATACTCAACTTCTAAGACAAAAAGTACTTACAGATGCTGCTTACCTGTAGGATTGTGCCGGATGAAAAATACAAATGGTCTGTCTACTATGAACCAAGGAGGGGATGACCTGGCTATTAAAATTGCAGCTTGCAAAAAAAAATAAGGTTTAGAGTGAGACAAATAAAGCACCATAATGCATTATATAGTCTATTGAAGTAAAGTTTCTTTGTAGATATAGTGTGTATATATATAGGCTTGAACAGGTGCAGACAAATGCCTAAAACCTACTAACTTGGACATTTAAAGCCACACAGGTTACATGATATTCTTATAGGAAGCATTTAAAAAGAGGTAAGACCCACAGAGACTTGGAAGTCTTGGGCTGTGACCCCAAGGCTGTAGTAGCTTACTCCTCTTTGTAACCTGGATAACCAGAACATGCTATCAGTGGCCTGATATAAAGTCTAAGCTATGAGAAGACACTTCTCTAGAAGTAAGCCTATTAATATTTCTTACAGCAATCAACACTGGCAAGTTGAGATTTTACTGAGAAATTACATAAAACCCATTAACTGATCTGAGTCTGAGCATATTGCTGCAGTGATCTCCAAGTGGGCTATCTCTGCCTAGTGCCATAGCCTTCTAATTGAGTTTTTCCAAGCCTGACAGTTATCAGTACAATTGCTTACTTGTTGCTGCAGAAGCTTTGGTTCCATCTTCACTAACTTCAATTTTTGTCTTTTGCAGAACATTAGATACATGAAGACCTTCTGTTCCTGAAAGACCCAAGGAGAACAGCACCTTCAGTAAAACTCACTGAGAGAGCCCTAAAGTACTTTGTAGCTAAGAAGCTCTGTCAGCATGGCTCAGAATACTAAAAGCTGCTACAATCCTGCTGGAATCCCAAAGCTGCAGTGCAGAACAATACTTTTGAATACAGTCATTAAGTAATTACAAAAATAGGGAATAATCTATCTTACTCCTCCTTCCTCCCCATTTTCTAAGTTTTCTTATTGATGGTTTAAGTTAGAAGTGCTCACATGCATTTTTAGTTTAAATTAAAAAAGAAAAATTTGCTATCTGAATTTAAGTTACACTCCCATGTGTCTCAACATCAGGGGAAAAGAAAAGCACTCAGCAACATACCTTGCTTTCAATGAAACACAGGAATTTGTTTTCAAATTAAGTCAGCACAAGGTAAGCTTTTTTGTTAGACAGTTCTATAGAAGCTAATCAGGATTTTAATGAAAGCAGAGAAGAGAAATAAGATTACATTTTACAGCCATAAGTTCAAAAGTGTTTACACCCTACTTTCAGATACTAATATTTACAGCTCTGAGTTGGTTCAGTCTCTTAAAGTGTGAATGTTTTTCATACATGGTTTCTTACAGCTTAAGAAAAAGTCACTAAACAGATACTTCTGGGAAGGTTACACACTGTAGTTGCAGTATTTGCTACAGACTAAGGTAAGTCCTGCCAAAGACAATGCTTGAGACCCTCAGGTTGGAATATCAAATCTTAAGAAGCTGACCAGCACGATTTACTGCTGTAATGTAAGATGAGGGAGAAAAAAAGCCACTGCAATGCTGAACAGAAGCAAGCAGTCATGCCTGACTGGCTACAACATAAAACCAGCTCCAATGTCATGGCAACACTTAGCCAAGAGAAAGCAGACAACTGCATTGGTAAAGCAGCACTTTATTCAGAGCTAGAAACTATGAAGGGCCACCATTAATTAAAACAAAAGAAGAACTTACTTGTTATTTTTGCAAAGTTTGCCTTTGACTGGTCAAACATATCTGTAATACCAAGTGCTTGCAGAGGTTCCTTTAAGTCTGTTTCTGCTTCTGCTGTAAATCTGGTTGGAACAAAAAAAGAATGCATCAGTATTACGCAGGAATTACGAAGTCACCTGAAGCATTCCTTCTCCTCTATCAGATGAGATACATATAAATAACTCCCCAAACCCTCCCTGAAGAAGGAATGGATTATATAAGTACGTACTTTGGTAAAATAACCTGGACTCTTTTTGCTACCATGGTTGTCATCCAGCTTCCTATTGTTTTTGTGCTGATGTGGGGGATGATAGCAGAGAGCGGCGTTGTGCTTTCGGTGGGCAGTGCAATCAACATGCTGATCATTTCCCCGTGGTATGGCAGCTCAATGATGTTGTACCACAGCTCATTTGGGGTACTTGTAGTGCCTAAAAAACCAGAAACAAACAAACTCAAACTAGTGAGCCATAGCCGTTATAGCATTCAATCTCTACCTTAACACAACTACTGCTAGAAGAATCTGTCAGGAAAGCCTTGCCCACATCTCAAAACCAACTCTAGAAGTCCCAGACTTCCTGCTGGGCAACCCTTCAAAAGGCATGGGCTCTGTACAGATGCTAGTATGACATAAAGCACAGACAGGATGACACCATGGAGCAAACACTTATTTAACATACATACTGTTTCCCAGACAAATGTCACCAGCCCCGAGCAGCAAGCCAGCTATGTTAGAAGTGATCAGGTCTGTGAATTTGCTGGATCTCTACTTCAGATCTCAGCTGTACCAGAACCAACTGTGAACTGAGAATAAAAATAAAGCAAGGAACAGCAGCCATCTTTCCAAGCTGAAGAGATTTTGCAGACAAACTTGTTCCTCCAAGAGTTACTGCAAGACCTCCTGTCTGAAGTAGTCTGTTGCATTTGCTTAATTTTCTTGCTTAATAAGGATCTGATTAAGAAGCAATCTGAAGTCTTTCAAGATAGTGGAAAGCAGCCACTTAGAGGCAGTGCAAGAGGCCAATTAGATGAGATGGAGGGAGATAGCAACGCATCCAAGTTACAGCAAGGTTGTCTTTGAGCAAACCTCTCCTCCTCCAAGCTCCTTTTGCTTACTGTGGGATTTCTGGCATGTGGCTGGGAAGCAAATGCTTTTTATAGTAGTTTCAAGTTAAAATTTGTCAGTTTAACTACAGACAGTATTTCAGGCAAGGTTTTAGGATAGCAGCAAGATTTTATTGTCTTTCCCGCTTCTTCATTTAAATCCGTACTCATCAGTCCAAGCTGAAAATCAACAGCTTCATGACAAATTTAGTCTTGGTGCCAGGGCCATGAAAGCTGCCCTAAACTCATACTGCTACAAAACTGGCAGTATTGCACCTCTGTTTTGCAAGAATCATTTCAAAGTTGGCAGTTTTGCTATTCATTTTATTATGGCAGCGGCTCTCAGGCTGTATCTTACAGATCTAACACTGGTTGCAGAAGTCAGCTCCAGGACAGCAACACAAGGCAAAATGTCCAACAGGTAAGTGCTGCTTTCCTGATTTGCTACGTGCTGCTATCATTACTGAGGCAAACTGAACAGGAGGGGAGCTCAGCTTCAGTCAGGCGATGGGACTGAAGATACTTAAGATATTTAAACTTTTAAAGATCCTGTTGCAAGCATGAATAAAATAGAAGCCCTGTGTTAGGAAATCCAGAGATGCAAAAACTCAAATGAGTCCTCAGCAAATGAGTAACTCAGCAGTATTTCTTTGTTCCTTTTTAGCCTTAATAGTTTCTCTACCTTAAACATAGGCCAACATAATGGATATTATAACCAGCATCAGAAGTCAAAAGCCTTCAAGATAACAGTGTTTCTAAACCCCACCTTAAGTTATGAACTTCTTCAAAACTCCAAAATTAGTATATACTGCAGTATATACTCACACTTTCAGCAGTTAAAGTATTACATTACATCTGCTCTAATATACAGGTTTGGGACAAGAGTCACAGCTGTTTACTCTAACCTAAGTCTACTAATATTAGTTGAGCACTACTGACAGTACAACTAGGCATTTAAAAGCACAGTGTGTCTTGCTTTTAAATTTATAGCAAGCTGTATTCTCAGGCCTATTTCTCAGACTGTATTTAGCACACATGTAAGTAAGTTCCAGGCAGCACTCCTTAGAAGCATGCAACACAAGTTTTTAATCACAGCATCCATCTTACTTTGACCACTAAAATCCCCATAAGGCTGCAGACTGGAGCTCTGAAGTACACTGTCAGTCACATCAAGCTGCTGGTGTCAGCTCTGAGAGTCTCTGATGGTAGTCTGGCAGAACCTGCTGAACTTCTTTTCACTTGTGACTCAATCTGAAGAGCAGTTTCACACCTCAGGAGATATAGCCAACATTCTAACCCAGCTCCTCTGGCTCCCATAAGACTGGAGACTGTGCAAGTCCCATTTCTCTATCTGCAGTAAAATATAAACTGAAACTCCAATCTTTCTCTCACATACAGCTCACCACCAAGTAAACCTCTACCATTCTGCCTGTTGGCAGCTTTCCTTTATTCTCAGCCCTTATAAACATGTACTTTCCTTTCTTACGGCAAAGCCTAACGTGTAAATTTCTCAATTTGGGTACTTCAGACTTTTTCTTTTGAAGGCAAAGGATAAGGCAATACTTGACAGAGTATCCAACCTTACGGCAACTGTTAAGTACCTTGCCCATGCCTCAGCAGCAGGAGACATTTCTGAAATACAATCCATCTGTATTAGCTACAAGAAGCAACACCATTAAACACCACATGCACAGCAAGCTCCTGTTTCAGTTCGAAAGGAAAGAGCAAATTCTACACCCATTGTTGGTGGTAGCGGGAGTCACTGAGCTTACCACAGCGGAAGATGGACAACTGGGACAGCATAGGAACTTGGTAGGTCTTCCCATCAGCTCCATAAAATGGACGTTTCTTTGTATTTTCAGGTCGAAATCGTGATTTCCATAAGCCCTTGAAGTACACAGCATTCACTAAAACCAGTCTGGTCAAACTGCCTTCAATGTCATCTGGAGCTACAACCTGATCAATCATACCTAGAAGAAATAAAGGAATTCTTGAGTATTTGCTGTTGTAACACTGGCCAATTGTTTTTGAAGAACCTGACACATATTACTTTAGACCCCTTGACCTGTGAATGTGCCAGCTCCTCATGGGACAATATATTTAAAATTCATGAAGTCAATGGTATTCTTTGTCAAAAAGTAAACTTTTGGGATAACTAGAAATAAGTGTATCTTGCTAACTGATAGCCTGATGTTTTAATTAACAAGGCTCTACCCTTTCTAGCATGTAAGCAGACCTAGGACTATGTGGAATAGTTTCAGCTGAAACACCTCCCCATTCACACACTGCTTGCAACATTGCTATGCAAAACTGGTGATGTGGTCGAGAAAGAATTTGACAGCCTCATTTCACAAATACCACATCCAACATCATTAACACACTCCTCACATCCAGGAGGGACTTGTTTTACCTCCAAAAGGTACCAAACACAGTTACCTAGACTGGGAACATGCTGCAAAACGTGATCTCTGGCATTAGTGTATGTCAGCTTTACAATTGGTTCAAGAGGCTTGAAGCATGAGGAGTTCTGTCAAGGCAGGGTTAGTTAAGAATCCTCCACTAAATGAGGAGTCCTAAGAACAGGGTCATATCTTAGGACAGTTTAGGGCAGTCAGAGCAAAAGGCGAACTGCCCTATAGCTTCCCATAAGTCTGATTTACTGAGTCAAACACCTGAGTTGCCTGAAAGCACCTATGTTTGAGAAAGCACGGACCCAAGACAACCGTGCTTAGATTTCTCACCAGTTACATGAATGTAAAGAAGAGTAAAAGCTGCTCTGATCCCATGGATGGATGGACACACACCCCAAACACATCCCTCCAGGCCACCACACAGCCACATCTGCTGGGGCAACAAGACTGCTGGTTCCTGACCCACCAGCTCTAAAACATCACACTAATGCCAGCTAAAAGACAGCTTTGAGCTGCAGAACAGAGCTTTCTTTACCTCCATCTCTGTCCAGTATTTCCATCTGAATTGGAAGTCTCAGACACCACCCTGCCATGCACAAAGGCACTCACCAATACTCACCCCTTGTTTCATTTTTCACCCATTGGTTGATGGAATCACATGCTGCATTGGGATCCTCGAAGTCCACACTCTTGACAGTGCACTGAAACACCTCTTTGTTCCTTGTAACAAAAGGCACTTCCATTTTAAAGCCACTCTTTGCAAACACTGCATTAGCAATTGTTACAATGTCTTTATTCTTTTTTGAGACTATCAGCCTGTTTATCTTCTTTAAGGCTTTACCAACTCCTAGTTGGAAAAAACAGCAAGTTTAATTTAGATTAACATGATAAACCAACAGTTACTTTATATGCAACTATTAATGACGTGAAAAGTCAGACATAGGTGCTGGACTAGAAAAGGAAGACCAAAGCAAGCATTCCGAAAGGACCTTCAAAATACCCATTTCTGATGTCTCATCTGCATAACACTACTGATTCCCAGCAAAAACATGAACCTCTGCTATGATGCCTGCTGCACCTCTAGCTGTCTGCTCAGAACGTTACAGACAGTGCTTGGGATTATACTGAGGTTCAAATATTAGTGCAGAGCTACAAAGCACGCTCTTCCACAGAACAAACTGTTCCAAAAATATTTTATATCATATAAGCCAGGTCACTTGTCAGTTCTGTGACAATTACAAAGAAAGTCAAAAGGTCAGCCTGCTCACTCTGAGAGCTCTGCAGGATTTGCATAACAAATGGTCTTGAGCCTCAGAATGTAAAGCAAAAATTGTTTTCTTTACTTCCTTTCGATTTACTGGAGAATAAAGGAAGCTGTCAAGAGTTTCACAATAAACTTCCAAGTTGAACCTTAGTTTCCTTAAAGACTAAGTCCTGGCCTAAATCAGGTACAAGCAGGAGTTAATCTCTTAACACATGAGCTTGCCTCTAAAAAAAGGAAAAGGGAAAGTAGTAGGTTCCAGTGCTTAGTCAAGATCCTTAGGACCTGAAAGCAGATTGTACGAAGTGCTTGCTAGCTCCCTCAGCGTGTGTGAGTGAAAGCATATGGCAGCACAGAAGAACTGCTATGTTCACCATACCCAGTTCTCCCGTGTTACGCCTCATCAATGAGTGCTTGTCTACACAGGGAAGCTGCTGCCAGGCAGGCAACTTGATGTCCAACCATTGCATCAAACAGCAACTTTGGGTGGCTGTTACTAATGGGTTCCCTCTGTTTCCCAATACAATTTAGGCAGAAACATTTCCTGACTACTTTCTTATGTAGACAAACAAGAGATATGAAAGGAATAAATTAGTTTAGAGTTATTCTCTTAGCTGCATGTAAGAAAAAGCCTCAGATGGCTTTGCTGTTTCATGTATCATGAATGCTTTAACAGCACCACTGGTATGAATTTCTACATGTTCACTCTCCAGTATTATGGGCAAATTCTTTTGGAGAACATACCATAACAGAGGTTCTCAAACTGTATTCTGTGGACCACTGGTGGTCCACGGAGCACTTGCTGGTGGTCCGGGGAGAGCTGGCTGGTCTCATGATGCTGGCTCTCCTCTTTGCTTCCAGCTGCTAAATTGCATTAAAAGACAGCTAAAGACAAATTAAATACTTTTCAACTATTACCTTTCCAAAGAAGCAGTTGCTACAGTTGCCAAAGGACTTTAAGGTAGTCATGAACAAGAGCAGGGGAAACCTGTACAAGGACATAGGTAGCATCCCATAACAAGCCTCTAACCAGGCAGTGGCTACCTTCTAAGGTGTTTGAGAACCTCTGTGTCTCACAGGTAGGATCAGGAAGTCTGAAGGCCAAATAAAACCAGTTGATATAATGCTTTAGCATTTTTGCAAGTACTTAGATTTTGAGCATTCAAATGTTCCTAGAGCTGATTATCCCATGAAGAGATTTCAATCTACATCATTTAGATGTTAAGGTTTCAAATCATTTTGTTGTACTTTAAATCCAAGACCGAAACAGCAAAGCAAATGAAGACAGGACAACATGTTATATGACAACATGTTATATGACAATACTGCTCAAGATTTAAATGTGCACTTACCTCCTGGAGGATTTTCTATTCTTGGAAGTAAGGCAGAATGCTGGCACTAAGATGTTAAGTCTTGCTGGCAAACACTCACAAAAATAGCATGCAAATTAAAGCAGTAAGAATCTTCAGCCTACTCCCTCTGGAGGGGCAGACATTGGCAGAGGAATATGAACACAGATGCATGCAGTGTCAGGCACAGGCAAGCAGAAATGGCTGTTTCAAGAAGAGGGCACTACAAGAACTACACATACAGGGATTCTGACAGGAGAAACACATGAACAAAACTGAAGAGCAAAGTGAAAGTATCAACTGTATGGTTAGTTTGCACTGCTTCCAGTGAGGTAGGTGCCAAGTTATCTAAGGAGTGGCACATTAAAGGTTGTTCTGTACAGCCTGAAATGGAGTACTGCCACCTCTCTGCTCAGAGCTAGCACTGGACCACCATCCACCCTGCTATGGAATATCAGTTTGGCAAGGACAAAGGCAGTTCTAGCCAGGGCCCTGAAGTCATTAACCAAGCTGCTTATAAGCTAGTTTGGGTATATGTACATGCCCACGCTCAAATTGCCAATTAACTTCAAGCATGTCCATTTTGTGCTTTGGTAAACAGAGTTAATTGGTGCATGATGCAATCTACCACACTTTGAAAGCCGTCTCATACATCATGAAGAGTCTGACAAAACACACCCAAAACCACCTTAGGATCACTGACCATTTACACTGTATCTCATCATAGTTGTCAGCTGCTTCTTTGTCTTGCCATCAGCTCCCAGCTGCAATACCCCCAGGACTGATGCAATCCCATGAGGAGAAACAACAACATTGTCCTGAGGCTTAGCTTTCACTATTTGATTGAAGACCTGGATTCCAACATCAGAGCTAAGCTCCTCCAGAGGATAAAAACTGAACTGGGAACATACAGACATTAAAGTCCCAAGAACCAAGAGGAGTGAAAAGTGCCAGTTCATGATTCCTGCTTGGAGATACCTGTAAGAAAACAAGAGGGGAAAGTTAAGTCAGCTTTCACAAGTACAGCATTTTTAACATAAATTCTTATTTACCTGAAGAGCAGGCAAGTCTTGCATACATACCACACACCATTCACAGAGCTCTGGCAATGGGACTCACACCTGTATTTTTCTTACCACTACTAGGATTTTAGGTCTAGGGGTTTCCAGAGGCAGTGATAATCATGACATAGCTAGATATCAGTGCCTATATAAAGGACAAAAGCCACCAAGTTAGGAGACTACCTCCCACCACACCCAAGTTCAGACAGTTTTGCATTTCAGTTAAATGAGCCTTGGCACTCTATTTAGATCGCCCTTTATGTAACTGAGTGCTGAGAAGTGTTGTGGTATGGTCCTCACCCACTAGTATGTGATGCACAGTACACCTCATAGATCATTTTCTGCAGTGAACAGAAGTATATATACATATGCAAACGGACCTTCTGTTGTGGGAATTTACACCTGCCTAGAACAATAAGAGTCAGCTGCATAACTGGCATTCTCAATAATGGGAACATAGAAGAAAATTTTAGATTTTAAAATGCAAATGTTGAACTTGGATTTCAACCTGTACTTTTCCATCTAAGAAAATAGAGCACCTAACGAATACAGAATGAAGTTAATATTCAAAATGGGCATATCTTCACCTGCAGGTCTAACACCTGACAGAACTCAGTATTGTTACCCGTGAGCTCCAAAGAACTGAAGCACAAGCAGCAACATTTTGTTCAGGACCTATCAGCAACTGGTTACAGAGAGCCAAGCCCAAACGTCAAAAACTGAACACTGTAACTACTGGGCTGTATTTCCTTCCCATGAAATTGCATTCAACCCTTTTTGTTTGGGCAAAGAGATACTTAGAGAAACACGCAATAATCTCCAATTTCCTGAAATTATGTTCCCTGTTCACAACATTTCATTTGCACAGTTAACAGCCCTGACTTCCATTTCCAGACCAGCCAGGAGCCTGCTCCCTCCCAGAGCTGACTTCAGAGGAAAGGCTGCAGAAGGTGTACAACAAAATAATTTTTAGACAACTATTCAGGTCAGGCACAGACCTGAATGAATTTGTTATTTGCATAACAAATGCAAAACCAGGTCTCTGCTGCCCCTGTGCTCTGGAGTCCCCTGTGCAGCAAGCCTGGCACATTTGCTCTTCTAGGTGCAGCACCCCAGGGCGCTGGGGCCCAGCAGAGCCACAGCCTTGTCATTCCCAGCCTCCTCCCACACACCCCAAGGAGCTGTGCCATCGCCAGCCTACCTACGCTGCGAGTTCAAACCATGCTGCAGCACTTGACTACCAGAAAACCAGCTGGTGTTTGCACAGATTTGTTTAATCATCTTTTAATAGCATGTACTTTAACTGTGCTAAAACACTTGAAAGCGACAAATACAGCATTTCCACTTTCTTCTACACCATTTGAGACGACAAAGTTGGCTTTGTTGAAGTTTGTCATTGCAGAATAAACCAAATGCTGAAAATGCAATAATGCAGGAGTTTAGACATCTTTCTCCCCCGAACCCAACTTTAGTATACTTCTGACCAGAGGAACTTGCTGGACTGATTTAAATTATGCAAGAAAAAGTGAAAACACTGTCCTACAAAGCAGGGTAACAGCCCACCCAATAAATAAGTCCTTTCCATAAACCTACTAATCCCCAAGCAGTTCTGAGGTCACTTAAGTACAATTCCTTCCAAAGGAGCTTCGTATCAGCCATCTACTGCAATTACTCAAGCTTAGCCCAAAATTTAGACTGGACTGGGCTAGCTGCAGCTGAGAGCAGCAGGAAGAAAAGCCAAGCACCATGGACTGGGTTTGCAACCCCCTGAGGCAGGTTACATGAGTCACTCTTAGGTCTGTCTTGCACCCCTAACCACCAACTACAGCAAGAAAATGTCATGGGGGAGAGCCAACAGCCTGACAGGGAAAGTAAACTTGCACTTTTAAAAAAAATTAAAATAGCATAAGGAATATTCTTCAGTGTTCTTTGATACAAACACAAACCACCTGAAACCTCTAGTTTTGTTCTTAAGGGCAAGGATTCTCTCTCTCAAAGGCAGCAGCTCCACACTGATGGCACTGCTGCCTTGCAGGAGGCACTCCAAGAAAAGCTAAGTTTAGGGCTAGCTTTTAGGGTTTTCTTTGGTCATTTGGTGGCCATCTCTTCTCCCAAACCTGGAAACACAAGGGGTAGTTTAAACAAATTCTTAATCCCGATATTAAGCAGACTGATAACTCAACCTAGAACCTTGGCAAAAATAAACTTCAAGGCCCTGAAACCATTACAAAGTCTTACTAGATGCACTTTGAAGCAAGCAACAGTTCATGTTGGTGCAATACAGCCTGTCCCATGTAGTGATGGACCAGGACAGTACCAGATAATAATCACAGAGCACAGTTTGAGCTGCAATTTGAAAACCAGGCTTTTGACCAAGGTGGCAGCACCACCTGATCCTGACAGCAAACTGGGCTATTTTGAGGGCAATCTATCCGTGACACATTATATGGCAAGAAGCATACTATGAGGGCAGAGACAGGAGTGACACTTTGAAATCAAATAAAACAATGTTTCATTGTCATTTAGGTACTTCATCTGCACAAGCCTAACTGAAGTCAGACATTTTTCTTCTTGCCTTTCCCAGAATATATTGCAAGTCTCCAAGTTTTCTGCTTCACTGGTGACAGTCCCTGACAGACTCAGGGTGACAGCCTTGTATTTTCCCCATGACATGTGAAGCCTTGTCAAAACAACCCAAGTCTGCTCCCAAGGCCGCTGCTGCAGAATTTTGGTTTTTTTTCTGTTTCAACTGATTACCTCCCGCATCTGGTTTCCCCAGAATTCTCCGTATTTGCTTAACCTCTCCCTCCTGGCACACCATTAAGATGGGTTGGTCTCTGTTTTGGATCACAATCTTTAGCAGATACCTTTTCAGTAAGTGAAATAAAGTCATGCAGTGCTCCAAGCACAGAAAAAGAGTAAAACCACTTTTCATCACAAGTTACAGAGCAGTCTCTTCTTGGCCTGGCCCTGCTATGGCCACTGTGTAACTTAACCAGGTAACTGGGGAAATAATTGGATCTTTGAGAAGAAGCGGCATCCCTGTAATTGAAATTTCCATCATGCATTTCAGTAAATTCAACTTCTACGCAGTATCAAGAAGTGCATTTGCATATCCTGAAAGAAACGTCTTAAGCACAGTGCTGGGAGAAGAAATCTAAAAGGATGTATGATGTGTAGGATGGAAAACAGCTGACCTGCTATTACCCGTATCAACAAGCTTTCAACAAGCTTTCATAACACTGAAGCTAAAAACTTAGTGATAGTTAAATCTGAATCTAATGCTTCAGAAAACCAAACAAAAATACAGGCTAGGCATTTCTTTGCCTATGACCTTTGTATTTTTTACAAAGTTAACTGTGAAGGAAGAGAGTGTATAGGCGAATTCATTTACATAAATGTGGGCTTTTGAAAGATGCTGGATCAAAAAAAGTCCCTCTTTAGGGTAGGCTGCCCACTTCTCAGACTGAGCACTTACAGGAAGGACAACATCCACAATTTAAACTTCTCAACATGTAATGGAAATACCGTCACTAACCCAAAGAAATGTAGCCAGTGTTATCATACACTTTGCAATTTGTTATGCAAATCCAGTTCTTAACCCTAATGTTAGAGTTTCTGAACAAAACAGATCAATGTCACACATTCACCTATATGAGAGATGCCATTTCCACAGCAAGCACACTGAGAACTCCCCCTGCCCCACTGAACAGCACCACCCCAAGTCCTGTACATCACACTGAAGTACCAGTTACAACTCCATCTAACTGCAGAGCCTAGCCTAAGCCACAAAATAATTTTTAGACAACTATTCCGGTCAGGCACAGAGCTCTGGGGAAGGCAGAAGAGGAAAACAGCAGCATGTCCTGTGTACACTGATGGTTCTGTATTGTTTCATGACAGATGATATAAAGTCTTCAGGCTACCAATCTTGGGATGAGCTCAGCTTCATGCTGGTGTTGCAAACACTAATTCTCAGATGTACTGGGCAGGATACTCAACTCTCACTAGGCTCAACTATTCAGATCACCCCCACAGTATCTAGTTTAAATTTTCTGGATGAAATTATTATGGAAGCAGTTATATCAACAAAGAGGACATGATGCTTTCAGCCTGCATTTATAGAATGCTTGTTACAAAAGCAAAGTTCTGTTATTACAGACTGCTTCATCTGTGTCTAGAAAAGCATTTGGGGGAGCAGGGAAAAGTTACATCTTCAGCCCCAGGCTAACAGCGAGGATCCTCCTACAGCAAAAAACTAGCTTAGGAAGGACTTCATTTTCAGAGAGCCAAACCAAACTGCTGCAGTCTTCCCAAGAGGAAGAAGAGAAATTAGTTTGATTCAAGATCAGAGGCAAAAACATGATCTGAAAAGATACTCATATTTAATATCTAAGTTGGAGAAAAGGCCTGTCCCAGAGAGGCTGAAGAACACTTTGCAGTGGATTGAGGATGAAATAATGAACTGTACATAGATTTTTTAGATATCTATAATGACTGCACTCTGAGACACCTTCAAGTGTTTATTTTCAAGCCTGACTTCAACAGCAATAATGTATAATCCAAAAGGCTCCTTCTTGCAGTTGCAAGATTGATTCTGTAGTTTCCTTAAAGACATATCAAGCATAAGGAAGTTTAGACACCAGACTGCACTTCTGTGAATAGCTGTAACCAAACAGCAGCAAGCACAGCTAAAGGGACTAAAGCTGAAGAGCAGTCTCACAGCACTGCTGGTCTCACTGTATTAAGCCCAAAAACCTCAGATCCCCATAGCCCACGTGGCAGGCACTGGGCAGCCTGTGTGACCAGAGAAAGTCAGCCTGGAACAAACATTCAGGGACCTCTCCAAGTCTGAGATGTTGATGTTTCCATGCCACTGTCATCTGGGCTACTAATTTAAAAGTCTTATTTCAATTGACATATGAGCTGAATGAAAGCAGCTTCACTTCAGGCATTTAACCAACTCTCTTCAGCAGGACTGAATAAATACCCAACCAAACTTGTTAGCAGTCATTAAAGGAGCTGGCTGAACACACAGCAATTGTCTCTCCCAAGCAAGGAGACCACTCTGGTTGCAGTGGGCAGGTCATATGCTGGGTCTTATTTTTCAGCTGATGCCCACTTAGCAGCATGGTAAAACACTCCAGCCTCTTGGTAGGCTTCCCCCACCTCACAGGTGTTCCTAACTCCCCTTTCACCTAAGCCTCTAACATAACAAAGCCTTCAGCTTCAGTATCTTCTCCTCATCATGAGCCTGAGTTCAGCCTGCTGAAGTTCTGGCTTCTTCCACATGACATATCTGGGAAATGTTTCATCTTCCTTCCACATTTTCTGGTATGCCCTGAATGTTGGCTCTGCCTTTTCATCTAACAACTCCTTCTATTATTACTCAATACCTGGAAAGTTTAGTATATGCAGAGCATTTCCAAGAAAGGATGATTGCTAGGTTTTAAACAGCTCAGTACTCACATTGCTCTGAAGAGGAGTAAGTTACTGTCAACAAGATATAAACATAACTTGTACACAGAGATAAGCTGGAAGTGATGGGTTTTTTAAAGAAATCATTTTATATCTTAAGACATGGGTCTAACTTCAGGCACAACAGCCAGCATTGCACATGAATGCAAAAAGCATGGTATTGGTTCTGAAGATTTCCTCTCCCAACCTTAATCCTTTCTCTGCTATTCCTATTCCTCTCAGGTTCTTAGTGCATTCTGGAAAGCCTGTTCAGCTGTGTCCAACCAGCCTCCCCTACCAAGTGGGAATTTCCCTGCAGAGCATCAGCTCGTAAAACCAGCTGGTCCTACATAGGAACCATCTCTTTGTCCAAGCACTGCTCCCACATGAGTTCAGTGCTGCTTTATGAAGAGTCCTGACCACCACTGCTTTCTGGGAGTTTCTGTTAAGCATGAAGTGCAGAGAGACAAGCTCCATTTCAAGCTGTCTATAGCCTCATGACCAGGGTCTCCAGTTCACAAGCCAGACTAATTTTTCTCACCAGTATCTATCGATCTATCTATCTTCTACAGCATTTGGTGGTGGTTCATGGTAGTTAATTACAAAGATCAATTTGGCATATGCAAAGCTGACCAGAGTTTTTTACTTCACCACTGAGTTGTGACTGTACAACAACTACAGAAGCACTATTCAGAGTTTCAAGAACATAGCTAGGCATTTATGTATCATTTGCTTTTACTGCCATCCCTCATTTATACATGATTTAAAAAGCCAAATTTAGCTCTGCTTCATGAAGCAAATACAGTTGACAGGGCAGGGGGCTTATAGAGACTATTATGGTACTGCACAATTCTATCATCATTTTCAAATTTTATGTGTTCTCTTGTTACTGTAGGCTCAAATACAATTGCTAAAGTTTCTAGGTATTATTTATTCCTGTATTTCAAGTAGTTTCCACAGAATTCTCCAAGATCTAGTATCAAGTCTTATGGTATCAGAAAGATTAAAGAGAATTATGTTTTTAATTTACTGGTGTCCCTTTATTACAGAAGTGGTTTGGTTGATCTTAAATTCTTTATGCAATGTGGGTATTTTAACATAATGAAGAAATAAGCATGGGACAGTCAGTTCATCAAGACAAATGCTGCAGAACCAGTTTCCCCAAAAGAGGGAGCAGTGTTTCACAACATGGTGGGGAGGGTATGTCCTCTTCTCTGGACTCAGCCCAGTAGAGGGAACAGGGGCTTGACAATCACAGCATTTGCCTAAACTCAAGCTCCCACTTTTAGTTTTTTTTTGTGCAAGAAAGGCCTCATGGAACCACAGTTCCCACATTTATTGTACATTAACAATGCTCACCATGTAACCACAGGCTCGTTAGGAGCCGAAGGCAAGCCTACAGTACTGCAAGCTTCCATTAATAAGGTACAGGGTATTAATTCTTTGGCAATGGACTGTGTAAGTACAGATTCATACAGTAAATAGCCCACAAGGTGCTAGACTAGCAATGGCTGCTGTCTTATCAGGTATCTCACCCACCACTTCCACCCTAAGTCCCACACTGCTTTAGGATTTTATCATCTTTTCTTCCTTAAAAAATATTAAAGGGAAACCCGGTACCCTTATTCATTTTCACTTGGTGCAGGTATCTTGGTGTCATCTGATAGCAAGACACTCACACCACTACATTCCTGCAGTGCAAACAAACCTGGTTTTCCTTTTCCCAGGTAAATTTTAATTTACTGGCCAGTGACACATGCCCTGCCTCTTGCACCTACCAGGCTGGGAGAGTAGAAATAGCCTTGTGGAGATGGCTCATGGCCACTTGAGAACTGTGCTTGGAGAAGATTGAATGCCAAGACCTTTCGGGATACATCCTTCTTCAGAAGGGTTAAGACACCAATATCTGTAACACTTGGACTTAAAGAACTGTCAAGCAAAGAAAAAAAAAAACAAACCCGTGTAAGAAATAAAGAAAACTAAAGGTATAGAATTGAATCCTCAAGCCAATAGTTAATATCAGAGCTTTGAAAAGGCATGTGAGTTGCTGCAGAGTAGAAGAGATGACTGTTTGCCTTCAGATTCTACAACTTAGGTTTAGGTTACACTACAAAAGAGGTACTTGTATTTCCTACTAAATGCTACAAAGCCCAATTCCCATCACTCAACACTCTATGGTTCAGTCAGGGTTTACAGCATAACTGAAAATTAGGCTTTCTATGGAGCCATACTATTTTCCCACTATTTATATTTTTATTACTCCTGGGAAGCTAAGAGAGCTTGCAGGATCTATCAGTCATACAACATCTAACTAAAGCCACTGGGGTTTAGAGATGGGAACAGAAGATGGGGAGACAGTTTCCCAAGAGGATTTTAAGAAACCTCACTTAAAATAATGCAAGTAATATTGAATTACTGTCATTTCACTATAAAAATGAATTGGAACTCCAGTATTCTCTGTTCCTAACAATGACATTTATAAAAACTTGCACTTACACAAAGTATCGGGTTTTGGCTGTCAATGAGTTTAAGTATCTGTACACAGGGAACGCTACCAAATGACAAAATACTTGGAGAGATCGGGAACACTGTTCTAACCAATTACTGCACTTGTGGTTGAAGATCTGCAGAGTAATAGGTGACTAGCCTTTTATTTATTTATTAATCACACTGTACAACATTAGTAATCAACCACTTCCTATTTGCAAGCTAATTTAGAAACCTTATCTGAAAAACTAGATAACAAATATAAGTGTAATGTAGCCAAGTTATGAAAATTTTAGATGAAAAATGTATATTGATTTTCTGTATCCAGGACAGCATCACTGAAACAGACCTAAGCTCACAGGAACACGACATAGGAGTTTTTAGTAGCCTTTTCTCAGCCATTTCAGCCCTAGCTTGAAGGTTATCCTAAAAGGATAAGGACATTCACATTTCTCTTTACAGCACAGACATTTACTTATATTCATCTTTTCCCGCCAGAAAGCTCCAGAAGCAGAGCTAGCCAACCACAAGAGCATCAGAAGTCCCAGATGCCGTAAGGATGCAGGAATGAAGCCTTGTGCTGGGAACCTCAGGCATATGCTCAGGCAGACACCTGCTCGGTCATCCGCAAGAAGACTTACATTAACCAGTTAAAAAGACAATTACCAGCTATTTAAAGACCTGTATTTAAGAAAACACTCCTTTTTGTTAAACTGACCTCACTTCTGACTGATCCCACTGGCTTTACTACAGGTTTCTGGGAAGGCAAGACTTAGATTTCCATAGCAAAAAACAGGACAACTGAGTTTGAACTATGCACAAGAATTCTCCAAGAGCAGGGTCATGACCTGGTATATTAAACTGTCTGATTCAGTTCAGCTTGAGAGTTTGTAGGCTGAGTTGTGAGCTGTGTTGGCTGAGCCTCCACGGAGTCCATCACTATTTCTGTAATGCAGATGACAAACCTCTGCAGAGGAAGTAGGCAATTATCTGGGAAAGCAACCTCTTCAACTGAGCTGCCAGAGCAGCTGGAGGCCTCAGCTTGTTTAACTGCTGAGAAAGCCACATGAACAACTCTTTCTGGAAGAGGAGGGTGTATAACAAGATGGAGACAAAGCTAACAGATAATGTACCAACTTCTACATAGCATTTCTTAGATTGCTTAGCGATGTAAAGCTATAGGACAACAGAATGGAAGAGAAAAAACTAGTTATGTTCATTTCTCTTCTTGGTTTTGTATCTGTAACCTGTCAGAGCCAATGGGAAACTGCCCCTCCTATTCAAACTAAAAACCTCAAACCTCGTTCAGCCTTGGGCAAGCAGAAGCTTACAGTTCACACCAGATGATAGAACCATCACAGAAGCAGTGAGAAATACAACTAAATACCTCAACATGCCCTTCTGCAAGAACAGAAGCTTAAAGAGCAAGTTGTTAAATAATACAGAAAGCATTTTAAGTAAAAAAACAGGCTTGGACAAAGCTACATAGCTGATGAACATAAATTCATATCCCCTGTACATCAGCCAAACTAAGAGAGCTAGAATGTACCAGCATTTCTCACTAGTGCTTCTGGAGACTCCAGGGGGATTTACTACTGTAGCTTACAGGTAACTCATACTTCTCACAAACCAACCGACCTGCATGCCAAGGCCACTACATACACACAGCCTTGAACAGGCTTCTTCAGTTCAGCACTCACCAGCCATCAGTCTTGATCCCTTCCACAACTGCTTTCCTGGTCCCATAATACTGAAGAGAATTTCAGGCTGCTGTTTCTAAAGCCCAGGATGACAACAGGAGACTGCCTGAAGCCCACACTTTACATCACACAGCTGAGCATGGTCAGCACAACTGACATTTTCTCCACGGGGAGATAATTCCACAAGACAAATATGCTTTCACACTTAAACTGCTTTGTGACATAATTATTGGACCCCAGCATAAGGCACCTCCTGATTTCAGCCTGAAAATAAGGGAAAAAACATCCTTCTGGCCATTACAGGTGAACACCAGACCACAGAAAAGATACAGCAGCTGCCAAAATGCATGTTTTTCCACAGGCACTGCTCAAGGAGAGGTGCTAATGGATTTAGAAAGCATTTCAGTTAGCACTTAAGTGTATTTCAAGGCCATGATAAACAGCTAAAGAACCTATGGCTTATATTAGCATTGCCACTAAAATTGCCCCATACTTTTCCAGTCCATGATTACTGGCGCTCAGCTCAGCAGAGCTCAGCTCTGCTTACAGAAGTAGTCACAGAGGTCAAGTATGAACTAGAGTCTATCCCTAAAAAAACAGGAACAAGCAGAACACAGGACAGCTTTTTTTTCCCCCATAGCATGCCAGCCTAAACATTTCTGTACCTCCAGCTGTAGAATACTAACACCTCTTTTTGCTCTCCTCCCACCACTTTAACCATCACAGAGGAGACACATCTGAACACATGCATGGTTGCATTATTCAGCTTTCTAGCTTTTACACAGAGAAGCTATCTACTTTAATAATAATAAAAACCTTCATATATTTTCATAGCTCCATAACTTACACTGAATCTTTACATTTACACTGAATCTTTAAACTCAGATGTAGGTGACTGACTACTCCATGCTACCACTACCTGCTCTTCAAAGCCAAAAAGAGGCAATTCTTTATATCACTACACTTATTCAAAAGATGTTTATGGCTAGTATAGGTGCACTGGAACACATGGTTCTTACAGGCCAGCATTTTGCTGTAAAACATGGCTTGTTAGCTACGTCACAGGTGGCTGGGAAGATGCCCAGAGGCACGTAAAGATGACTGTATCTAGCAACACTCTACAGATTAGTGATGATTATCCATCTCTTCCCTGTCTTCTCATGTATAAAACCTTGGACCCTGGAGAGTCGCAGAATTCAGTTAATAAACCAAGTTGACTGGAAATGTTTTGATGATTAGAATTAATTTCCCCATCATTACTATTACAAAAGCAAGCTCTTTCATGCACGCTTGTGATTAAGCAATTCAAGCAGCCCAGACAACCCTAACCCCAGCTTCCAAGAAAAACCTTCCACTGAGCCTCAGCTTTTTCAAGAATGAGCACAGTAGTTCCTATCAAGAATCAAATGCCACAAGCAGCTGCATGAGCCAGGTAGATGCTGTGCCCACCACCACAATTCTCTACCCAGAGCTCCCTCTGAACTGATCCCTTGCTGTGGATACATGCAATTTATATGCATCTGCATTGTAATTCCTAGCAGTAAGGTGAGGTGGTTGTTTTTCAGTATTTATACAGACACATTCACTTCAGTCTATTCTAAAAATAGCTGGTGCAACCTACTGGCTCCTCGCTTGACATTCTTCTGCCTAGCAGATGCTGGTAAGAAACTCTAGGTTGGGAACACGTTTCTGCCTGTGCAATTTAGACACTCAGGCTAAAAGTCTCCACATGCCACTAAGACATGCTATTCTCCTGGTTGTCAATGACAACACCAAACAGAAGCTTCAACACTTCTGTATACACCTTGAGACAAAATCCACTGCGGGTTTCTGTTTTCTTTTTTGTTCTGACATGAGTTTCTATTGCCTCCCACGTGAGATGCATAGAGCTATATATAAATATATGTGTGACTATAGTGATGGCCATATCACCAATCAAAGCAAAGAGTTCTTCTACCATCCTCATACCTGGGGAGCACATAAAACAGCAATGCCCAGAGAAGCTGCTTTCCAGCACCTCAAGAGCACTTGACACAATTTGCTTATAGGTTGCCTGACATACAACTTGTCTGTAATTGTAAAAAGCTGCGGACTAGCATTCATCACTCAAAGTTTGCTCCTGTGCCAAACAGCTGCTATTCTCATGAGTTTAACCACACTCCACAAAATGCTAGCTCTCCAACCTAGTACATCTTATATGCAGTTGAATTAAGCTACTTAATAATTCTGCCTTTTTATTTGCATTGGTCTTCACCTCACACTCCAAAGACTCATCTGAGCACTCAGCAGGCATGCAGCTGCTTTTCACTTTCCTCAAGGATGTCTGCAGTTTCTCCAAAGCTACACAGCAGCACAGCTGCTGTACACCTACGTACATTTTGTGAATAGTCCCTACAAAATCAGGTTTCTAATGAATTCCTGTGGCAAGCTGGGGACAAGACATTACTAAATGCCCACACCAGAGAAAGTGAAGGAAGAAGAGACGATTTTTCAGAGCAGTGAAAAAAAAGTCATTCTACCAGGTTTCTCTTTCAGGAAGTTACCCAAGAATGTGATCACAACCAGAAAAGGCAAACCATGTTCAGAATCATATGCAGGCATGAGAAAGGGGGAGGGAAATAAATCAAAGGCCTCTAATCCATAAACAGATATTCCCTAGTTTTATGGAAATTTTACATTTTAACACCTATTTGTTAATACAATGGTTCCTCCAAAGGCATTTTTCTGTTAAGATCCTCCAACATTGCACACTACTGAGCCAAAATATCAAGCACCATTTTCACCAAGAGACAAAGGACTCTGCATTTCCAAATCTCCCCAGAACGCGATACACGAAGCAGCTCCCATATCACTCCAAAGCGAGCCGAGGTCAGAGTTTTGGTTAACCAGCTCTCCGCTTCAGCACACAACGTGATGCCACCAGCCCCATCCAAATCCTGCTGCAGTATCAGAGTATCTCCCCTTCCTCCCCAAAGGGCAACGGCCGCAAATGTTTCTCCCCCGTTACTCTGTCATTCGAAACGCCAAGAAAATTTCAATTACTAAGTGAATTATGATTTATTGCTTTTATTTAGCACAACACCAGCAAGCTCTCTCTCGCAGCAGGCAAGAGACACGAATGAAAGCGAGCAACTTCCAGTTTGCGAGCTCTCCCAGCGCAGCCGGTGCTCGGGAAGTGCCACCTCTCCCGCACCCGGGAGCGAAGCGTCTCCCGCGCCGCGCTGCCGATGCTGCTACCCGCGGGCTGCCAGCCTTAGAACGCGCTCCTTCGGGGGGAAAAACCCTCACCGCTTTCAAAAAGCCAACACGCACCAGAAACTCAGCGCGCCACAAGCCCCGCTCCCGGCACAGCGCCCACGCACCCGGTGCCGGGAAACTTGTGAGAGCGGCTAACAGGCAGCGCACACCGAGGAGCCGCCGGAGCGACCCCCGCGGCCTCCGGGTCGTCAGCAGCNCCAGGACAGCGCTGCCCGCGGCCGGGAGCGGGGCGGGGGGCGAGCCCGGGGAACAGGGTCGGCCTGGGGTCCGTGTGCCGGGCGGGCCGCAACCCCGGACCCCCATCGCCTCCGCGGCCCCGCTGGCTCAGCGGGAGGCGTACCAGCCGGGTCGGGGAAAGGGGAAGCCGAGGCAGAGGTGGAGGTGCCCACGGGGCGAGGCTCGGCCCGGCAGGACGGCAGGACACCCCGGGGGTGGTGAGGGGACGGAGACTACCGAGGCCAACCCCGTGCGGCCCCTTCCCGGCAGCGGCGTGGTGAGAGGTTGGAGGATTTTGGCCAAGGGATGCCTGCCCATGTGCTCCGCACTGCACCCACGTCCTCACTGAGGGATGGGGAAATGCCTCAGCCTAGGAGCTCCGTCCCTTGTATGGCACGGGGGATTTAATCTCCACAAACTACGGGAGGGGTCCGAGGGAGGGAAGTTGTTGCTGCTTCAGTGTAACAGCACAGGCACGGAGCAGTGTGGCAGGACAGAGCTGTAAACCTGGGAAAACACATGTTAACCGTAACACTGACTGACAGCCCTGGACTCCTTGACTGACTAAGTACAAGAAGGAATTTCCACTCTTTGTACAAAAACAGTAGTGCTGACAACTTCAGAAAAACCGGCAGTGTGTCGGTGCGGCAGTGCACTGCCTTGTTAAGTCATCGGTTCTGCTCCCGGTTTCCAAAAAATTCTTCATGCATGGCACAGTTCATCTTTGAAGAAACAGGATGAGTATGCAATAAACCACATTTCTTCCCTCAGGAGTTTGGATTTCTCTGGATAAAAAATCAAAACAACCCATCATCTCCTGGCATGAGCCAGAGCAGCAGTGGTGGCAGCTGCTGCTGGTCTTTACGGTGGAGAGCCTTGTGTCCATCAAGGTGGCTCTCAGTGCAGGGGCCCTGCACCTGGGCAAAACCAAAATGATGAAAGATGGATGAGAGAGGTGGCACAGCAAGGCAGTGCACAGAGGCAAGGAGCTCAGCCTCAGCCAGGGCACGGTGCTGGTGCTGGAAGGCTGGGCTGTCCGGGAATGGTTTCTTCATGGGCAATGCCAGCTGAGGTGGACATTTGTTAGGCTATTTACTAACCAGCTCGATTTTAAAATTTTAATTTAAATGTAGCTTATTTTCCCAAAATGTTTCATACCATCATTTCTACTCAGATGCATTTCTGAATTGAGAATAGAGATTAATTAAGAAACCCAAAAAAACCACAAAAATACCCAACAGCCACCTTCTGCATGATTTTTCGTATTAGCAGAGAAAACCCTTGGGTATCCATTTTCTCGCAGGCATGAAGGCAGAAGGCTGTGTAGACCATGTCAGATCTTCTGCCCAACTGCTCAGCATGATGAAAACCACATGGGAAAATACCAGTGAATTATTTTAGGAGCATTTTGGTACAATCTGGCTTATGGAAAGGCAGCTGAAGAGCTAGACCCTGGCTAGCTAGCTGAACTCAGAGCTTGGAGCAGGAATCCTGGTTCTAGTCTGACAGCCTGAAGACCTAAGCCAACAGTCAAGTCCCCAAATGCCCTCAGCTTGGATCTGAACCCAGCCTCTGCACGTGCAGACTTTGTCTTCAGTAGAAATGGGACAGGGAAAAGGAAGTTGTGTTCCAAGCAAATGACATGAAATTGTCCAAGTTTTGATTCCACCCAGTTTGGACAGCACAATTCCAGGCCAGTGAAACTGGAGCTAAAGAGTAAAAGCCAGAAGTGCAGTTCCTCCCCTTAGTTGTTGCCACATCGCCCACGGCTCATTCAGTTCCTGGCTGTGGGCAACCACCTCCCACCCAGGCAAGAAGTCACTGTTCCTTCTCTTTAGCAAGCGGTTTAAGCGATCAAATGTGTGCCCACTAAACAGTTAACAAGTCAGGCCTTTTGGAAAGAGTGAGGCACCACACCTACTGAGTACTTTGCATCAACAAAGAACTAATTTGTGGAAATCAGGCAAAAATAGCTGCCAAGAGGAGTTTGAGGTGAAGCTGCCTGAGATTTGCCCACCCAACCAAACAGCTGCCAAAAGGGGAGCACTACCATCCCCTTCTTTTCCCCCTACCCTGCTCAGGATCTCAGAGCCTCACCAGCTCTGCTGCCTGCCCAGTCCTTGTGTGAGGCATCTCATCCTGGTAGGGGAAAAAAACAACAATGAGCTTTTTTTCTGGATTTATTCTCTGATTCCTTTAGGTGGGACACACTTGGTTGCTACTAGAATTAATTTCATAGATAAGTACCTATGCACAGAGATGAAAGATGTGTACATGAAAGCAAAATTCACTGACAAGTTGTATGTGCTGTGAGGCTATACTTAAAAGCAGTGAGGTTCTTCAGATGGTATCTCACCTCAGAAAGGGCAGATTTCAAACTGCACACCACATTGCTAATGAGGATACAGGAAATCTCATCCATTTTTTCCACTTGATGCAAAACATCTCTTCCCACAAAGGGAAATGTTGATGTTTCCCTGTATGATTTAGGCTGAAAGAGGAAACTGACAGGCAGAAAGTCACAGTGAAATAGAAAAACTGGCTCCAACACAAACAAGCCTAAGCTTGACAAAATAGGCTGTAGTTTTAACAAGCAGGTTAGGAGAAGACCAAGGCGGAGGCCCTTAAAGAAATTTACAGCCTTTTGAGGCCAAAAATTTGAAAGCAACATTTCTCAAGCAGTTCAGATAGGAAATCCTACATAAAAGGGAAAAAAAGAAGAAACTTCCCAGTTCTCATCCATGTTTTATGAAGCTAAAGTAAAAAAAAAAATATGGTAAAAGTGATAAGCCTAAAGAATTTATTGTTTCATGTATGGTTTTGACAGGTTGCCAAGAGAATGGTGCTGCTCTATGGAGAGTAGAAGAAATGATATTTTCTTTGCTTTAGATTGTTATAAAATTTTCAGTTCTTTACAAGCCCCCAGATGGTTTTTATAACCCCTTCAGGGGTTGCAACATATTGACTGAGAAATACCGATTTATATAGCAAACTCCACTCTCTTATTGCTGGCAAAAATTACTGCTTTGTATCTGTGTATACACACAGTGGTTGAATATAAATAAAAACCCAAAAATAATGAGATCTGAGGCAAAATCCACCACCTGGCAGTACATTAAGTTGGATGAAATTTCCCTAAATTTACACTGGTGTAAACAAGAGGAATATTTGGCCCTAAATCTTTTAGGTGAATTTGAGATTGAGGATTAAAAAGTTTGTACTCTGTTTCACCCTGCAAACAAGCAGGCTGCCTTCATTGGTGTCAGAAATAAGGAAACATTTCCAATCAACAATTCTTCCATTTTTTATTGGCTTTCATTGTGTTCATCTGCAGTGTTTTAGCTGGGATGTGTTGGTGCCTTGGGACACAGCAGGTTTACAACAGAATCACCAAAGCAGGTGACCCTAGCACCTCAGGAGGAGCAACTCTGAAATGCTTTGCCTGTAATGAGCAAATAATTACTGAAGTGAGCAGTGTGTCCAGTTTTTGGATTTTATAGGCCACTATAATAATCTGTATTTTGTACATTCACAAGGGAATGAGAGCATTCTTACTGAATGGTGGCTTCACAAAGAATGTCCAAATCCAGAGTGGACCATGAAGAGCTCATATCCCTTGGGGGACTAAGCCTGAGCTTTTGCTCTTGCCCACACTCCTGTACAATCAAGCTGGTGGTTTGGCTCACTGGGTGACTCTGGTCACTGCTGAGACTGCCTAGGTAAAAAATACCACAATACCTGGTGCTGTGCTCCAACTCACAGCTAGGGAGGAGGTAGCACCCCATTCTTCCTGTACCTCAGGATTAGGTGGCCACTTAGAACACAGGGAGTGTGATTTTAATTCCAACGAAGGAATGAAGGCAGGAGGAGAGGTGCTGGTGTTCCCGGGAGAAGTCTCTCTCTACCCTATCTGAGGCTTTTCTGGAGAAGGAGATTTTGGTGCCTTCGTGCTTTGCATTAAAGGATTAAAAATGCATTTGAGCAGGCAGAAGGAAAGGAAGAACATGGCATCATAGCTTCATATTTAAATCATCCTTTGGGAGGGTGGAGACTGCAGTTCTGCTCCTGGCTTGCCAGGCAGAATACTTTTGTATTTTACATTAGTCAGCCAGTGGATAAAATACATGAAGAACCCTTAGGCCGATCAGAAAGTTTAACTGATATCCTTGTACTCAGCATCTCCTCTGCTCCTTTGCATTGCAATATCTCACTTCTTGGAGCTGAGCCTTAACCTGTGCCCTGTAGCTCTGCACGGGGAAAAGCAGAACTGCTGCACTAAACTTTCTGGCAGTTTTCATTATGCAGATTTTGAAACCTTTAGATCACAAACTTTCTCTGTCAAGGCACGCACACGGCTCCCAGCTCCTTCAGCTCCCATCTCACGCTGATATTAAAGCAGCACTGAGCTGCTTCCAGATTACCTTGGATTTGTGTGGATTTAGGGCTAAGTCCCATCAACGAAGCTGCTGCTTAAACTTCTGCGCACTGCGTTTAAGTTGTAGGACCCAAGTGAGCAGAGCTGGCGAGGTTTTAGTGTTGGTTCAACTATTGCTGCGCACTTGGACAGCTGTTAAAAGAGCAGGCAGCAGAACAGCTCCAGACCTGAAAGAAGGCAGCAAAGCAGACTTGGCAGAGGGAAAAAAGCACAGGCAAGTCAGCTGGCTCAGGGGAGGCAAGTCAGAGGAGCGAGCCCAACGCACAAAGCAAATGGCAGCCTTGGGGCTGGCCCGGGTCCTGGTGGGGCAGAGCCGAGCCCCGGCCAAGCCATGGCTGCTTCCCAAGGAGAGACAGACGCATGTCGGCGAGGGGCATGATGTGAATGAGTGGCACCGCTTTTTTGGCTGAGATTTGCCTGTTCCTTCAGGCTAGAAATGGTGCCATTTGCCATTGTAAACACCCTATTCAAAACCACGGTCTCTATGGCACTCAGCTGAAGGACTAAAGATCTCATCTGCAACTCCTCAGTGCTAGGAGAAGCCAGCACTGCTGCATCAAGCCTAAATTAACTTCCCTCGGTGTGGGCAGGATGTAGCGCTTAAACTCCTTTGACATGTATTTCCTAGAGACAAATGGCAATTCCCTCTGTGGCCCATCATTTACTATCTACATAAAAGCAGAAGGAGATGATTAGAGTGGGGAACTGCCCTGCTCTTGCTATATTTAGTGCCCTGTCAGCTCAGCCTATAATATTCTGCTCTTCTGTTGTAAATAATACTCTAAGGAGGGGAATAAAATGAATATCAAACATGGAGAAGCTGGCATAGAAAAGCAGACAAAAGACTGTAGGTCTAGAACACACAGGAATAAACCTTCTACTTGGGTTTAAAAGCTGAAGGAGGCATTCATGGAGCTCATCCCACCTCCTGCCCCACAGCTGGCACTGATAGAGGGCTGCAGTCTTTGGGGTCTTTCAGCAAAAAGCTGCATAAATCTGGCTGGCTGGCTCCTTCTGCCTGGCACCTGACAATATGCTCTGACGTGAAGGCTTCCAGCACTATACCTAAAGGAATTCTCACATTTATATTTCAAAGAGTTCTGGGAGGCTGCACATATTTCTTTTACATGTATGTATTTAAATTTATTCAAATTTGTTCCTCTTAAGAATGAATGCCTCATCATAAATCATTATCGGGACTTATTAGCCTAAACTCTACACAGGACACACACTTGTAAGGACAAATACAAACTATATATATGCTTTGAATAATCCTGTGGTAGCTGGACATCTTACAGTAATAAATAGATTTTCTAGCAATAACCTCCTGAGGTAAAGTGGAATATTCCCATTTTACAGAACAGTAATGGAGCTGGTGAGTCCATGGCTGCTGTGGAAATCTGTAGAAATGACCCCAGATCTCTAGTACTTCAAAATCTTTGCTAACTCACAGGACCAGCTTCTTCTAAAACCAGATGGAAAGGCAATGCATAAAGGAAAAGAACAAAGAAAAAGGTTTGGTTTGGTTTGGTGCCAATGAAGAGGAAAGGAAGAAAGCCATTAACAAAGCATTTTCCCATGTGATTCAAATTAGGGCAGCCCATAATGGCTGAAGACAATTGTGCTTTTATTCTTTTTCAGTGATATTTTCAAATTTGGGAAAGTTTTTGTTGTTCTTTTGCCATTCAACATAAGTAAGTTGAGTTTGGTTCCACCACCAGAATGATTCACTGCACTGGAGAAATTCAGAACATCCCCAGTAGAGGAAGTACATTACTAAATTTTCAATCTTGACCACATCAATACAGATTTTTCTGTGCTGGGAAACAATTTGTCTACAGTCTAGAGGAAACGCTGTCTAACAAATGAAAAATGAATCCTGCATTGTAAACCCCACTTAAGTTCACTGGGTTGTTGGGTTTTGTTTTTTTTTTTTTCATGAGTAAGAAATGAATAAAAACAAACAAACATCCTTTTGGATATGCACCAAAAAGACACATAAAACATTAGTCAGGCTTTTAGCCATAACCTGCTTGGAGATCCACGGTCTCAGTGAGTTTTTGGTCATGCTCTTCAGGAAATACACAACACATAGTTTATTCAAGATAACTTAATGCAAACAGCTCGAGGCATTTTGGTTACAAGCTGTAGGTTTCTTTATTACTGACTCATTCTTCTGGATACCTGGCACTGGCTCTGCACTCTGCCTCAGACTGGTTTTTGTAGATTTTAGTTTCTTCAGTTCTTTCAAAATGAAAAAGAAGAAAATAGGTTATAAGAAATATAAAGGAAAAAAAAATCACTCACACAAGAATTTCAGTCTTGAAGTTTCTCTTCACTGGTTTATGGCTTCTTTTCTCTGAAAACTCCCAAAATTCAATTTTTAAAATAAATATTTATGAAACAAGGATTTGTAAAACGTTCTTGCCTGCCAACTCCAATGAATACTTACTGATTAACCATTTTTCCAAGACTACCTGGGTGTTTTCATACTCTCAGTTCATAATACAGTCCAGTGCATTGCCTTCTCCGAGAGTTCACACTCTGAAGCAGCAGCACGTGAAGGCACTTTGCATTTGATTGAACAGAGTTTGGATCTGTTCTGTTCCATATGCTGAACATGTTTCCATAATCTATCTGCAGGAGTAAATCAAAAAGCCTGGAAGAAAAGACATTTGATATGATAAATAATGGGAAATTGTAGAGGTGAGGCATTTAGGGCTATTTCCTGCATTTTATTGATAGGGAAACAATAAAAAGCTAATATTTTCTCCAGAGATTTACAGATTAAGAATTCAGGTTTTTGGTTTGGGGTGGTTTTCTTGTGTTTTATCCACCCATTCAAGAGGCTTTTGGGGCTAACAAGTACATTGTATCCTCTGAGGACAAGTTCTGATATTCAGCCCAAGAATATTAAATCAGTTTTGATTACTCTTCTCTTTCAGAGGCCTGTAGAGACGAACAAGGTTCAGGGTTTTGATTTCAACCTGCTTGGATGAAACAGGCTGCAGCTGAGCCTGCTGGAAAAAGCAAGCCATGGGCCTGCTCAGCCAGCAGCCAACACCTAAAGGACAAAGAGTCCAGGAGAGAAATGCCATGGCTGTGATTCCCCAAAGGTTTGAACCAGCCTCTGGAGCAATTAGCAGCTGCAGCCTGTAATCACTGGCCACCCAGGCAGGAAGGAAAGCCAGCAGCAGCCAGGGCACAATGCAGGTGGCCCTTGCTCCTGCATGAGCCACCCTGGCTGTGCTTTGTGCTCCAGGCTTGCCCCAAACACGGCACTTCCAGCTTTCTGTTACCACAATCTTCTCCCCTCATCACACGGCTGCCAGATCTGACACCTCAGCCAAGCCTCACATCAGCCTGCCTCTTCCCAAAGCAAAGGCAGCTTCTGAGTTTGCAAGCTGAAGTGACACACAGGAAATCTTGCTTTAGCAGTGTTGCTAAAATAATGTGTAAGATGGCAGATCAGGCAGTTTTTGGCTAAAAGTAAAGTCTTTTTGCCTTTCCACTAATAAACATACTTCAAGTGTTGCTTTGAAAACCTTGTTATTTCTTAGCAAGCTATTTCTGGTCTCTTTATTTTCCTGCCTGCACTTAAACTCTAATCATGCTAATGATCTTCATCTTCTGTGTCTTCTGTCATGTTTTTTTGTGACCTCTCTAGGTCTCGGCAATTAAAAATTCAACTCTGGGTAAGGTGAGGTTTATATATATATATATATATGTTTTATATGTATAAAGCACCTACCATCATACTGATAAACATTCTTTTTCTATTTTCACCAATTTATTTCTCCACTCACCACCTCTGGTGTATTTGATGCCTCAGTGTCTTGGCTTTGCCTACTCCCTTCTGCATTCCAGCATGAGCTTCTTCCAGGAATCCTCTCTGCTTGGGAGGAGAGATTCTTGCCTATGGTTCAGTCCAGACATCCCATTGAGTCAGTTTGTGCTACAACAACAATAAAGACAGGATTAACTGGTTCAAAGCTTAAAGAATTAATTTAAGAGATGATGGGAAAGGTCCTTTCCTGTGTCCCCTTCTTAGAGCTGGAGTTCAAGCTAACAATTCCTTAAGTTTCTGAAATTTGTGACATTTCTTTTTCTGAAGGCAGAAGTAGACTGAATGGTTTACAATTCAAACTCATTCTTTCAGAAGAAGGTGGAGTTTGTTTTAATAATGCCACACTAATTTGTGAATTAATGTCTCAGTTTTCTGAGGTACAAGAGCAGTCTGCTTCAGAGGAGTGGTATGTATGTAATAAAAAAAAAAAAGGTCAAATCTGATTCTTTAAGTTTCGTTTCTACTGTGCTTTAGGACTAAAAGGCCAACCACCCACTATTAGTCAGTCTGTAAGAAAGGTTTAATATATTACAATACATGGTAAATATATAAAAACGTGACATAAATATTGTTTGGGGATTGGTTTGTTTGTTTGTAATTAAAAGGTAAAACCCAGCAGCACTCCCAGCAGGGAGACAGATACTCTCAAAAAATAGAGAAACAGTAAAGTTCAGGAAATTTTTTTACAACTACCAATAACAGAACGAGTGTCTTTAATCACAAAAGACATTTCTTTAGTACAAACAGCTAGACTGAACCTTACATACATTACATCTGCTCAGGTCAGTGCTCGCAGGGAATGATACCACAAGGGAAAAACAAAGGAAGCGGGGGACACACAGGATGCTGAAGTGTTTCCCAGGCCTCAGCAGTGCCATTCCCATGGTGTGTGGGTGTTTTGGACAGATGCAGCCCATGCTCTTGCCCTGTGGTTATCCTCCACAACTTCCCACCCACTTCATTTATTTCTGTCCCTTTTGGTGGCAGTGCCAGCTCAAACTCTGTCCAGATGGCCAAGGCCAGCCCCTGCCACACATGAGATTGTCTCTGCCGGTCCCTTCCCCGCTGCACCAGCACAAACTCCTTCTCTTTCTGAGGCTTCAGCAGATGCACCCATCCATGGATCCTAGCACCACTAGGAAGGCAGGGGAAGGTGCTCAGCCTGTCCCAGGCTGGTCACCTTTCAGCATGCCTGAAGGTGGGAGGCTGGACATTGCACCAGCCAGTGGTTCCCCCTGGAAGTGATTAGGCCCACAGATCATCGTGTGAGGCTGAACAGCTCTGGTGCAGCACATTTCCCTCCCAAGGCTGCACCTCTGGCTGGTGCCCAAGTACCAGGAGTATCCCTCCCTTAACAGAGGATGTTGCCACAGTGATCCATCTTGCTGTGGCTCCACAGAGAGTGACTGTCATTTCCACAGCTATCATAACAGTTCTGGGGTGTGTTCCAGTCTCCAAACTGTGTATGCTGTCTGCATTCTGAAACCACATGTAAGTTGGTGGGCTCATGGACCAGTCTCAGAAAACCTCAGCTCTGCCCCAAAGTTTCTCTCAGGGTCTTCCCTGGGTCAGCACCTTTTCACCCCAAACACACATAGCCCAGCAGACCAGAGATTAAAACTACCCCTTAACCAAGACAGGACACAGTGAACCAGAGGCTGTCCCACTTCTCCTCCTTCTAAAAGAAAAACAAACAAGACTTTTTCTATTTTTGTTGTGCTGGATTGATAGCTTTGCCTTCCCCACTGTGTTTCAGTGTCATAAGAGGGGACATAAATCAAGGTCTACATTCCCAAGCCTTCTCTGTGCCCATCACTGCATGGACTACCCTGGCCACACCCCTGGCCACACAAGAATCCTTTTTTTTTTTCCCCACTGGGCTGAGATGGTCTATATTTTATTTGCAGCTTTTGTTTTGTTCTAGTCCTGGCTTGCCTCCATCCACTTTTGTCAGCTAGTTGCACCATTTGGGCCCAGTGGATAAGCTGTTCAGTCAGAAAGCTCCCACACAGGCAGCAGCATCCTTGGCTCAGGCTTGCTCTTGCCCCATCAGGCTTGACAACACTTCAGAAATGATTGATGTGCTAGCCCCAATGCCCTCCCTTGGGATGACAGCACTCAGGAAAGCTGTCAGTGCTCGAGGAGAGAGGATCACCCCAGAAATAATGGCTCATTTCAGCTTATCTCCAGTCACTTACTCAAAGATCATAAATACATGGATTAGGGTTTCTACCTTCAGGAGCTCCTGGATAATTGACACTGAGAGCTGTATTTCTGCAGTAGAACATGGATGTGCCTCCCCCGAGTAACAATGCCACGAAGCAGCCAGTATCTACAGTTCCTTTGGTGCACTCTGTGGTTCAGAGGTCATGGAGGGCCATGTAAAACATCTGCCCAGGTTCAAATAACTGCAGATAAAGTCCCCTCACAGAGGATTCTTCTAACTTGCCTGGAGGGGCAAGAGGCACATGGTGTGAGAAGCAACAGGAGTCAGACACCTTATGTTGCACTGGCCTTGTGTTATCATTCTCATGTCCTGTGGCATCAGAGGAAGCTATTTTTGGCAGTCATATCATCAGGAAGGTACTCCAGATGGCAATGAGCTGCATAAAGCAAATTCAGCTTTTCTGAGGAATTTCCCACTTGTTTCATACACTAGACCAAAGGTAGTGTTCCTACCTGGTGCCTTTATGCCTGCCCCTTGTGACTGGTATTTGTTCAGGCTGAACAATCATTTCTGTTAAATAAATGGCAAATATCAAAGCACTGCTTTTAGTAACTTGTAAGAGGAAGGCTGGGTATTAGGCCTAAAGTAGCTTTGAGAGAGCTCAGAGCACCAGTGTCTCTCACCCATCCGTTTCTTCCAGGAGCACTTCAGATTCCCTGTTCTTCTAGAGAAACCATTTCTCACTATCATGTCTGGACAGCCCTGACCTCAGAGGTGCTCTGGACTTTCCCTTCTTAGGGTGGCTATTTCTGTCACAGAAGAGTTCCTCGTAGCTTGCCATGGTTTCTCTCAATAAATCTTCACATATCCAATTTTTATAAGCTTTTTCTCCATGTTAAGTGTTGAGCAATCTAATATTACATCATTTGTACTGAGTGTTCACTGTCATCAAGAACAGAGAACTGCCTGCTGGATATTATTTCCTTCCAGAGGCAAAACAAAGACATTTTTATTAAGCCTGAGTGTTTCAGTCAAATACAGCAAGTCTGACCCCAGTTTTTCACACATGTGTAGAACCAGTGTCAGGCAGCCACCAAACACCACAGATCTCCCTTGCCTTTCAGGAGTGGTCTGTTCACACTTGCAGAGCAACACAGGACAACTGAATTCCAGTTCAGCAGCATTTAGAGTCCAGTTTGCATAGAGATAAATAATTCCCAAGCACCAGGGAGTCAGAGCCCAGTATCCATACACTGTGTTCAAAATGCACAGAACCTTGCTGGTCTCTTTTTGTGATCATTGGGATTGGCTTGTTCTAAGACACTACCATTAAACAGATTCAAGGTACATTACATCTTTGGTAATGACCCTCATACCTTCAAGGCTCGATTTTTGAGTTTCCTGTTCTCACACACCACATCTCTTGGCACTGGCATGGCAACTGTGCCAAGAGAAGTGGCATCTATGCACACACGTGGCCACCTGCTTACCAGATGGACTTGGACTGTGCTCCCAGGTGGGACACACAGGTCCCTCAGAGCAGTTGACTCCTACTTTTATTAAGTTGCTGTCAAAACAGTGCAGTACTAGAGCAGCAGAAGCTAAAAGCCAATTCCAAGCAACGAAGACAAAACTGAGCTTACGGATCACTCAAGCAGTGCCAGCAGCTCCTTTGATTCTGCATCCATCTTTCCCAAACACACTGCATTCAGCAATTCACACCTAAGGCTAAAACATTTCTTCTCTTGTACAGCCCTCTTGCCAAGTATCCCTTATATTTTATTACCAATTCATATTATTTGGATTGTTGTTTGACTGGCTGCCTCCCAGCTGCCTCTGACACCAACAGAGAAGAAGTGGGGGAAACAAAAGCAGCAGATACTCTTCCTTCAGTCCCCACCACACTCACTGCCCTGTACTCACTGCTCCATCCCCAGACCTCAGTCCTCTCTCCATCCTTTCTGGATCTAGAGAGTGGGAGAACTGCCACTGCTAGCAAGTGGGATGGTGCTAAATGCCATTTTCTTCTTAATTCTTTATAACAATCCCCATTGGAATGTTTTAAAAAATCAAAAATCAAAACTAAAAAAAAAAACCAAACAAAAAACCAATACCAACCAAAAAAATTCACAAACCAAACAAAATAAGCCAAATTCCATTATCCTCAACAAATCTCCTTATCCTCAGGCTCTACACATTTTGCCTTTTGGTGCCCATTTAACATAGATTCCCTCAATGCTGGCAATTATCATGGATTTTGCTGTGTCTGACTGGAAATCTCTAAGCAGTAATTTGAATATCAGGCACTTTAAGATACATCATGACAGCACCATCTCTATTCACACTTCTCCAATATGCCCTTGATAAATCATCTACTATATTTTCAACTCCTTTTCTGGATTGGCATTCAAACCTTCACTTGGTATTTCTGGAGTGTTAACAGCTGTCTCCCTATTCCTGGTGAATGCTTAGTGAAGGTTCTTGAAAATAATCTCAAACACCCAGTGATCTGTTCCTGGGGCTGCTCAAGTTTTCCATAGATGCACTATGGACACCATGAGGGGCACTGCTGTTGCAGTCACCCCTTGTGACACTGGTATCTGGGTTTGCTAAACACTGCTTGAGATTAGAGATACACTTATAAGAGACAATGCAGAGGTGGGATGGGAGATGAGTTGCAGCATAAAAAGAGCAGATGGGGAACTGAGGCACGCTTGGCTTTCAACCAAATATGCACAGCATGCTCTATATAAAATATGAGAGAATGAGGAGGTGGCACTGAAAACCCTTAAATCTGTCAAAGGAGGAAAGAATAACAATTCTGGATTATTAACAATGACCCATTTCACAACTCAGAAAAAAAAACCCCTCAAGTGGCCAAAGATTTAGCTAGTTACTTGGGGACTTGGGTTCAGTCCCTGACCTGTGAACAAACTCTCAGTGCAACCTCTAGAAAATCACTTCATTTGCTTTCACCTACCTCCCTGTCTGTAAAATGGGAATGGTGACATTTCTTTACTGTGGTGCTAGACAGCAAGAATTTGGAGCATGGAGATGCTCAGATGTCACAGAGTCTACTACTGCTCCTAAAAAAGTTGAATATTCCTCATCTTTATAAGTGTTTTTTTTTTTGTGCATGCAACAGAGGGTAGCTAGCAAAATGAAACAATTAGTTCTGTGACATTTTCAGCTGCCTAATGAGTTTCTCTTCTGCTTGTCACACAAGTATTTCAGTTACCAGTTCTCAATATTTTATGCTTTTTCAGCCTGAAATTCAACAGCTGTTTCAATGTTGCAGTTGGAGCCAACATATTCCATATAGACTTGCTTCAGTATGTTGCCATTTTTTAAAACCTTTGCCATGCCTCTTTGCTTTTCATGGCTTGATCATGGCTATCTCTTCATTACAAATCTGGCTGTTGAGTTTTTCTCCTACAAATGTGTGAACTGAGTTTGTTTTAATGTCAGTCAGAATAATTTCTCAGAAAGCTCAGGTTTCTGTCCCAGCACTTTCCCCCCACTCTACCAAGCTGCACATCATGTGCTTGTTAGTCAGTTTTCCACAAAAATACCACAAAAGTAATGCACAATAGTGCTCTTTCCAGCCTTTCTACTTCTCTTTCTAGGTTCAATAAGGTATTGTATTTATCACACATGTTATTGGAGGGCTGCTTTTTTTTTGATCCAGACCTTGTTTCCTGGAGCTGGTCCAGAAAAAAAATTTCCTTATGACAGCTCTATATGCTATTGTTGTTAGTATTATTCTCTCAAGAGTATGTACTGCATTGAGGATAAGCCTCCTTTTTACTCCTCCTGACACATTAAAAATCCATTTGGTGGGATTTATACTCTGAAACTGGCCTTTTTCTCCTGTCCTGAACTAATCTCCCACTTACATTCCTTGTCCTGACTTTACCAGCCCTATTGACAAGGGACATAAGAGTCTTGCTTCCCGCTATTAGAAATCATTACAATGATTCATTTTAAAATAAAACTGACACTATCTTTGTCACCTGTACATAGATAAATATTCTTTTGAGCTTTTCATCCCTGCTGTGTTGCACACCCCACCAGAAGGAGCCCCTTTCTTTGTTGGAAGGACTCCCTGCAGCAGATCCATCCCTGTCCAGGGCTGGAACACACCTGCAGATTATTATCTCTGAAAAGCTTTCAGTCATACACTTTGGGCCACTTGAAACAGATTTTTTTTTTTTTAATACAGTATTTAGGACAAAGGAAAATATACCTTTGTATTTGATAGTACTTGACAGTACTATGAGGAAAATGGAAAAAAGTACCTCTTGTGTGAGCCTTCCTTCACTGCTGCATGCCCTTTTCCCTTGGTTCCTGCTTTGTGCTCACGGGGACCCAGCTCTCCCAGCAGTGACCCACACATTCCCAGGGCTCAGCCAGGCAGAGAAAGGGTTAAAAAATTCTGAGGGATTTCTCTGTGAGCCATGGAAAGGACTCAGAAAACGGAAACCAGCCTGAATTTAAACTGAGGACCTCATTCTTTTGCCAAGCCATTCTGTTTCTTAATCAACTGGGGCCTTGTTTCACAGACAGTCATCAGAGGCTTTAGAGAGTCCTTCTGACAAATCTGTGAGGGGACATCCACAAAGGATGTCTTTTCTGTGGCACTCTCTACCTAGAATATGCAATGCTGGGACAGGGCTGCCCTCAGTGCTGCTTCTGTACCGTGGAGCACAATGCACAATGATGCTATAGGATACTTCCACTGCTGAGCTCCTGCTTATTTAAATATGCATTTAATTAAGGAAAGTACTGGAGGAAATTAAGCAAGGAGCTTTCCCAATGGTACTTCTCCTCCTTCCTAGGAGAAAATCTTTCTTAGGTTTCGGAAGTGCTGCAGTCTGCTCCAAGTCAGACCTTTCTTTCTCTCATTAGCTGTGCAGTCCTATCACTTACTAGATTTCTAGCTTCTAAGGAAATCATTCCTCTTTTTTTTTCTTCTCAATCTAGTAATCCTTTAAATGATTTCTGAGAACTACACTTTTCTTACTCATTATTATCGAGTCAGGAGAAAAAATACATAATAGCAGAAATCTGATTATTCTGGGAAACTTTGAAATTCCCTTCTCCCGTGGTATTCTTTGATGTGCCCATTAAATAAATAATGATTTTTACACCTAAGGTTTATCTCACAGTGCAAATACACCATTATCCTCAGTGTAAAAACACTTTTCATTGTTAGCCACCGTAAACATGGGCTGAAGCTGTGATTCAGGAGTGCTTGAAGCTGACCTGCCCAGGTATGGGGCAGTGACATTTTTTCCACACTAACAACCTGTGGAGGAGAAATGGGCCATGGAGACAAAGGCACTGTAACAGGGGGAGGGAAAGAAGAGGTTAGATCAAAATAAAAATGTCATGCAGGCAAAAAGAAACTAGCAGGCACTCTAAAGACGGAAACACATCTGATTAGAAACAGAATATGAGCCTTTTCATAAGATTTTTCAATCACAGCCTCAGGCACTTTGTATGACAGCGGGAAATAGGATGACATTTCTAGAATGGTACAGAATTAAAAATAATGATAAAAAAAGATCAGAGTTTACTGGAGAAGGAACTCACTAAAGACTTCAGCAATGGCACATGCAGGACATTACTATGTAAAGCCACACAAAGTAATGTATTTTTATATATTTACTTGGTGTGATAATGCCTTTTACTGTTAAGTGTGCAGTCTGGAGTGCAGCACTGCTCAGTACCTGTTCAGCTCTCCCCAGGACTGCCAGGAGCTGTGCTCTGTGCCAGTGGCTCCCCTCCCTGTCCCCCTGGGAGGCTGGGAATTGCCTCATTTGCAGCCTGGGATGGAGCTGTGCCACTGTGGGCAGGGGCAGGGCCAGGCTGCACATCCTGAGCTGTGACAGAGGAGCTCTTGCAGAGCCCACAGGCTTTCGTGGGGGAGGTGTGTTGTTATCTGGGCACTGAGAGAGCCCCAAACCTCTCTTCATCATCTGGCTTTCCCCCACAACATCCTGGCGTGGGGAAGCCCCTCTGCTGGCACGCACAATCCCGTGTTTGTGTTGACTTGGTGCCTGGTGCTGGGCTGGCAGGCAGGAGCCTTGTGGAAATGCCAGCTGGGCACCCACCTGGGCACTCTGTGGCTGTGTGTGTCACAGACATCCCTGCAGCACCACGGAGCGTGGGGACCCACAGCAGCTCTGCAGGGGACAGTGCAGAGCAGCAACACGGCGAGCACAGGGGAACAGTGAGCAGCACTGGGGAGGAGAGGCTGGAAGAAAACTCCCATGGTTTTTTCAGCTTTTATCCATACTTTTCTGTCCTGAGTTCTCTGAGGGTTTGTGGGGCTTTTTCAGTTGGTTTGGGGTTTTTTGTTTTGGTTTGGTTTTTGCATCACAGATTAAACCCAGAAGTCTTCTCCTGTCTCTCACTTTCAGTTCCCACCTATGTCTTCTCAAAATTTCCCTGATCTGCTGCTCCTCCTAGAAGTTTTGTAACGCCTTTTGTTACCACTCTGCAAGCACACTCATCAGACAAGACTGGAACAAGCAATCACCACAGGCTTCTCTCTGCAAAGAAGCAACCTTGTGCTCTGGAAGCAAGGCCCTGTGCAACAGATTGCTGGAAACTGGGAACTTACCCTGGCAGAATGCTGCTCTTCCACTTGTTTCCCAAAACAAATGTCCATTTCCAGAAACCAGAGGTGATAAACCCGGGAAGTGTTTACACCTGGAATGGAATGGAATGTGTTTAAAATGAAGGCATAAGAAGAGCAGTGATGAAACAGTGTTTATTTTGGGTTGTGAGCCCCAGCCCCTTTCCAACCCTTCCCATCCCTGTCCTGAAAAAGGAGCAAAGAATAGGAAAGGAAATGGAAGTGAGCTGTGCTCAGTAATAAAATGAATGTGAGAGAGCTGCAGAGTTCCTTCCTGGCCTCCAGACTGTTCACCTGTATAAATATATCAGCAAGCCCCATCAAACCATCCTTGGCTGGCTGGTTTCTTCCAAGTGGTATTTCCAAAAGAAGGCTCCTTGTTTTGCAATCATGCTTACTGGAGCTTGGTGCAAGGCTCCAGGTTTTGTGTGCTTCCTACATGAAGTAGCTAAGAGGAGCTTTCAAAATGATTTTCTGATTTTTAGTCTCCTGAGCTGCTGGATCCCATTCAGCCCTGAGCATTATCCACTTCTGTGCAGTCCAGTTTCTTTTTACACAATCCAGTGTAAGTGAAGGCTACCAAACAGAGCAGCATTTCTCCTTAGCCCTACCAGATGGAGCCTCCTAGGTCAGATTCTTGTATGCATAGTTATGGCCTGACACAAACTGAGCCTGCAGTGAACATCATCTGCTTTGTACTGGGTGAACAACAAGGTCTGAGTCAGCCTTACAGCTCGGGATACCCAGAGGCAAGAGAAAGGGGAGGCTGGGAGTGCACATGCGGGATGTGAGGAGGCCACCTCTGTCAGAAGCAGCTTGCATTTAAATGGGATTAAGCTCTTCATGACTCTACACCCTTAGTTACATGGGATTTAGCTTCCAGGCCACTCTTAGTCACCACAGTTTGCAGCGTCCTTCCCAGAGGCCACTCCACGAAGCGTGTGCCACAGCACACCATCATTTCCAGCACTTCTGCCACCGTGTCTGGCCTGGAAGCTGCTGGAAGGGTTTCTGGACGTCAGCCCCACTAGTTCCTTACCAGTCAGGGCAGCCAAAGCTGTGAAGACCCCTCCAATGCTCCTCTCAGACTCAGGGATGCAAAAGCCAAGGGAAGCCTTGGCCCTGGGGTCTGTCCATGTCACAGCCCAGCAGCTGTGCCTGCTGTGACAGGAGTGACCAGCCCGGATGACACTGCTGCTGCCCTTCAGTCAGCATCAGCCCAGCTCCAGACAAACATGTTTAGCATCTCCAGAGCAAGCTGTGATTAAATCCTGGGCAGCACAAAAAGCCACAGGTTGGTAAATTAACAGAGAACAAAAATTAGTTCCAGTCTGTATGGCTTGCCAAACTGCAGTTGGTTTCATGTCCTCAGCTGAATTCAAACATGATAGCAGTTCCCAATACAACACAAGACTTAAAAAAGCCCTAAACCTGGCGTGGTGGGGATGGCAGCTCCTGCTGTCTCAGAGGATGAGCTAATCAAATTACACAAGAGGGAGAGGGTGGCAGTGCTCAACTTTCACCTTTTCTGAACTGTTGCAATTTTTCCAGGAAGGGTGTTGGTTCTTTCAAGAAATCCACTTATCTGTAGATTGACATGGTGAAAGTGCTTGCAGGTACTTTTAAGAAGCAGCCATGGGGCACACATGTGGTTCTCAGCCCCAAGTCTGCTGAAGAGCCTTGCTTCTCCTTTTCTTTACATCTGTGGCAAGGCATGGTAGCACTGTCCCAGTTCAGTAGAACTTGGTGAGCATGCCCAGAGCTTTACCCAGCTGCTTTGGCAGCAATTCTGTCACTGGGTAAGTGAACTTAAAATTGATGTTACTCTGGTCCTCTCCTTGCCCTGGCACTGGCTGCATGCCCCATCTCTCTTCCTTACACCAGTGGAGGTATTTGCCTGACCTCTGGAGCTGAGTGGAGCTCCAGCCACCAACTGGGCAGAAACGAACCCCACAAGGAAAAAGGAATATGTTTTTTGCTGGTTTAAACCATATCCATGAAGCCAGAACTGATCTGAACCCTCTACAAGACAATTTCAAATGGTAAGTTACTGTAAACTTAGGCTCCTCTTGTATTTATCATTCTGCAAGACGTCAGACATGTTTCACAACCACAGTTAAATTTTTGAAAACATGAGTTTATCTAAAGACCTTGTTCTTCAGGAAGTCTTTCTTTCTTAAATCAGGGGGAAAAAACCCCAAATGTGCTTCTTTCCTTCTTAACTCAGGGGAAAAAAACCCCAAGTCTGCTTCTAGGAATTTCTTTTTTGAAGCATTTTCAGGAAACAAAAACTTACAAGATTGTTACCCCCCTCCCCAAACAATGAAAAACAAACAAAAAGAAAAAGGAAAAAAATAAAAAGAGAGAGAGAAGAAAGAAAATTTCAGTTGAAGAAGCAAAAATCTTGGATAATTTCTCGTAGTCTTTTACTGGAATCCAATAAACACATTACCAAATTACACTGTATATTTTACTAGGCCAACTTATCTCTGTGTGTATTAGAGGCACAGCATGAAGAAAAACAATAAAAAATATTAACCTCCTTTGTATAACTCAGTAGAGTTATAAAAGATCTAATTGAATAAACTACATTTGACAAGAACAAATGGTGACATTTCCATTTAATGTTGTCTTTTTGGCTTCCTGACAAAGAAAAGCTGAAGGAACCATGAGTTTTATTTCCTAAGGGCAAGTTCTTCTTCTTGTATCAACTCAGCAATCAATAATAAAGTATGAGCATAAGCACTTTTAATTTATGAACTGTATACTTTGAGTGAGTTTAATAGTTTAATCTTACCCACGTTGCTGTGTGTTTATTTTTGTTGTACTGCATAGAACTGCTTAATGGAAAATACTGCATTAAAGCAGTAAAGCAGCCATATATGTAGAAAAACAGAAAAAGAATAATTAAGTGAAATTAACACTGTGCTGATTTCTTGTAAGCAGAGGAGCACCATTACATTGAGTGGGAGCAAAACCCCAAACAGGGAGCTTGCACTGGCATCACCTCTCAACAAAAGAGCACCAGGTGACCAGGCTTCCCCTTCCCTGACAATCATTTGTCACTCTTCTTTTTTCCCTCAGAGAGTAGGGTTCAGCACTCCTGGATTTTGGCACTTGGCTTAGGTGCAGTTGTGTAGCCAGTTCTGCCAATGTGGCTTGTCCAGCACGTCCCCTCCAAATCCCCACCCCAGTGCACCTGCCAGCTTGCCTGAAGCTGGGAGCCAGCCAGGAGGGTTACATGTGTTGGTTTAAACTGACCTAGAAAGGGCTCACCAACAATAACCCTTGTCTATAAAAATATCACTCCCATTTGTCTCTGGGACTAACACTTATGAGACTAGCTGTGGGGTGAATCACTGCTGTCCATTACTCAGAGCTGAAATTGGATGTGACCTGCTCCTGGTGTTAGGGAGAGGGTGGCTTTTCCCACCCAACTCTCATTCAGACCTGATAAGGACTTTCACAGTGTGTATTTCTCCTGTCAAAAGCATGCTCTTTCACTTTGGACTATTGATGTTAGGCACAGATGGGCTTCTGCTTGCCATGCAGGGATAATATTCCAGTGAGTTTCAGTTAATATTAAATGGAAAGTGGCTCAATCAGCATGTCTCTCTAGAAACAACAAAGCAACCATCTTGAGAAACAATACTGATAATACTCTGAATGTGAAGCAAAAAAATAAACACAGCAACAAGGAGCACAAGTCATGTGGTGACTCCAGTAGCTGTTAAGAAACTGTAATATGATGCAACAGGAAAAGCAGGACATTTTAAAAAGAGACAATTCTTCAGAACTGTATTCTAATTAAGACCCTGCATTAATTATCAGATTGCAGATCATCTATACATAGCCACAAGCTTTACCTGCCAAATCCATGTTCTGGTGTAGGTGACACCACGGGCAGGAGCAACACACAGGAAGAAGAACCAGACCCAGGCCAGCTGCAATGTAGATCATGGAGGTCCTAGGAGCATTCAGGGGCTGGAAAGAGCCCTCTCACCTCCCTTTGGCAAGGGAACACAGTGCTGAGGCAAGCCCACATTTGCATTATTGGATGTGGGGTTCTTGTTCTTCTTGGCCTATGAAAATGTGGTGAGACAAAGCAGCAAGCAAGGAGGATTAGTTTTGTAATTCTATCTCAACCCACATCACACACAATGAAGAAAAGAGATACTTGCTCACTGAGCTGCTTCAAGCAAGGATGAAGTGCTCATGACCATTTGTGGGCTCAAATAGCTCACATGGACCTTACCTTTGTCAGAGAAGTTTAACTTCTCAACATGGTTATGCAGTCGGTAATTAATGGAAAACTGTATTATTTGGCATTTCTACACCAGCCAAACTGAGGTCTCGGATAGCCTGCTCTGTTTTATTAGTGTCAGCTTTCTTACTTCTAATTTACGGAGGAAAGCTTTTCAGGAAAGCCTAGAATTATGGTCCCTTCCAACCCAGAGTGGCCTGGGTTGGAAAGGACCCTAAAGACCATCTAAGTTCCAACCCCCCTGCCTTGGGCAGGGACACTTTTTACTAGACCAGGTTGCTCAAAGCATATGGAGAGTATATTTCTTAGCTCGCTTTATATTACCAGTAGCCTGAATTCTGCTAAGTATTTAGCTAAAATAGATTCAATCAACTCATCAAAACAGAGGATTGTTTGAATCAGGACAGCTGGTGTGTCTCATCATACAAGCAGGATTCTCTTTCATTTAAACATGAGTGCGCGTATGTGTACGTGCAAGAACATGAAAAAAAATTGCTGTGTTCTAAACAAATTTAAAGCAAGCAAAACCCACAGGAGACAGAACTAGGAAAGACACCCTGTGGCTGGTTTGGATCTGAACCAAGAGAAATGCATTTTGGCCTTAGTTAGTCAATGTGCTTATCCCAGAAAAGTCCATGTTTCATCCTAAGCTTCTCAGTGGAGGACAGCACTGAGATTTTGGCCACAGGTGAAAGATAAAACATGTGCAAAACCACCAACATGAGCAGCTGGCAGTGCTGGGGCAAACCTGGTTCAGGGCTGGGCTGAGCCATAGCGACTCCACCGGCCTCGATGCAGCTCCTCCGAGGCCGGAGGCAGGCAGCCCACTCATTTCCTGGTGAGCAGGGCAGCATCTTCATTATCCACATGCAAACACAGGACAGGGATGTCACAAACTAACCTGGAATGTACAAACAATTTGTGCATCGCTTAGCAGAGTGAAGGAAAACAGTACATGAGTGATTGCAGCCCTTGAGGAAGGGAAAACAGAGAACAATGTTGTCAAAGCTGAAGTAAAACACAAATGAGAGTGTTTGTGTGTTCCCTCATCTGCAGTCTCAGCTCTCCAGCCAGCTTACGCAGGCTCACCCCTCACTACAGCAGTGAGACAAGAAAAATCATGTGCTCAGCTCAATATGCCATGATTTAATGCCCTAGAAATCAACTTAAACCTTTAGTATTTTTTTTTATAGTTTGTGATTTCAGTTGTACCCAGATCACTTTTTCAAAAAGACCATCACAGTTTTACCTTTTCTAGTAACAGTGAAGTTATTACGGATGCAAATTACCACATTATAGTCATTGCCACGGAAATAAACTGCAATGTTATAAGCAAAAAATAAAGAGCCTGCTGCAAAAGGAGATGTGGCAGCCACAGCTTCAGGGAAGTGCTTTTTTGGTAGCAAATGATGAACCAATTGCTCCAAACCTCTTGAGCTACAGGAGGTAATACAGCAGCCCCATTTTGCATTTTTATATGACTGTGCATAATGCCTCAAGTCATTTTAGAAACAGAGTGTCACCTACCTCATGGCTTGAGGTTAAAGGGTAGTTTTGTCATACCAGGAACTCATGTGGGACCTTCTGAAGGGTCTTTGCCCTACAGCCTGTTCCTCCCATGCTGAAAGACAATCCCAGCAGCACAGGTGCCAAATAAACAAGTCTCTTTTGCAGTGATAATGTGCATATGTGAGCATGACTAAGACACTTATTGCAGACCCATCCTTTCAGGATTTCCCCTTAGGCAGGAAGATTTCTCCACTGGCCATATCCTTTGAGCCTGTAGCATGTGACATCACAGAAATGTATAAGGAGGGCAGACTCTGATGTGATTTAGGGACCCATTTTAAAGGATGAAGAGAAAAAACTCATTAAAATCAGCACTGCTTAGTTATTCTTGCATGGTGAAGGCAAAAAATGCATGGTCAAAAGAACCTCACAATCAACTAAATATGGATTTTGAGAAGAGACATCTCCTAGTCCTGCTCAGAGGGTCCAACAGAGCACTGGGAACACCAAGCCCCCCAGACAGGCTGTGTGCAGAGGCAGCTGCTGTGGGGGGCACACGCCAGGAACCCGTGTGGGAAGCACAGGGGTGGGTGGGGGGGGTGAGGAGAACAACGCTCACTGCAGAGAATTCCTGACACCAGGAGAGCTGGTTTGCATGGTCTGGAGTCTGACTCCAGGGCACAGGCAGTAAGGAGCTGTTCACAGCTGCTCTCCTCTGCTGCCTGCTCACAGCGAGCAGTGGGTGCCTGGCTTTTCCAAAGGGCAGGTCTGTGCCAGGGAGGGGACAGGGGACAGCAGAGTTAGAGAGGACACAAGCCCACCGCTCTCACCACGAACATCTTCTTCACTTAACAGAGACACAAAGGTTTCTACAGAGAACAACGCTGTTTTATTTTCTAATCTGCTTTTCTAGCCCCACCAGAGGAATCAGAGGATCAGGCTTGCAGTGGCTCCCATCCCATCCCTGCCTTACCTGATGCTAACCCACCCTCTCCAGCTGGGATTCTGCCTTGCTTGGGCACGGCTGCAAGTCACCAGCCCTGGCAGCTGCCCGTGCCTGACCTGCATGGATGCTGGGCTGCTGGCCAGCCCCACCAGCCACCCTCCTCCAGGGAAAACAGCCTCCCTGGGAGGCACATGGGCAGGCACAGTGGGACAGAGCCAGTCCCCAGCTCCTGGAACATCCAGAGGCTGGAAGTGGTGGGCACTGCCAGAGCCCACCCGCTGTCCGCGCTGCGGGTGCACACAGACAAACTCTGCTTTCCCAGTCTCAGGCAGACTCATGTCACAAACAGTCAATTAGCTTTGTGGAAGTTAAATAAACAAACAGAGAGGAGATTATAACTGATTAACTGAAGGGCAGGAAACATGAGAAGCTGGTTTGCTAGAAAGAAAAGCTCTTGTGCTGAGATCCCCAGTAATTAGCAGCAACAAGACCTACAGAAATTTATGAGGGAAAAAAAAAATCCATGAACCCTTCCTGTTTAAATGTTCTCCTTTCACATGTTTTGCTTGGAAGGCTAACTTAAAACACAAACACAGACTGGGTCTCAAATATGGAATAGATTCATGTTCTGCAGCAGTCATATACTTGGATTGCAAAGCAAATGAATGTGTATCAATGCAAGTCCTTTCCACCCTCCCTTCCCCCCAGATGATGTATTTTGTTAACAACTGTCAGATTAACAGCTCTATCCCTCCCTCCAAGCACCTGGAAGGCAATTTGTTTCCTGCTGGCAAATGCTGGAAGTGCTCCTTGGAGCACAGTTGAAGACTGAAGCCACTCTCCAGTGGCTTCAGTAAGCCAAAAGGCTTACTGAAGCCTTTGCGAGGCTTAAGGCCAAAAGGCTTACTGAAGCCTTTGCGAGGCTTAAGGCCAAAAGGCTTACTGAAGCCAAAGGCCTTTGCGAGGACTGACCAGTGAGATTCAGCAATAATTTAGCAATTCCAGCTCAGCGATGGCCTACGTGACCTGTTTAGCAGTCTGCAGTGGAGCTGCCGTTGATTCTGCAGAAGCCTACCTGCTTTCATCACACTGGCTCAGAAGTGTCCTCCACCTGGCTCCTGGAGCAGCACAGAGTCTCCCCGAGTCATGTAATGAAATCCCCAGGCAGAGCTGAAACCTTGACCTAGATTTCAATGGCACTCCAAGCTGTATTTATGCATCTTCAGCATGGCTGTGTTTACTCCCTGAAATTGCAGATGAACTGAAAATTAAAGAGAGCCCTGCAGATTCATGTCTGCTTTCCTGTCCTGGCTTTGCCTTTCTTTGTTGGATAACTCAGAAGACAACTTGAAACAAAACTGAGACTTGCTCAAATTGATTGCAACCCTTAGCATACACTTGGAAAAGCAGCATGAGCAGGCCAGCAGTAATTTCATTGGGAAGGAGGATGGCAGGTCTGATCCTGACTGAATGCATGGAGCTCATTAGCATCGAGTTATTATTCTGCATTATGGTGTGTCCCCAGTGCAATTACAGCTTCAGGATCCAGCTCTCTGCACATGGCTAAGGATGGTGATTACACTCGAATACAAAGGGGAAGGAAAGAAGTACTATTCTATTTCCCTGACAGTAAATTGCAAAAAATACAAGGTAAATCTGTGTATCAATGTGAAGTAACATAAAGAAGCAGAGCTATGTGGCCTAGTAGCTCTGGAGAGCCCATCAGCTCTCCATTGCTGGGGTGTCCTGCCCCCTTTCCAATACAGGGTAGCACTTGGGTATTTGGACCTGACTTCCAGAAACCATCAGCATCAGTCAGACACTTCCCAATCAGGTATCAGTGGCAGCAGGGTAAGGCCACTGCAGAGGATTCTGAAAAACCTTCAAATACAGGGCAGCCCTTCTTCCCCTTCCAAAACCAAACAACCTCGGATTTGCGGAAGAAGCCAAAGCCTGACCACTTTCCATTACAGCATGTGACAGCTGTTGCTGTGCAGGAGCTGGGGAGGTTGTTACCACCCAGTAATATCTTGTGGGAAATGAGCAGAGCAGGGGGCTCCTATATTTCCTTTGCTAATTTGCCGTTTTTGCAAGTGTGGAGCCCTTTTTCCAGGCAACAGTCACAGACACAAGAAGAGCTGTTTGACTCCTTGGGCAGTGATGTTGTAGTTGCTTAAAAACCTGCCTGTGGACAAGCTGGAGGCCCCTGGCTGGGGCCACTCCAGGGCAGAGTGAGAGTGGGTATCAATGCTCTTTGGAGCCTGCTGAAGCCTTGTTCACATTAAAAAGCACATGAGTGGGTGTATATTAAATATACACAATTAAAGTGGTGTATATTTATATTTCTGTCTAAAAAGAGCTCTCCCACAATCCCACTCCACTTATTTCAGCAGAGCACTGAACTGCCATTAATTTACAGTCACCAGAAGAGAGAGCAAATTAGAACATTTGACTTTTTAAAATAAATATTTTCTATTTTAGTGCCCAACACTCTGCACTTCCTTCACAGCCCGGGCAAAAGGTATCAGCGAAGGTTGACTGTACTTGCAATGGTAAAAATACGTTTCGAGAAATCCCTGTCAGTTTTTTGGATATTTGTGGAGCTGTGAAAGGCCACCCTGTCCCCCAAAAGAGCTGTCACCCAGCAGGAGCTTCAAAGCATCCAACCTCGTGGTGACACGAGTGGGAGGCACAGGTGCCACAGGTGTACATGGGAGCTGGGCAAGAGCTCTGCCCTTCCCAGCCCATCAGTTTGCACTCAGAATAATTTTGCTGAGGAAAAAACCAGCAGGGTTGAGGGGTAGAAAAGGGTGGCAAAATCAAGGCTCTTTCTGCACTTGGAGTCAGGCAGGGCTAGAGGAGCTTTTAAGATGGAGAAGGGAATCCAAGTCAATTTTGAATGCACGGGAAACTGGAGGTAAAGTCTGGACTTCCTTTCACCTCTGGCTTTGTGTCTGTCGGTACCACAGCTCTTCCCCCAGGCTGTTCTTTGTGCACACCAATGGAGACCCCACCGAGTTCAGTTCAGCTCTCTGCTGCTCCCAGTGTCTTAAGGAGCCATGCCTGTGCCTGGGACTAATCCTGGAATAAAGCCCTGCTCTACTTTATGAAAAGTGAGAGAATGAGTGCTCAGATGAGCAGGAGGTCGTGCTCCCACCCTGCTGTGGCTGCATCCTCACCAGCAGCCCCGTGCTGGGGCTCTGGTGACCGCTCAGTGGGTCAGACTGCTCTCATTTGGCCAAAAGCTACCCCACAAAACGCTTTGGAGTGACACTGGCAGGGAGGGAGAGTGAAGGCAGCCAGCCCACCCTCTCTCTTCACAATGTCCAGCTCTGCCAGACTGTGCAAACCCCAAAGCTCTTCCTGCTGGGGGAAATGCTGTGAGCCTTTGATGGAGCAACCTCCTCCTGGGCATGGAACTCCACACCCAAGATCCTGTCCACCAGTCAGGCTGACAGCTGGCCAAGAGGAGCAAAGCTTTGTCCAGGAAGGGATGTTAGCTTCCCTTTCAACTGTTCCCAGAGGAAATGTGTGGACAGTGGTCCCCATAATGAGGGGGGTATTACATTTCTGCTGTTCTGCAGAGGCTTGTGAAAGCCAGGCACTGCCTGGCACTGCAGTGCCTGCAGCAGCTGGGGCCATTTCTACTCTGGCCCTTTTCCCACAGATAAATTCATGAAAATACCTCTGCTCCAAGCCCATTGCTGGCCCTGCTTGTGCAGCCCAAACACTGTCCTGCTGTTTTCAGTCGGGGCTGTCAATAACCCTTTTGCAGGATGAAGTCCCTGTCTCTGAAGCACTTGCATCAGTAGCCTCTTCTGTTCGTTGTTAATCTCCAAAACATGACTGCAAAATGCTACAGTTGGTTAAATGAGAAAATCTATTTTTTCCAGCCACCCTGATGGCACTCTCATGCTCCGTTGTGCTGGCCATGCCCATGTGCACTACAGTGCCCAGTGACTCTCCCCATTTGGCCTTACCTGCACTAGTGTGACTTGCTGGTGAGGCTGTTTGGTGTGTCACCCACCCTGTCCCATTTCCTCAGCTCCAGTTTGTTCCTCTGCTCCTCCATACGGCTCAAACGAGGGCTCTGATGCTGATTAAAAAGAACTTTAAAATATATCTGGTTGAATTTACATCTTCAAAGGTCTCTGAGAAATGTTAATCTGCATATTGAAAAAAAATGTAAAAGTACATTTTTGAAACAGCTCCTGTTTCAGCATATGTGATAAAAGGCAAGGAAGCTGGGGAGTGCTGTGGCTCCCTTGGCAGAGTGAGTGCATCGTTCCTATTGCAGTTCCTGTTGCTGACCTGCCTTTTGTGATGTGTGCCTGGGAGACTAGTCACCAATACAAATACAGATTGATATGGTCAAAAAGATTCAGTTGCTTAAATCTGTAGCTTTTAGAACAGATGGTTGCTGTAGGACCCCACTGCCTCAAAAAAGCAGGACACAGAGAAGAAAAGGCCATTGCTGCCCATGTGCTCTCATCAAACATATACAGTGCCTTTTCTTTATTTTGGAATGGCACTGGAGGACCACGAGACCACTGATGGACCATAATGAGCTGACACTGCTGACCAGGGTGTAGCTGTGTTTAATTACAACTGCAGCACCTGCACAGTGCCAGGGAGGTGTGCTCAGGGAGTGGTGTGCAGTGCTCTGACAGCCTTCCCACACTCCACGGCCTCTCCCAGGGCCAGACCACCGTGCCAGCAGCCTTCCCTCAGCCAGGAGCCACTGCTGGCATTGGTGGCTGGTCCCCATCCTGGCAGGGCTGCCCTCCCTCACCAGTCCTGGCAAGTCCACTGGTGGGGGACTCAGCCTTCCTATCAGAGCTGCCTGAGAAATGCAATATGAATGAACAACAGAGTACCAACCAGCAGCACTTGCAGATGCCTTAAAGGTGATACGGGTTCTTTTATGTTCTCCTAAATTAGATTCATGGGAATTCATCTGGCAGTGCCAATACTGCAGGCTCAGGAGCACTACATCATTCTTTATGGGCACATTAATATGGGTTTCAGTCTTTGTCACATTTAGTATCAGCAATTATTTCACACACAGCTGTAGATCAGCTCCCTTTTGATCACAATCTGCCACCCTTTCCTACCATTCAAATTTATAGCAACATTAATAGTTTAAAAATAATAGTGTTTACTGTGTACTGGGTTTCAATAAATTAGGGGGGAGCAACAGTTCCTAAACAAAGACTCCAGAAAGCACCAAAGATGAACTGAATGTAAGCTTTTTCACCCTGATTAACACATCCTTGTCTATTGGCAGAAAGTTTCCATTGCAGCTGCGAGAAAATAATTCCATGGATTATGTCACATCAATTCAAAGTGAAATTCAAAGCCAAAGAGAAAGCAGAAAAGTATTCCCTGTGTTCTTACAGAAAATATCACTGCTTCAATTAGGTGCTACAGATGCTTGGAGTAAACATATTTTCCACTGGTTTTCTTAGAACCATACCCACTTAAATCTCCAATATTCTTCTGCATGTTCATTTCTCATCCCAGTTTAATACCATGCCTCTGGGTGTTAGTGGTTAGGGGATACTGCCAAGCAATGAAAGCCAAGGAAAGCTGGGATAAGAAGGGAAAATATGGCCTTTCTATAGTAAATAAACTTTTCATCCTTAATATAATGTCTGCTGTCAGCATAACTCAGAGGGGAAAAAATAACCCAGTGCTAGTTGTACTTTTCAGTTCTTGGACCATGTGAATGTCCAGTTCTCCAGTTTTGAATCTGCTCCCAGTTCAATGGAAGTAATGCACACAACTAAGCAGTCAAGCCTCTAATAAATCTCATCTTTGTGCAGAACCCCTGGGATTCAGAACAAAACCAAAACTAGATAAGACTTCTCAATATTTCAGTAAATACCATCCCTCCAGTAAAATCTCAAATTCTAGGAAATCGATACATCCTTTTGATGTAACAAGCATGGAGCAATAAGGTTGGAATTGAAACACTGAGTAATTAGTACACGTGAACTGGGAGATTAGTGACCAATACAAATTGGTCACATGAATTGGCACATGAATACATGTCACACATGTATGGTTCTCTTCGAAACAATAACCACAGTCTGCAGCCTTGCTGCATCCAAAATATGAATGCTCTGGAAGATACAAACATCCTCTCCCACCAAAGTCCTTCCCAGAAAATTTTCACCCCAAGTTACTACCGTGTGCATCCTTCCCTTGCAAAAGCATGGGCAGAGGAGAAGAGGGGAAGAAATCACTGGGTTTATAGGTGTTAAACTGCAGCTTACTTTAGAGCTAAAACATCCTGGCAGATGGTACTCAGCATCTGGGAGAATGCAAATGCCCAGATATAAAATTTGTTTTCTTTGTTCCTCTTTATTGGGACTCTATTTGGTTACAGTGTATTGTGGTAAGATCTATTTCCTATGCTTGTCTCTTAAATTTAAACCTCAAAGCAACGTTTAGAAACATTACAACCTATCGGTTATTGCTGTAGTGCAGTATCACTGATCTGAATTCAGATCAGCCACAGTGTGCATAAATATGTCACATAAAAATACATCTAACAGCACTTTCCCAAACAAACATCTAAGAATTTTTTTTTAAGAGACAGCTGAGAAAGAAGAAAAAACAGATTACATTAGCATACCTCATGAAAACAAATGGTTTGACCTTGTAGGAATAAAGGTAGGAACAGCTCCATTAGTCAAGTAAAACCCCCTAAAATTATAAAGGTTGGCTGTTTGGGAGGCAAGAACCATCTCTCTTTATTCCTCCTTGACAGCAGCAGGCAGCAGCAGCCATGGAGAGCTCTCCTCAGCCCTGCACTAACCCTGTGCCACACGGGGCAGCACGGGCAGGATGCCACAGCAGTGGCCCTGAGCCTGTCCAAGCCGGTCACCAGTGAGCGGGGAGGGCCCCAGTGGGGAGGAGACCCGAGGTGACACCGGGCACAGGAGGCTTCCCACTCCTGCTGTAATTAGCTCTGTGTAAGTGGGGAAATCTGGGTTTACCCGCTCTGACTGCTGCTGCAGCTCCCCCAGCCTCCTGGGATGCCATGCAGATTTTGCTTTTCATCAGTGGTGCTGGAAAACCACAGGACCTCTTTGTTTAGGATAGCAGATCAAGGCTGCTCCCAGCTGAAATACTGCAGGAGAAAACAACACTCAGAAGAAGTGTAGCTCCTTCCCAGCCCCAGCACCATGCTGAGAACCTTCTGTGCCAGCCTTCCTGGGGCTGAGGGGAGGGAGCAGCTCTGTTTTCCTTGCTAAATTAGCAGCTAGGGTATCAAGGGCTATCTGCAACAGCTGTACACCTGAAAACCTAGAAAATATTTCCACCAGAGGCCTGGGAGTAAGAGACCTGGAGACATGTCTTTTAAAGGTTGGATCTCTCCTTAGCATTGCTCTCTTCTTCTGCCATAAACATGAGTGAGAGTAGACAGGAAGATGCTGGTAAACACAACCTGCTGCAAAACCTGCAGACAATCCAGCTGTTACCAGAAATGTAGATGGAATGGGGATATTTTCTTCAAACCAAGTAAAATCTAATCCTAACCGTTTGTTTCCACAGCCCAATCCCCTTTGCAGTGCCTTAGCTCCAGCCCTTTCCCTCCCTCACTGCTACATCCATCTCCTGAGGTCTCTGTGGAGGAGCAGCATCACTCCTGTGCACAGGCTGCTCCTGGAGAGCCTTCGGGGTTCTTTGGTGTAGCTGAAGGCCCTTCCTCCCCTTCTCCTGCCTGGCTGCTGGGCTGTTCAGCTGCCCCCACTGCCTCAGCCCCTGCTCTGGCCAGTCTCCAGCTACAGCTTTCAGATTTGGATGGCAAGTGCCAGTCCCACACAGACAGATTAATGAGAACCAGGGCTCTTATCCATTCCAAAGCATTTGGAAATCAACTTGCTGCACTATTTATCTAATTCTCAACACCTCAGTTATTGACTAAGTGATTTCCTTATTGCTGCCCTTGTGTTATTGGTAGGAGCTGTAGATTTCCTTCCTGCTCCCTCATAACAGGGTGGCTCTCTCCTCCCCACAGTGGCATCTCTCTTGCCTACTGTCAGCTCCAACACTTTGCTGGGGATGCCCAGCACCAGCTCCAGATGACCCCCAGCCAGTCTGGTGGAGGAATCTGCAGCCTCCCAGGTGGTCCCTTGGGGCTGTCTCAGGGGTATTGCTGTTCCCAAGGGTGTCACAAGCTGCAATAAGCTAAAAGAGGTTTTTTACACTCCATATCCACAATGGGATATTACTCTCCAGTGAGGTCAGGTGTTGTCCAGAAATTTTCCCTTACCTCTGGCCAAGTAAAAAGTTGCATGCATGGAAAAGAGAGAAGAGAGAAACTCCCTTTTGCAAATGTTAGCGTGGTCTGCAAGAAATTCATAGGCTGACGAGATAAAATGAGAGTGTGCTTTTAATAGCAAAAATATGTTTTCTTTGGCCTAAAAGCAACCCAGGGTTTTCCAGTGCTCAAACTTAAGCTAAAGAGATATTAATTATTTAACAGGCACAAAAAGAGACCTGAGGAAATTATTCCTTCTTCCTCCTATTCAGTGTAAGGGTACAGCCAACCCTGGGTCTGGGATTACAGAGGGATTTTTCGTCTGTTCTGAAAACATGAGTTTTCATTTTCCCTTCATTTCCTTCCTGCTAATGACCTCCTTGGTGCACAAAGCCTTGCAGTTTATCCATGTTCTCTTACCAGGAGCACAGCTTTGGGTGAGCCCAGTCTGAAGTCCATTGCTTGGGCCCTGAAGACAAACACTCACCCTCAGAGGTGCAGCTGAAGCCCACCCAAAACTGATGCCAGAAGTTTCAGCTCTTTATCTGGTGTCAGGAGGGGGGTGTGGGGTAGAATTGCTCCCTTCTCGACACCAGGTAAATGCAGCTTGCCAGGAAGGTGCCACAAGGACCGATGTCCTTTGGGAATGACCTCCATCCCTGCTGTGCTGCCCATGCACCCAGACCCTGGTCATCCTGGTCACACCTCTGGCCCTGCTGACTAGAAATACAGGCAGTTAATCTCCTGCCTAAACTAACAGCAAATTCTGCCTGTCATGGCACAGGAACTGCTCCGAGGGGTTTTCCTGGGAAATCACCAGCTGTAACAATTTCCAGATGCCAGTGAGTGTACAGGCAGTTCCCAGGGCAGATGATTCAGTGGATTCATCTTGTGTTTTGCTCTCAGTCTCTCAGACCCTGACACCAGAGCCCCCAAAAGAACCTTTTGCCTCAGCTTTTGCCCCACAGTTTCCTGGCTTTACACCTGGCATGAGACAGACCCCACTGGGAAGACACAGGGGAGTTACTGCTTACTGCACAGGGCAGGGAGCAGCACCCCCTGAGTAAACATCAATTGTGAGCTGGTGTTGGCTTCTGCCAGGATTTTACCATCACCACCATCAGCCTTGTAGTGGATATTTACTGACTGTGAAATTTAATGCTGGCTGCATTTTTTCCACAAGAGTTTGCACAAGCTGGGACTACTTTAACTCAATTCAAGAAACTCAAACCAAAACCAAAACCCAAATGGTCATAAATCATTCAGATGAGTCTTTTCTTATTCTCATTTTTCAGGCTGTGTTGAATCAGATTTTTTCCACACATAATTAGTGTGGAAACAATGTACATTTGAGGAGGAGCCCTTAGATAAAGCTAAGACATGCTGCAAAAGACAGACTTTGCAAGAGAAAGGAGCTGAAGTAGGGCAGAATGATACAGGCAAAAGGGACATGTTCCTCATCTTTCCCATGATTTTTTAAGATGCTGTAAGTGAAGTTAGTTTTAAGAGCTGTCTGCAACTGGTCTTCCTAAGGAATTTTCAAGGGAAATAAGTAAGGCTTCAATTTGATGTTAACCCTCCATATGGGAACTTACTTAATTTGCCATGCAGAACTTCATTTCTGTTCATCCCTCCAAGTGGAATATGAGTGGGGTAATGCTGGAGGCTTCTTTTCACCCACTGGATCAAGTCTGTTATCTTTTATGACCCAGGTGTAGCACTACTACTAAAGCAAAATAATCCAAATGTAACCTGTAACCCAGCTCCTCCAAGCTGTATCAAACACCTTTGAGGTTATTTTGGAATACATCAGTGCTGCAAAGCCCCCAGTGAAACCTCACAACACTCACAGCCAACACAACAGCAGCCCAGAAGAACTACAGGGAGAAGATGAAGAGTAATTTCCTGCTTTTAGCACTGGGCAGAAAAGCCCAGTCTTTACCTACTGCCCAGCAGCAGCCCTGTCACACAGAGAACAAGGTGGGATGCCATTGCTGGATCCCACAGCTTTCCAAGCAAGTCAGTGATGTTCTGGTTCCTACACCCTTCCAGCCCAAGGTTTAGCACTTGCTTCTCTCTTGGCCCATGCCCTACTGCCCAGCCATGCAGCCCCAGAGTGCAGGAGAACAGCCAGGGACTGCAGCCAGCTGGGAGCCCCAGGCAAGGCCGTGTTCATGGGGGCAGGGGTGGTGATTGAATTACTTATTGCTGACATGCTCTGCAAGGTGGAATACTCTGCAGAGGAGAAGTCAGAGCTGTGCTGCTGTCCTTAGCCAACACATTGAACTGCTCTGTCTCCCAAACCCATGTGTTTTCTCCTCATTTAAAATCACAGTGCTTCCTCTGAGGCAGAACAACAACAATCCGCCCAGGCCATTTCTGTTGCAACCCTTGGAAAATATTTTGGCTGTCTCTAGGGCCACTGTGTATCTGTGTAATTAAGCCTGACTTACAACACCTTAAGGTGGGCCCCAGGTGATGGTTCAAGAATCCCTGGGTTTTCCCATTTGTGAAAACTCTGTTTGGCTTTGTCCTACAGCAGAAGATAAAAGGTCATGGTTTTGCAACCTCCCTTGAAACGTGGGAGCTCAGAACACTCTTGGCTTAAACTTTCCTTGTGGGGCATCAGCCACATGTACCTGCTGGGATGGGCAGCTGTAGAATTGGTTCAGTGGCCCCTGGCAGAGCACTGCCCAGTGGCAGTGAGTCACTCACAGGACACTGCTCAGCTGCTGGGCTGGAGCCACAGCGCTGGCCCAGAGCCACTGCTGTAAAAGCAGGCAAGTATCAGCATTCATCAGCATTTCCCAGAGGAAATGGCTCCTCCTGATTTCCTTGATAGAGAATTGAATTCCCCTGCTCCTCCAAATCAAGTGCTGGATTTAAAACACTATGTTTTACTAAAACCACATATTTGTCTCAGGAAATAGTGAGGGCATCCTCCCAGCCAGCTCGATGTTCTGTACAGCCTCTGCCACCAAGAGACACAGGCTTTCCAGTCAGGGGGTGTCTTTCCAGCCTGGTACACCACACCACTCTGCCTTACTGTCACCAGAGCCTCAGCTGGGAACAAGCATGGGAAACCTGTTACATAAGCACATGGGTATTTTGCTATACCAAGGAAGGTCCATGACCACATTCAGAATATGAGAGGTACAGATGTTTCTCAGAATATGTATGAAAAGTTGTAAACAAAAAAAACCCCCAAACAACAAAACACAAAAAAAAAAGAAAAAAAAATCCAACCAACCAACAAAAACCCCAAAACAACAAAACCCTGAGTTTTGCTTTTTACTCAGTTTGGTCACAAGAGACCAGATGTTTTCAGGCTGCTAGACAGAGAACTCAATAGCAAGTTCAGTTCAGTGTCAGCTGTGAGCCTGAAGCACAGGCATAAGGATGTAAGTGCTATGGACAAGATCACCTCCTATTTCTAGATTAGGTGATGACTTGAAGTCAAATACCTGCCATGGCTAAAAGCAGATCTTTTGGAAGAATGGAAGGCTAAAGCAAAGGGATATGGTGCTTATTCAGACTGTCCTTTTAATAAATTAACAGACTTGTAAGACAGATCGAATTAAAAGGCTCTGTACACAACAGAGAGTTTAGGAAAAAACTTGAACAGAAAAAATCTTTGGGAAAGAACTTTTACTTGTGAGTTGGAAAAACCTTGACTGTTTGACAGGTATGATGATGACTTCCAAATACCAGTGATGGATGCTGAATCATGGACATTTTGGCCAAAAAAGCATTCTTATCAACAACTCTTCTGGGAAGCCAGGGCCTTTATACACCTCTAAACCTGTCGTGCTCTGCTACAGATATTGTCCTGCCAAGTGCACAGACAGGTAATTGCCAAACCTCTCAAAACACAATATGCACTTTGAAAAAGGTGATTTTAGGAGAAGTAACAAGGGAGAACATGGTAAGTATCGCCTTTGGAGCATATGGCACCAATGCCATAAAGCCTGGAAGCTGATCTTGGCACTGAGAGCGGGAGTTTTGATTTATAAAGGCATAACAGCAGAAAGCAAGAGCCTCACAGACTCCTGTGAATACTCCTCATGTACTCCTAGGAGTGATGTGTGGTGAAACCTGTGCTAGCCCAAGCACAGCACATGGAGCCTGCTGAGCCAGACTCTTTAGAACATTTCCTTGACCTGTGACTAAAAGCTGAACATGCAGAACATCAGTTTTGCAATATGTTAGTTGTACTTATTAAATAACTTTCCATAACACATACAGATACCATCTTCTGTCATGGCCTAAAAAGCACTCTAAACAACAGTTTCCTCAAAAATCAAACAAAAATTTATATCAAGCTGAGAGATGATGACAGACTTCTGTTGAATTAAGCAATTTCTCTCAGCATTTTTGTGGGTTTAACTAAACTGAGAGATTACAAGCAGAAAGGAAAGAACCACCCCCAGATTTTCCATTAAAAAAATAGTGAGGAAACATTCTGAAAAAACTATAGAAGATAAACAACTATTAGACATGACGTACCATAGCCTTGACCTCCCATCAACAACTCTTATTCCTATTCAAATCAATTGCTGATATGGTTTTCTTCTCACCCAGCAGCTCCAGATGTTTTTTCTGAACATTCCTGCTTGCCAAAGGAGAGCATTCACAGGCAGCAAAGGAGAACACAGCAAAAAAAAAACCCCAAAAAACCAGTAAAACCTTTGGCTCTCTGAGCACCAAGAGATCAACCACAACTGCAGCATCTCTTCCAACAGCTCCTCAGTGCCAAGGCTGGCCCAGGCCAGTCTCCTGGGAGGGCACAGCAGCTCCACACCACTGCCTGTCCCTACAACCAGACTTAGGATAGGCTGGGCAGGTACTGGCCCATCACTCACCCTCTGAGAGGAACAGAAGCAGGACAAGCATCACAGATAAGCAGGCTGCTTCTCCAGAGCAATTCAGGGAAGTTGCAATGAGTCACTCCTAGTCACAGAGGGAAAAAAAACCCACACAGAGGTATTCAGAAGTCAGATGGATTGATTGCACCATCTTTATAATGGGAATCTCAGATTAGAGCACCTCACCTGCTGCTTCAGGAGCACTGTACAGCCCTCCAGACAGCAGAGTTGGTCATTTTGAATGCACAGCATGTATGATTGATAGAAGAATAAACCTGAATCATGCTGGGTGCTGCTGTTAAAGCAGTTAGGATAAAGTATAGTCATCTGACACAGAAAACCACATTGTAAAATTAGAGATGAAGCCTGCCAGGATGGATTTAGCTGTATTTATGAAGTGCACATCAGTGATGTGGGTACTGTCCAAAAAAATTAAACAATGTACTTGATTGCTAGAGGAAGGACCAGAGATCAGCTGAAGTTCACAGAGGAGCTTGTGCCTTTTCACACAGACTACAGCTAAGGTGTTCATGGAATGCACACCCTGGACATAGGCTGGAACTTCCAAAGTGCTTTTCTAACACATGCTATTGTATCTTGTGGGGCATAAAAATTACCTACCAGAATTCACAGTGCTGATCTGACCTGGAAATCCTCACAAGGTTTGTGGTTCTGACACAACCCCCACGCTCCAGGTGCCCTCACTACCTCTGCCCAGGGATGAAATTCTGCCCCAAGCCTGGACAGCCCATTCCTCCCAGCCACCCCCTAGCTTGTTGCCAGACATTAGCAGCAGAGAAGTTAGGGCACTTTTTAGCTTTTCTGTCACCTTTACTTGGTGACACAAGCCCGTGGATGTCTTTCATATTGCAGGCAGGAGATACTGTCACCTGAGATAAATCTCATTGCAAATGCTGCTTACATACAACACGTGGTTCTGCAGGTTAATGCAGCAATTCTCCCTGCAAGTATGTCCATGGGACAGTGTCTTCACAAATTAATCCTTGCTAGGACCTGAAAACTGGTAACTCTCTAATGTAGCAAACCATAAATCTATAAATTCTAGTATATTTAACCTGAAATAGAGCAAAAATAGGGAAGTAAATGACAGCATCTTATGCAGACAAGAAAGGTCATCTGCACAGATTTTCTAAATGAGGCTGGGAAGTAAAATTTGACTTCTCTCTTAAGTCAGCAATAAAAAAGGAAACATTCAAGTTTTCACAGTTATTAGCTGCTTGTTCCTTGATTACCAAAGAGTTAAGTACCCAATGCCTGCAGTTTTTCCAGGGTGTTTTGCATTTTTCAGTCCTTAGACTGAGAGCCATTGAGCACATTACCACAGGCAAACCTCTCTCCAAGCAGATGCCAGAGCCTGGGAGGCTTGGGCACTGCCGAGCCTGCTCCAGCGAGCTGGGACAGCAGCCAAGCCACACAGGAAAGGACAAGTCAGGTAACTTCTTACAGCAGCTACTTTTCTGCTTACTCTTCTTGTGACTCCAAAGAAGCACATGAACCAAAATGCACCAGTGAAGCACGTCTGAGTGCGTGGGAGGGCAGGCAGGGAGAGGGAAGGGGGCAAAAGGAGCAGCCCCACAGAAGGGCTGAGTCCCCTGGTGCTGGGATTAGGGTCAGCAGGAAAGCACTGCAGGATGGGTTGGGACAGGCTTGGAACACAAATGCTCCACTGCAGCCCAAGAACAATGTGCAGGGAGGGAGGGGGACAGCAAGGAGCTCCAGGGGAGAGCAGTGCCCAAAGCAACACGGGGTCCCTCTCCACCAGTGGCAGGTCTGGCCCTGCAGCAGCAGCGTTTGAGTTTCCTCTCACATACAGAACATTTGGTTCGTTATTTTCAATTAAAAATAAGCGAGCTGGACTCGCTGTGTCAAGGACACTGCCCCTCAGACTGCTTTTCTGCACAGCACACTGAGCTGATTTAGAGGGGGAGAGAGAAACGGGGCTTGGAAACTCCAGTGTTCTGGGGGTTTGGCAGTGTGACAAAATTTCCTGACGAGAGGGATGCATGTAATGCCCTTCCCCTTGCTGCTCTCCTCAGCTCAGGCATCTGTAAGCACTTCTCTTTGGATCATCTGGAAGTGACATATGGAAGAAGTTAGATTTTAAGTAGAGCTGCCTCTGCTCAGGCACAGGATTGTTGGTAACCTGGATCAGAAGGGCCAGTTCTCTCTCAGTCCCCTGCAGAGGAATATTCAACAGATAAACTTTAATAGGTAACAAAAACATGTGGGATTCACCAGCTTGGACAGTCATTTACCCATCATTAACAATCATTACTTCATCCTCTGCTGAGTAACTGAAGAGAGTAAATTGCTGTTGAAATACGTGTGCAAAAAAAGAACACGTACCCAAATACTGGATGTATTTTGCTACTAATAATGTATTTTTCAACTTGATTTGGCTCTGATTTCTGATTATGCACAATCCAAGTGACTAAACATATCATAGCAATTAGCAACTTGCACACAAGAAAAAAGAAAGGTGCTCCCAAGGGTTTCGTGGCTGTCTCTGCTCTCTCTTTGAAGTGGTGAATGAGTTGCAAGTGGTGGTTGCTAAGAAAAATAGGCAAACAGAGACCAGTACTTACCCAAACTGTGATCAGCATTGCACCACCCTGCCTTCTTCCTGTTTAGAGGAAAGGTTCATTATTCTCCCAAGGGAGCTATCCAGCCCATGCTGCCCAGAGCAGGGCTGGGCAGTGAGGCAGGGACAGGGTCTGAAATGCTAAAATCAAAATTAAACCAGAAGACTGTAGTCCTGTACTTGACAGCTAGTGGTACACAGGCCTGACCATGCTGATTGCAGCAGAATCTCTTCTCTTTCCAGACAGGTATTCCGCTGTATTCAAACAAAGATGCTTTTCCATTCCCCGTTCTCTCGCTCTTTCCCAGGACAATCCTCTCCTGCTGCACAGGCAGGACCCACCATGCCAAAACAGGGGAGCACAAAAAGCACCAGTTTAAAGTCACATCACAGCAGTGATTCTGAGAGATGCCTTGAATGCACAGACACAGCCATCTGCTGTGATATGTGCATGCATTGAAGGCTCTCTGTGCTCTGCCAAAGAGCTCCAGACCCATGAAGGATTCCTGTGGCAAAGCCTTGGCAAGTCAGAGAATATTCCCATTCATTTTCCTCTCTCCATAAATTGGCCAAAGTCACCTCCTGCAGCTCAGGCCTCAGCAGAGCTCCTGAGCAGAGGGATTATTTCTTCCCAGGATCCTACACACCCATAACCCTCAGTGCTCTTTCCACTAACAGGGTTTAAAACCCCAAAAGCAAGCAAGGACGAAAACCCAGCAGCAGCACATGATTTGGAATGCAGCCCTAGGCTCATGCCCATCTTTGTGTGCCTCTGTTACAGTCCCACTGGAAATCTGTGGAGTTTGCTCAGAAATGGAGTGCCAGTCAGGCCTTGGCTTCTACTTGAGTCATTGAGGATGCAGAGGTACTTCTGCCTCATGACACAGTTTTACCTCTTCCTTCTTTCCCTCAGTAGTTTATACAGTTGTGCCCCAAAATTCATGTTTTGGCATGAGAGCAAGAGCAGATATCAAAATACTATTTAATAAAAGATTTTAAATGAAACTGCTGGCTGTCTACAACTCTAATTCCCTCTCTGCATTTAAAATTTAACCTGAAGCAGAATTATTGTAGCTTTTTTTTAGAATTTTGTGGAGAATTAAAGATATAGGTCAGTACCATGCAATTGTGCAGGATGCCCCCTCAATCAGAAAGAGGAATTTAGTGGTGGCATCACTCCACATCACCCCTGTGTTAGAAATTGATGCAGCAAGGAGGAGGATGGCAAACTCACCACAGAGCAGCTGGGGGAAGGGAGGGGGAGATGCAGACACCTAAGAAGCTTCTCACCATTTCAAAGCATGGTTCTGCTGTACCAGAGGATGTAATAAAGCAAGGTGGGTGTTTCACATTCCCTGCTGGGGTACCAGGGTGAATTTTCTCACCATGAAAGCATGAAGAAGCTCCAGCAGCAACAGTGTTAAACAGAAGTTTTCCAGGCTTATACACCATTACCTCTGGTGAAGATAATACCACTTGGACTTGGGCAGCAATTAAAAACCTTCCTTCCCAGCTACCCTTGGCCACACTCAGGACCTCCCAGTGACTGTGCTCAGTGGCATATGCACAACACAGAGAAGCCCTGACATGCTGTGCTTTAAACTTGCTTATCTCCCTGGTGTCAGCAGCACAAGCTGCAGGACCATCCCTGCCTGGGCATCTGAGAGTGCACATTGTCAGGAAAAGAAGCACCTGGAAAGGAGTTCAGAGGCAGGCATGTTTTAAAGGCATTTTCTTGACTATGTTTTAAAGAAAATCAAGTGCTTCTTGCCCTCCAGAGGAACCTGACAGCGGGATGTGCATGGGTGCCAGGGCATAACAAGCATTTATTTTTAAATACATTGCAGGTTTTGTCTGTGTTTGGAGGAGGAGGCATGCCCGGCAGACAGCAGAAAAAGAACCACACTGGGGAAAGAGAATAATGTTCAAATGAGGTGGGAGGAGAGGGAGAGGAGGAAAAATAATTGATTTTCTGAAGTCTGAAAGTGCTTGGCCCAGAAACTACAAGCCTAAGAACAAGAAAACAATAATTTTTCTTTTAAATGCATATTTTAAAGTATTTGTCATTTCAACTCACCTAACATATTTCTATTAAACTGCTTTTCTTTTCTTGGAGACTTGGTCTTTAAAATGTTAATTAGTGACTAAAGAATACCCTTAAGGAAACAGATTTGCTGGCATTTCTGGCTGGGTATGTTCAGATTATAGCTTTGAAAGGTTGGGGTCTTGGGGTGTTTTGTCTTTTTTCCTCTAAAAAGAAAATAAAAAACAGCTCTACAGTTTCATTGCTGAAACTGTATTTCCTCTGAATACCTTCCCACCCCCATTATAAAGAAAAAGAGCAAGACTTGAAAGTTTGAGGGTTTGGCTTTTCAGTGACCAAGGCTGGAAGGATTTCAAAGGCTTCCCACTTCAAAACCACGGTGGTGCCCAAATACCATATTGACATAAGCTGCAGGTTCTGGCTTTCAGAAGAGTGTCTGCACTCCATGTCCCTTTGCTAGAGGTAGCTACATTAATCCTTCTTATAAGGAGTGCACCAAGAAATGAGGTTTTATGGAATAATCTCACCTTAAAAGCAGAAAGGAAGGGAGGTCTGACACACGAAGCTTTGTTGTGAGCTGCTCTTGGAGCTGTCCAAGTAACGTGGAGGAGCAACACCGGGGCAGGCAAAGCAGAGGCTGCTTCACCGACCACAGCCTGGAAAACTTTTCTATCTAAAACTTTATTTTCTAATTTGTTATGACCTCTGCTAAATGGCAGTTTGATTTATGCACACTGCAGCTCCTAGTGCATTTTTGCAAGTGTAATTATTTACTCATTTTTCAGTTGACCTACTTCAAGTCAGGCCTGGTATTAAAGACACAGTTCAGAAGGCACTACAAGCTCTGTGCTATATGCTAAATGTGTGATAATAAGCAACCCAGGGACCCCAGGCAGGTGCAAAGGAGTGCCCTTCATTGCCAAAAACCCAGCCTTTGGAAGCAGGCAGCTGGTTATCAATTCACAGAGTTTTAGGGCACAACAAGTCCAAGTCAACCAACCACCATACACCACGATGTGGACATGATGTGGACATGCAGCACATCTCTCTACCCCTATTCCAGCTCTCCCATAGCTCCCTTCTACTTAATCTAAGCAACAGGCCAGGGCCATGCTACAAAGCCTTCCCTTTCTAAAGCCTTGCCTATGGGTAACAGCTGAACACTTACTTGTGTGTGCCCCCAGAAAGGCAGGAGCTGGAAAGAGAAGCTCCATAGCGTTCTACTTTAATTCCTGATGAAGTTGCAGCCAAGCTGGCATGCAGGCAGCATGCTCTGGTTGGTGGCCCTGTGCCTGGCCAGCTGCTCCCTCCCTGCTCTCAGGCCTCCCAAGAAGCTTCAGCCACAGCTACCTCCTGCTTCCTGCCTCCAAACCTCCCCTTTCCAGGTGCCTGTAGAAGCTGCACAACTGAAATCAATCACCTTGAGACTTTTTTTCCCCCCCAAGCTAGATGTTTCCCCCGAGGCTAAGTTTTTCAAGAAGATTTTAATGGAAATGTTTGTGTCAGGAATGGGAAGGAAAAGGAAAAATCCTCATTTTGACTCAGTGAAAACCTGGCAGAAATTTATCCAGATGTGAAACAATGCTTTGACATGATGGAAGGGTGGTCTCAGCAGCCTTCAGTGTCTCTGTATCTGCTGCAATTGGAGGGTGTCCTGTGCGACTGCAGAGAGACACCCCGTGAGACATGGGGAGAGATGGGTTGAGGAGAAGTTAGGGATACAGAGATGAGAAGGAAAGCAGCACATGACAGGGATAACAGCTGGGATGAGGCAGTTGAGAGGAGCCACCACCACTGCAAATCCCCCCAGAGACAGAGACAGTTTTGGAAGTGGCTGTCTCGCAGCTGCCCATGGCACCTGGGGACGAGCACACACCCGTCCCTGCAGAGGGAACACCGGGAGCCTCCCAGCTGGTCATTCCAGTCCTGGGAAGGATGGTGGGAAGAAACAAGATACACAGAGCATATGAACTGCATTTCTGCTGTGGGGTTGAGACTGTGCCTGAGCAACACCCTGGGAAGGGAAGTGAGAGCTGAGGAGCCTCTGTGGAGCCTGGAGCTGGAGGAGAGCCTGCTGGACCTTCCCGTGGAAACTCGGCTCAGCCCGTCCCGAGGCACAGCTCGCCCTGGCTGCTGTCCGGCCTGGCAGCGCAGTGCCTGGCTGGGAAGAGAAGCACAGAGCACGTGCTCACTCCCTGCTGGACTTTCCATCTGCACTGCCTGGCCTCTGCCCGTGCTTGGCATCGCCAGCAGCAGCCGGCAGAGACAAACCAGGAGCTTTGGAGCAGGGAGGGCAGCTTTGTCCAACTTGAAGGATGTTCAAAATCTGCAGGCAAGCAGCCCAGCAGCGAGCAGAGGCCCGGCCCTCTGTCATGGCTGTGTTCTGCAAGCACAGCAAGGCCCTGCTGCCTCTGTCAGGCTTCCCCATGGAGGTGATGGCAGGTCATTTTGGTATCCTCCTGCACTTTGTCCATGCCCCTCCATCTTTATGGCATTTACAGGAGAACAAAACTGCCAGTGGCAGCTGAGGTCACAGCCTGCATGAGGTCCTAGGGCTGCCTCTGATGCCCGAGTGTGCTCACAGTACTTCAGTGCTTTTATGCTGAGTGTGGAAATAATTTCAGTAACAGACAGCTCCACACAGACTTATTCTGAGCACAGCCTGCTGCCTGCCTGCAAAAGCACCTCCACGAACAGGACTGAATTTGGGGGATACCCCAGTCTAAATCTGGAGATCACTGGCCCGGAAGCATCAGGACAATTAGATTCACATCAGCATCACAACCCCGCTGGATGGCAGCTTGCCAGTCTCTCATTTCCTGACTGCTGCTGCTCAGGACTGGAGTGGGGCTGTGGTGCTGGACTGTGTCCCACAGGGGGAAGGAAGGGGAAGGCATGGCACAGCAAAGCCCCCAGAACAACTACTGCAGCAGGGAGAGAACTGCAGCTCCTGCCATCTAACCCTGAGAGCCCCAGGACACACCAAGGGACACTGCAAAGAGCTGGTGGTCAGCTGGCACAGGGGGTGGCACAGAGACACCTCCTCCCCGCTGAGCTCTCCCTGATGCCCAGCCTAAGCCACCAGCTGTCATTTTGGCATTGGAAACCATGTGCTTGCCAGTGATTCCCACTGCAGCCACCAGCTGCTGTGGGTGTGCAGGAGCACCTTTGCCGAGGGTGGCTCCTTGTGCCAGGCACAGC